>QTSX02000780.1:0-370380 GCA_014839935.2 Entomophthora muscae | reverse complement strand
AGCTTATTGAACTTCAGATAAAGCCCAAAGTTGGTTTTAAGATGCTTGTGATAAGCCTCTAATGCCATAGTGGTCTTCAGCTCTCCATTGACGGCCGCCCGGTACACATTCCAGCTGGCCTTGGGTGGGCCTTGCCTTGCCTCTGTGTGACAACCTTCCCAATCCACTGGGGCTCAAAGTACTCAAGGAAAGGCTTTAAATCCAGGTGCTTCACTATGTAGGGATCCTTTGAGAGCATCCTAAACCCCCCTGCGCAGTGTTCTCTGGCTTTAAAAAAGCCAAGGCACTGAATTGTGCCAGCACAAATCTGCAGGTGTCCAAAATGTCCCTCTGGCTCAACCTACTAAGCTTGGCGTGGGCCTGCATGTTACAAGCAACTGCTTGGAGGAAGTGGAAGTGGCACCCCTGCACCTCCCTTCTGAACAGCTGCTTAAATGCATTGATTTGAGCAGGCTCAAAGTCCATGATGCACACACAAGGCCCAAGAGCTCTTAGCCTCACCCTTTTCCTCTGAGTCCAGGGTGGCCTGGTCCTTGTCAGAGGCAGGTGGGTTGGCGCAGGTGTGGGGGAGTCTTCTTGGATTTGTCATTGTTGGTAGGAGGGCAATTGCTTGGTAGAGGATTGTGAACACACATGTGTAAATGGCCTCAGTGGCCCCAGGAAGAAGAAAGAGCACAAGTGGAATCACCTGGATGTCAATATGGGCATGGATTATCCAGATCTTCTTGAACATCCAGGGGCAAGTGGCAAAGGTTCGATCAACTAGCCAGGTTGAAGCCCTTTTCAACTCCATCAGGTTCTGCTGAGTTGAGTAGCAGATTATGTGGTCTTTGGCGGCAGGTCCGTCATCATGGAGGAGGAAGCGCTCCCCACTTAGAAGCTTCTTGAGCTTGTGGGTGAGTGTAAGCTCCGAGAGGATGTCCAAAGCCTTGGGGGAGGGGGATTGGCAGTGATACACTTATTGATTATGAATTTAACCAACTGCTCTTGAGTTGGAACCAACTTGAGATTGTTGGGTTTGAGATGTTGCAAAGCCATTAAGGCCAGATCAGAAGCCTGGAGGTGAGAGATGTTGGAAACACCTGGATCAGGTACCATTTTAACATACAGGTTATTAAATGATTGGGGGGCTCACATGTGTGCTCCCCCTTCTTCACTGTTACTTGCTCCCAGCCCTTGGTGTTTAGCTGGCCCCCGCAAGTCTTATCCTCACATATGAAGTGCTTGCTCTTGGTTTGGCGCTTTTGATTGTTACAATTAAAAATGTAGTTATCATCTATGTAGCCAGGGCTGCCCTTTACGGACATGATTGGGAAGTAATAGGGGAAGCGCTTGGGGACTTTAAACTCTCTGTCCACATTACAGTATTATGGATGGCCAGTGGATCCCAAGCCACATGACCAGAAGCTTTGAACTTCTTGGAGTACTCCTCTGGCTCATCTTGGGGATCAGATGAGGGAGGGGGAAAGAGCCATCAGGGGGAGGAGGGGAAGGGTTTTTCAAGACCTGCTTGGATGCCTCCTTTTTCTTACCAGAAGAAGAGGTTGGCTCCTTGGCAACCTTTGACTTCTTGGTACGGCGCTCCTTGGTGGGCTTGGAGTTGGCCTCTGAGTGGTAAAATGAGTGGTTAGTAAGATCACCGTCAGATTTATTGGGGGAGGGATTTTTGGGGGAAGGTGAAGAGGATGTGGAAGATGAGGGTAGAGGGGGGAGGAGATGGAGTAGGAGGAGATGGGGTGGGAGGAGATAGGGTTGGAGACTTTGCCTTTGCAGACTTCTTGGCATGCTTGGGAGTGGAGGCAGTTTCTTTGGAGCCCTTGGAGGCTTGGCGCTTGGGCTGTTGGCTTTTCTTGTTTGATTTTGTCTAAAGAAAAGCTTAGTTTTGTAAATAAAATAGTGTGAAAGATATGAAACACAGAGGTAAAGCAAAGTAAATGTTAAATGAAAAGTATGCAAATAAAGTTTTATTTATCAATAAAAAACATAAAAAAGTAAATAGAAGCAAAATAGGAACTCAAAGTATAGATATAAAGGTTAAAACATAGAAAATAAGTAAATTTATGATGAAGCATCAAAGATGTTAGATTCAGCATAACATCTTAGTGCTAAATCAATGTAAAAGTACAATTAAAAATAAAAATTATGAAAATTATATGGAGAGCAGCAGAAAAAGTAGTAGATTATAATTGCAAAAAAATAAAAATTATTATGTGGAATTTTTTTATTGGGAGTTGAAAATTCAAAATATAGTAAAGTGTCAAGTTTGGCACTGTTGATCACCTGGGAAAAGCTGAATTCTCACTGTCAAGTATGCCAGAGTTGAGCAGAAACATCAAATTTACTATGTTTTTTACATATAAAACTTGCTTAAATTTAAAACAGGTTAGAAAGTTAACCCAAAAGCAAGGCAGTTTCATATGCTTAAAAATTAAAAAAATACAACATAAGTTAAAGAAGTAAATGAGTGGAAATGTTTTTATTGTGATTAGGGTATGCTGTGAGGAGCTGGGAGTGACTTATTTGCCATAGTGTTGGTTAAAACGTTAAGAAGCTCTCTGTACTAATCCCCAAGTTAAAGTGTCAAGTTTGTGAGTGTCAAGTGGCGCTCATAGTGCAACACATATTAATTTAGCCTTAATTCTGAGCCTTTGGTTAGTTAAATCCAAAACCAATTGGGTGTCAAGTGGATAGAGTTAAACAAAGAAGATGTCAAGTTTCAGTTTTTTATAAATTACATATAAAATCTCTTAATAAATTGGGCTTAATTTATGTGGCACCACTTAATCCAAAAACCCAGGAATGACATAATGTAAAACAAGTGGGGTATTTGATTAATGTCTATGTCACTAAATCCAGTATAGTGGTGCTTGGGAGCCTAATCAACAACTATGGACACTAATAATAAAAATATAATAGGTAAATAATAAAAATTTATATAAGTGCATATGTGTTTTATTAATAAAATTAGGATTTGGCTTAAAAAGTGTCAAACTGGTCACTTTTTGTTTTAGAGTGTTGAACACAGGTTTTTTCATTTCTATTAGTAAAATTACTTATAAATTGCCCCTTAAATTGGTATTTTAGCTAACCAAATTATTAAACAGAGTCAAGTTCAAGTAAATTTAACCTTGGTTTTTGGTTTCAAAACCCTAAATTACTAGTAAAAATTAGCTTAAAATTGGCTAAGCCAAAAATACTAATAGATTCAATATGCGGCACTCAACTCCCTGGTACTTGAAAAATTGTCAAGTACCAGGGAGTCAATCACCAGGGAGTCAAACTTACCACAGTTGCCATTTTTTAGTTATTTCTTTTTTTAATGAATAGTTATTATTTTTTGGCTTTTTTTTTAAGCTTATATTTTTATTTATTTTTCTTGAGTATTCAAACTCACTTTTGGTTATATTAACCCCCATATCATTAAGCTCTTTTAAAGAGTAACTGGAAGTAATCAGAGATTACAAGGCTGGGAGATGCTTTTGGGGAGAGAATTTCAGGATATTCTTTAAGTTATCAAGTATCCCATTTAATTTCTGATTTTGAACAGCAGGAAGGAACTCTGTTTTTCTAAACTCAGTTTGAGTGAGGAAGTTATTGATGAAGGAATTAAGGTTGCCTCCAGAAACAAAGAAAGATACTTTCTTAAGTATAGCAATTATTTCACGTTTGTTGATGCTCCCAATGAGGAAAAGAGCTGCATGGTAGAGGTGAAGTTAACAGATTCCATAGTATTGAATTTATGATTGCTGATAATTAGATGCTTTGTAGAGATGCCTTGCAAAGAGTGCTAGTTGCAGGAATTATATCTTTTGGTAAAGATGGTTTGAAGTAAACCTTAGGTGGTGCTTTAGCGCTTATATACCAAGCCTCATGACATCATTTTGAAAGAAATGATGTGATAGCTTTTATTAAAATTTCAACTTAAATTTATATTTCTAGAATAAATGAAATACCCAGTTTTCATGCACAAGTGATATATGTAGAGCAGCTAAGCATCATTGTTACATCATATCCTCTTTGTAATCAATGCAAATCAATTAAAATATTGTATTCACTTAATTGTAACACTTAATTTTTTAAATGATAAAATATTAAAGAATTCCATTTAAAATATGCTTAAATTGAGTTTCAAAGCTCACTTGAACCTTAAAACTAATCTAAACAGCAATAAAAAACGTCCTAACTTCAAACCACCATAAAATCCTAAAAAATTGAGCTTTTTAAATAAAATAAAATTAGAAAATAATTCTCTTGATTTTATCTTTAATTTAGTCAAATAAAAAATATCTGTTGTTAGTAAAAAATGTTTATTTAGCTTTAAAGTGATATATTTTTTATCATTATCAAAATAATAAAATAAATCCAGACTATGCTCTTTTAAAAAACTTTTGCTTTAATATTAAATATAGTTTATATATTAATTTTTTTGCACCAATAGAAAGATTAGATTCATAGCTGCATTTTGATAGATAAAGTGTAAAAAATATTAATTTTTTATTAAGTTATTACTGCTTTAAATATGAAATATTGATTAGTTACTTTTCAAATTTGAACTGTGCTATACTGCAACTTGGGCAGCATGTGTATTATAAAATGACCTAATCCCTGAAATAATGACCCAATTATACCAAAAAACATCCACTTTAGTGATGTAAAAATTGGTTGATACTCATAAAATCCTCAAAAGTTTGAAAATATGTTTCCCAGGTCCGTCTTTAATAACTCACCTCACTATGGGTGAATCAGGAAACAATTCAAATGACCACCTTTTTATTGGCATCTAAATTTGGCTGAAACAATATATCAGAGTGATCAGCTTCTGAACCGGAAGTCACACATCTTCTTGTTTATGTATATTAGGCATCTTCAAGTTTTTTGGGGGAACACAATTTTATTTTGAGCTCAAGACAATGTTAAAAGGAACACAGCCAAGAGGGGGATAGGGAAAGTATAAGTGTGGGGGCTTAAGGGTATGGGGTGGCTTTCCATTTGATAAACATTAGACATCTTCAAGATGGGTAGACCTATCAGGCCCTGCTTATTCCACCCCTTTCAAGTTTTTTCAAGTTGAGATAACTCAAAGTCCAAGTTCTGGTTAGAGTTGTAATACACAAACTTCAAGGGTGATCTGCAACCATGGCTTGAAGGTTCTTAGGACTGGAATATGTTGAGATCCTCCACTTAAACCAAGGCGTAAAACTGAATGTTACCTAGGAGCTCAAATAATCTAAACATTTGTCCAATTCACAGCAGCATCAGCTCCTTGAGGATTAAATGAGCCTACTTTCTCAACTCCTTATACAGCCTTGATTAAGACACTATAGATTTTCTTTATTAACAGAGTCAATTGCTGTATGCTGGATTTAGTATGAGAAAATATAATATTTAGTATATTAAAAAATCATTAGAATGGTACAAGATAGGCCAATTCAAACAATGGAGTGCTCTATTAAGAAAATAGAAATCCTTTATTGATAATAGTTTTGTATTTGTCATGAATATTGATTGGTTCAACTAACCAATCTAGTAGCAACTATATTCCTTGATCAGACAGGCTTTAATTTAGCAGATAAATTAGATGGAATATGATTTAATTTGGACATGGATGTTAATAAATTATATCTTTAATGGCTGAGATAGTCTCATGTGAAACCAGTAACTTACGCACTCGTATACCTTGGATCAAATAATCAAATTGGCTGATCACATAGTTGCATCATTTACTCCATTGTTTGCTTCCTAGAAATTGAGTCCATATCATATATCATATCTATTACTCTTAAATAAAGACACCAAGCTTTATCATAATGCACTCTCTTTTATATGCACAAATTAGTTTCCTATTAGTCCTAGCCTAGTCTTTAATAATAAGTATATCTCATAGATCTTGAGGTAAGCACAATTAATACACACACCCCTACACTAGTAACCTTAAAAGAGATAAATCCTAAAGCTGCAGTTTTCACACCTTCCAAAAAAACAAAAATCTTCCCAGATCATACATAAGTCACCCACTAAACAAACCAAAAGCTTGCCAGAAATATCTGGTTACCCAAGGTAACAGTGTTATTAATGCTACATCAAATGGAAGCCAAATAACCGTACTTCCTACTCATGGTACTCACATTGCAATCTTGTAGCTCAAAGCACCAGACCAGATTTTCACTTTGCCTAATATATTTGATAAAGCTTATCAAACTCTGTAACTGTGATTTATGCAACTTTTTTTAAAGATAAAGATAAAGAAAGAAAAATTGGAGATACACATTTATAAAAGAATAAAAAACAACTTTAAATCCTTGTAGTTGTGTTGAAGCTGAACTAGCTATAGTTTAGTATTTGAATTGGAGAAGAAAATAGTCCATAAAAAGATTGAGACTTGGAATAAGATAACATATTTATTAGATAATTAAATATATTGTACTGTAAAGTATAACCACAGGACCACAGGGGAGTGATACAGTGACACAATACAAATTCAGGTTCAGCTTCACATGAATTATTGAGAAGTTTGTCTGGAATTAAATTTGCTCCTTATAAGAAAGTATTGCCCCACATTTTGAAATTCAAGATGGGAAGTTCAATGTTTATAGATACAGTGTGGGGTGGCTCATTGAGTGCCCCCAGCATATCATAAGATACATGGTCAGAAAAGGCGTCAAACTTGGTTGCAACACCCCCTTTTTCCCAGGTCTTTCACTCTCAATCAGAATTGAAATTCATGATGCATATGAAAATTTTCAGGAAATGCAATTCTGAACCTTAATGGCATAGCAGGGGCACAATCAATCATGATAAAGGTTTTTGGTGTTCCCTTGGTCATCTTCAAGTTGGTAATTACAATTGACATATAAAGGCATGATCTCTAAATGGCCAAGATGATTGGTTTTGAGCTTGTCTTGGCAGAGTCTAATGCACAAACCAGGTCTCCAACAGCATAGCAGGATTTTGAATGTTTGGGTGTCCCCTGAATTTTTCCTTATTTGAATTTGAAGTCCTAGGCTTGCCATTTTTCTAACAAAGAGGTGATGCTAAGGAGTGGTTTAAAATAAATCACTGACTTCATTTTACCTTGGGCAATTCTCTTCACACTGTCTTAAGTTCCAGATTCCCAGGAACTGGGACTAAACTCCACTCTATGATTGATCCTTATATGCAGAATAAGCAAGGAAATTGATACATGTTTTTTCCAGGCAGTGTTGGGATTCTCCTACAAGAGCTTAGTAATAAGTTGGACTAGGGAACCATTGGGTGTTTGTTGTGTTTGTTGGTCTGTGGGTGATACAGAGTTAGCACTAATTTTGAAGATCATTTCTAACAAAAACACCTACATAATGTTGCCTAAAAGTTTTGGTCAGCAATCTGTGGTGAGACACTCCAGACAACCAAACTGTGCCACTATTATCTTGCCAAAAAACAAGTAATGATAATAGTGGTGGTGAATTTGATATCTGTTCAAGCCACAGGCCAGCAGGTAAATTAGTCATTGAAGTAAAAATGTATTTCTTTCCAAGCTTGTCTTTGGGAAGAGGCCCCACAATATTTAGGGCCACTGTTAATAAGTTCAACAGCTTTGATCAGTAACACCAATCTAGGAAGATGAGGGTTAATTCATTATTTTCACACATGTCTTCAGGAGATCCAGGATGCCCTGACACATATCAGTCACCATGATTTGTTTTTTACAATCTTGTATAGATTGCAGCTGTGGATGTGTCCTAGCCTGTGATGATATTGTGAGATAATGCCCTCTTGTTGAGTGGTGAGGATACACAATGTCTTTTTTCTGTCTCTTCATGTTGGAAGGCATTCACTGCATCAGTTAAAAACCAACTCTTGTTATCCTTGAGTTTCAAGATAGTGGCAGAGTTCAAGCTTTTATAACAGTTGTGTTTGGGACATTTTTACAATACATAATAGGCAGGGTACATCATGTTGTTTCCTTTGATGGCTTTACTATATATCCAGGAAAGGGCGTCAGCTATGATTAAATTCTTATTGGCTTTTAGTTGGTGTGAATCTATTATAGGGACTTGCGCTCCAATCATCCTGCCTGCTGGAAGGTTAGATGTGACTGGGTGATGAAATATTGTAACAATCAATGGGTTTTAAGGACCTGTGGATGGTAATAAGCTCTCTCCAGATAGCAATATCACTCTTCAACGCAATAGATAATAAATGACAACTCCTTGTCATGAATATTATAAAATTTCTCAGTATCTTTAAGCTTATGTGATTTGTATGCCACTGGAAAGAGGGTACCATCTCTCACAGATGGTTCCATCTTATCTGGAATAGCCTGCCCCCATAAATTTAAACATCAAAGGGCCAGGACCAAAAAGGTGGCCTTAAAACATTATGAGAATATTAATTAATCAATTGAAAAGAAGTGGGCTGTGACCAAACGTGTGAATATTTTAAAAAATCTGAAAAAAAGTTGTTTAAAGTCTTAAACCCCAGAAATCAGGAGATTTGGTGTTTTTAAGCCCTGAAATCAGAATATGACAACATGATTATTTTGATAAATTCAGATGGCTCAGTATCAAAAATACTCTTTGATGATGTATATATTCTCTCCCAAACACCCATATGAGCTGGTTTAGAACTCAGAGCTACACCAGCAGTTCAACAAAAACCACAAGTATTTTAAAAATATCAGTTAACAGTTTTGGCCAAAACTCCTCCATGGAAATGAAAATTTTGCTCACCTATATGCCTGTACAGCTTCTTGTAAGTTGCAGTGTTGATTTTGAGGTGTCTTCAGTATCTGCACTGCTTGAAGTAACCCCTGAGCCCAAAATTGAGGAAACAGTTGAGCCAGTTTGAAAAATCATTTGTTTGCAAAATCCTGTCTTGTTTCCTCAAATTGTTGCCTTCCTTACTTTTGCCTTGGTTTTTCTTTGCTGTCTTTTCCCAATGCCTCTACTTGGAGTTTAGCTTTTGCAAATTTCTTGGTTGAGAACTAAGTTATTGTTGAATTTTTTTGACATTTGGATTTTTATTCCCCATTTATCAACACTTTTGAATTTCAATAAGACTCTACCATTGCACCATCATATGTTTTCATGTACAAACCCCCTTCAGTCTAATAATAAGTGTCTTTTTCAAGCTTATAATTATAGTTGCAGTTGGGGAACTGAAGAAAAAGCTTTGTGGTGAGGCTCTGCTTGAGTTTTCATATGTCTGATCCCTGGCCAGAGTCCATAAAAATCTGTTTGGTATTTAATAGCTCTGTGACCAGGGCAATGAGCTCTCCACAGTTGAGATAAACTGTGTATGTATTGCACCATTTCTAGGAAGGTTTGCACCTGGTTCATGTCAGTGGGACAGCATGCAGTTAATGGTGCTCATCTTGGCTGTTTTATGTTTAATCTCATCAGCCAAGATGGTCTTGTCTAAGACAAGTAGTTCTATCTAAAGAAACATGCATTTTAGGGGTTGTCTTTAATTGATTTTTATGTGGTGCTGTGAGGACGGCTCAAAGGTGTTGTAAGTATGTTTCCTGGTCCCACCTGAATAAAATACTACTTTCAAAGTAAAACCCTATTAATTTCACACCAAGTCCTCAAATGATTTATTAATCAACATGAAAAAAACAGATAGTGCATTTTTTATTCCAAAGCTCATTTATGCAAGATTCCCAGAATTTTTTGATTGGTATAGCAAGCCTTGAAGCCAAAGAATATCTAAAAAAATATAAGAAGGGAGAAAGAAACCAGAAAGTGCATAGAAAACCCCAGGGGGATTTTTGTAAGGGGTGTCTTTCTCTGGTAGTAGTACTACTACCACCTGGTTGTGTGCCAGGAGATGGACCAGGCCTGGAATCAGCTCTCATTCTATGACCAAAACCCTGCACATTGCACTGGGGGAATTTTCATAGAAGACTTAGCTAGATATTTATCCTAACTTGTGTGCTAGAAGTGACATGGACAACTGATGGGGCTGAGGGCTCCCAGAGAAGGGGTGTATGACTACTATATGGATCACCTACAAAACTGTGTGGAAAACTCCTACCCTAAAAGATTATGGGACTCAGGTGGTTGCAAAGATCAAGAACCAGTCTACCTCTGATCCATGAAGGTGGAATGTATACTTTCTCACTAGTCTGAGGAGTGAACATGAAATCTTTCAGACCTTGATGCTCTTTAAGCATGTGAAAAATATATGTGTGTGTCATTGGCACCAAAACTGTTAAAAGTAGGATTAGAGCAATTGCTCCTGTCTGCTTATCTATAAGATTTTGTAAAGAACTTCCAGGTATTTATTCTCATCTTCAGTTTGATCATCTCAGTGTGGCATCACTGCCAGTACAGTTTGGTCAGTGATCACCCATTCCATTCCAGATAAAGATACAGGACATATGATACTGAGAATGCTATTGGTGGATCCAGGTGTCACGGTAGGTTCCATAATGCCGGGTATTGTCCGTCCAAGTAAGAAGGCTTGAAAGTCTGGAAAACCTGTATCAAAATTGACCCAGTTAACAAATTTAAACCAAACAGCCAATTGAAAATGGGTCACGGCTGCTCCAGTCTGCCAGCTGAAACCAGCTCCCTCTTTCAAACTGATGTTGATAAATTGATGTAATATGAGGGTCACCCAATATGAGCTTGTTAATCAGCATGGTTGTCAGAAACTGGTCATGCAAGGGTTCTTTGCAACCTGGACTAGATACTTACTTGATGATGTGGAAGGAATAGGAGGTCAAGACTCAGGTGGTATTGCTTAGTCAATTTTTCTGATATATATTGAATTGTTTTCCCTGTTTCAACTCTAAGAGTTGAGTCCTCCTAAATTTACTCAATAAAAATCATTTATCCCAAGTTCTAATTTTTGATTTTAAAAATGCATCCTGTGATCAGGTTGTTGTGGTATATTCTGTACAATCTGATTCTGAACCAAATCATTTCTAGAAGATGGGGTCCTGCAACTGGAACTTTGTTGTTGGTGCCTCCCAATGTCAATTTCATGCCAGCCAATTTTTCAGCTCCTCCCCCCATTCTTGAAAATGAAAATTGTGTTAATTCCCAATGCCCATAATTTTACGCTGAAGATGCATTGATTCTTTCCCAGGTCATTTATCTTGGACTACTTTGGTTAGGACTAATTGTTCTACTTAATCCTGGAGTTACATTGGAAATTTCACAAAAAATATCTGAGACTGTGTTGGTGGTTAATCATCAATTCTATGTGGATTTGCGTGGTAATTCCCCATCACTTAGAAACGGCTTCATATTATCCAGAGATTTCTGTTACATTACTCAACTCTTCTACTTCTGAGTTTTTTGTAGCAGTTTGTCATGAATTTGTGTTTCTTTTCTCCTGCTCTGTTGAGATATTGGTGTTTGCCATGTTTATTTTCATCAGTTCATTTCTGAGTTTTCAGTTTGAGCTTTTATTTAATTTGTGGTTTCCATCTCCAGTTGCAGTTGTTGAGACTGGATCCTCTGTTTCCTATTTCCATTGTGTCATATCATTTTGGCGTCCAAATTTTTTCCTGCTCCACCCACTGATAAAATTTTGCATGAAGCTTTGTCAGCATTATCATTTTATTCTGACTCAAGCCTTAGTCACAAATCCCAAGTTTACCATGTGATGACAGAGGTTTCTGAAGATGCTTGTGAATGGTTGATGTCTGTGGTGTAGCGCAATCTACGTGTTTTAACTGAGAGTGCATCTCTATACCCTTTGTTTAAAAATCTGTGTGTATCTATTGAGGAGCTCAAAGTATATTGTAAGCTGTACACCTTCCATCAGGGTACAACTCCGCTTTTGATATCCCTTCCTCAGTTTCTTATCTACTGCTGTACAATTGATGTTCCCGAGGTGAATAAACTCTCAGCGTTGTGGTTAGCAATTGACCAGACTGCCCAGGATTTGGCGGTTTGGGATTCCCCGTTAACCACAACTGAGGCCCTGGTAAACCAAATTCCTTCTCTGGTCTCAAATCCGTCTACTTCTAAGCAAGGTATGTTGGTAATTGAGGATAAAACCGCTGTGCGCTCCTGGTTTTCTGGTCCTTGCTCTGCGGTAGTTCCTTCCAACCAAAGCCAAGATTGTTCTCCCCCTAGCTTGTCTCAGCTACAATTGGCGGTGGTGAACAAACCCGGTGATGTAAAGGAGGCCCCGTAGTGTCTGGTTGTGATAGTTCCTTGGCAATGCTTCAGCACGTTGTACCTGCAAAATCTTCCATGATTACGTCTGAAGAGTTGCCCCTTGTTCCCATTGATTGTGATAACCCTGTTCTTCCAGCTACTGTCCAAGAAATGATTGAGTGTTACTTCCAGGAGCATCCTGCCTCCTTAGCTGCTGTCTGTACTGCCAATGAAAAACAAGACCCTGCCAAGATTGCTACCTTTGCTGCAAATAAATCTACTTCTGGTTACTTCTTGTTCTATGGTAGCATTGATAATGGTCAGACTATCTATCAGCCAGCTATTTTGTTGGATACAGGTGCTTCCAAAAATTTCATGAGTGTGGAGACTGCAACTTTCTACAACTCAAGTACCACCCAGGATTTCTTGTTAGGGGTGGGAACTGTCATAAGTTTCCTTCTTTCCAGCTGAAGAAGCCAGTTACTTTTGTAGTTGCAGGTCAGTCTTTTACTGCAAGGTTTCCGTTTGCTCTACCCTGATGTATCCTATCATTTTGGGAGTGAGTTGGTGGAGAGATCATAATGTATCAACCTTACTGGAGGAAAATGAGCTGCAGGTGGAACACTCTTTGGGTATAACTATTTGTATTACACTGTTGGATATGTCTGAATTTGAGCAATCATCACAGACCATACAATTGTTTCCTGTCCCTGTCCCCGTAAGTTTGGATTTGCCGGCATTCTTGCAACCCTGGTCCGCGGCATTTGACACCACCAAAGGCGAGGTCCTTCCCAAGAACACTCAGTTTGACTTTGACTTTAAGGTTACTGTTGATCTGATCAGAATTGTGTCTCCTATTTATCCTTTAACCTTAAAGGAAGATGCATGTTTGGAAGAGTGGACTTGTGACAGGTTGGCAAAAGGCTACATTTTTAAGAAGGCTTTGTCAATCTGCACTCTGTTATTGTTTGTTCAGAAGTCTGATGGGTCCCTTTGTCCTTGTGTTGACTACAGGAATTTGAATAATATTACAATTTCAGATCCTTATCCTTTACCCCTCAAAGCACATATCTCTAGGTGTGTTGAGAAGGCCAAGGTATTCTAAAAACTGGATCTGTTGAATGCTTTCAATCAAATCAGGATTGCAGAAGGAATGGAATGGTTAACAGCATTCAGAACCAATAAGGGTATCTTCCAGTTCCGCATAATGCCTTTTGGATTGAAGAATGCCCCGGCTTGCTTTCAGCGGTTAATTGATTCAGTCCTGGGGGATCTCCTAGGTGTTTGTGCCATTGCATATATGGATGATATCTTTGTGTTTTCTCCAGATGAGGAGTCCCATAAGGCCCACTTTTTGGCAGTTGTAGAGCGCATTCTCCAAGAAAACTTGATCATCAAAAGGAGTAAGTGTGAAATCTTTAAATGTAAGGTTACCTTTCTGGATAATATTATATTTGAGGATGGCCACACCATTGCCTCTGACAAGGAAGCTGCGGTTTGAGAGTATGCTACGCCTGTGACAGTATCCCAACTTTGTAGTTTCTTGGGTACATGTACGTTCTTGAAAAAATTCACCCCCCCACTTGTCTGAGGTGGCTGCCCCTTTATATTTGGCTAGTGGAAAGACAACTTTAGTCTGGACATCTGAGTGCGCAAGTGCCTTCTCAGCAGTCAAGGCTCTTTTGTTGTCCTCCCCAGTGTTAAGACATGTGGATCCTGAGCTTCCTTTTGTGGTTTCCACCAATGCATCTAAATACGCTGTTGCTGGTGTGCTGTTGCAGACGGCTAGTGATGGGATTGAGAGACCTGTAGAGTATTTCTCCCGGAAGATGGAGGCTCAAGAATGCAACTACATGATTTACAACAAGGAATTGTTGGCTGTTGTGGAATTGTTAAAGCATTGGCATCACCATCTCATGTTGGCACGTCATCCATTTGTAGTAATAACTGACCACAAAGCTCTTCTATATTATCAACAACCCAGTGTTTTGTCAGGTCGCCAATCCAGATGGCATGGTGACCTGACAAGATACAAGTTCTGCTACAAGTTTATTAAGGGATCTGATAATCACTTGGCTAATGCACTAAGAAGGAACCCTTTCCATTTCCCAGATGCTAGTATGGACACCAAGTTTAACACACATACTATGATTCCAGACAAGGCTGTGGTGCCTTTTGTATTGCCTCTGCCGGCTACGTTGGCCACCATGTCCTTAGCTGAGGGCGCAGACCTGGACTTGTATTCCAAGGTTAGGTTTCTGGAATCTTTGTCCAAAGGCTATGATAGGCTATTAGAGCTAGCATGCGCAAACCCAGTGGGTCAGCCTCAGGGTTATCATAAGATTGGTCCAGTCTTATATCATCAAGGTTGCTTGTGGGTTCCTGAGGGCACTATTTGGGATGGAATCATGGAGGCTAATCATACCTGTCCAACGGCTGGTCATCCAGGGAAAAACAAAACAGTGGAACTAATCTGCCGCCAGTTTTCCTGGAAAGGTTTGACTGTGCAGGTGGCAGCTTTTTTTGATATTGTCTTGTATGTGTTTGATCCAAGGCCAGTTGGAATAAGACTACTGGTTCCACTAAAGCCTGCTGCAGGACCCTGGATGTCTGTGTCAGTGGATTTCATTGGTGAGCTTCCCAATTCCAATGGGTTTAACGCAATCATGGTGGTAGTTGATTGTTTCACAAAGATGGCACACTTTGTACCTTTCTCAACCACAATTACTTTGGTGGAAACTGCTAGGTTATTTGTGAACAGAATCTTCTCCCTCATGGCATCCCAATGGAGATTGTAAGTGACTGTGGTCCTCAATTTATTGCTCAGTTCTGGGAAGCTTTTACTGGAATCTTTGGTATCAAATTGTGCTACTCTACTGCTTTCCACCCCCAATCCAACGGACAAACAGAGAGGGTAAACCAAAGTTGGAGGTCTACCTACGTTGCTACACTAATGCGCAACAAGATGACTGGTGTGATAATCTACCCATGGCAGAGTTCACATATAATAACGCCCTGCACACGTCAACTCAAGTATCACCATTTTATGCCAATGTGGGTTACAATCCTTCTTCCAACATGAGACCTTGTTTGGTTAGCAACATGGAAGCTGCAACTGATCAAGCCGCTGCATTTAAGCAGGTCCATCAGGAGCTCCAAGTTACTCTTGCTGCTGCCGTGACAACTTACAAGGAATACGCAGATTGTAAGCACCAGGAGGGTCTGACTTACAGGACAGATGATCTAGTCATGGTTGATGCTTGCAATATAAAACTTAAGGTTCCCTGTCTAAATTAGGTCCCAAGCAAGTTGGTCCCTTCAAGGTAGAACATCAGGTTGGTCCCTCTGCCTATTGGCTGAATTTACCTCCTGCTTTCAAGATTTTCCACACCTTCTATGAATGTCTTCTTACTCCCTTCAAAGGAACAGATACTCCCTCTTCCCAACCCATTCTTGTGGAAGGAGAACCTGAGTATGAGTTAAACTGTATTCTGGCTTCCTGCAAGAATTGCCGCCATTTGGAATATTTGGTGTCTTGGAAAGGTTATCCTGATTCTGAAAACTCCTGGGTTCCCCACTACAATTGTTCAAATTCCTCAGATCTGATCCATGAGTTCTACAAGCAGAATCCCACTGCTATTGGTCACCCTGAACTTACCTTAGCCGCAATGAAACTCTCACCTGCCCATAAGAATTTATCCTTATCACATCTCCCAGATGGTGGGATTGTGCCCAGGGCTAAAGCAGAGGGTAATGTCACAGTAGATTCCATAATGCTGGGTATTGTCTGTCCAAGTAAGAAGGCTTGGAAGGCTGGAAAACCTGTATCAAAATTGACCCAGTTAATGGATTTAAACCAAACAGCCAATTAAAAATGAGTCACGGCTGCTCCAGTCTGCCAGCTGAAACCAGCTCCCTCTTTCAAACTGATATTGATAAATTGACGTAATATGAGGGTCACCCAATATGAGCTTGTTAATCAGCATGGTTGTCAGAAACTGGTCATGCAAGGGTTCTTTGCAACCTGGACTAGATACTTACTTGATGATGTGGAAGGAATAGGAGGTCAAGACTCAGGTGGTATTGCTTAGTCAATTTTTCTGATATATATTGAATTGTTTTCCCTGTTTCAACTCTAAGAGTTGAGTCCTCCTAAATTTACTCAATAAAAATCATTTATCCCAAGTTCTAATTTTTGATTTTAAAAATGCATCCTGTGATCAGGTTGTTGTGGTATATTCTGTACAATCTGATTCTGAACCAAATCATTTCTAGAAGATGGGGTCCTGCAACTGGAACTTTGTTGTTGGTGCCTCCCAATGTCAATTTCATGCCAGCCAATTTTTCAGCTCCTCCCCCCATTCTTGAAAATGAAAATTGTGTTAATTCCCAATGCCCATAATTTTACGCTGAAGATGCATTGATTCTTTCCCAGGTCATTTATCTTGGACTACTTTGGTTAGGACTAATTGTTCTACTTAATCCTGGAGTTACATTGGAAATTTCACAAAAAATATCTGAGACTGTGTTGGTGGTTAATTATCAATTCTATGTGGATTTGCGTGGTAATTCCCCATCACTTAGAAACGGCTTCATATTATCCAGAGATTTCTGTTACACCAGGATGCTTGCATCTAGGTATGCTAACAGCTTCATCAATTGTGAGCTCCACACCAGCTGTACCATGCCCCTTTGGGAAGACTCCATTCTGAAGGATCTCAGGCTTTAGTACTCCTTGTATGGGAATAGCATGGATTTCCAGAAGGAGTCTATCCCTTGAGGGCCTCTCTCAGTTGTTGACTTTGAGAGTCAGTTGTTCAGGGTATGTTATTTATGTGCTGGGCTTAGTCCTAGTGCTCTTGTTCACTGATTTCTGAATGTGAAATTCCAGTGAAGGACTGGTATCTGGCCAGATAGGACCAGGAACATTATGCAGCCAAAAGTTTTGCTGATACCTTTCTGACATTGCATAAACCTAGCCCTCCTCTGAGATTGCTGTCCATCATCTTATATGTTGATATTTTTTGAGTTCCTGGCCTCCAGAGTGTGTGATGCATTATTCTGTTGGGGTCTTTAAAGAGCTTTTGGGATAAAGGAAAAAAATTCACAGTAAACCAGACCTTGGAGTAGCCTAGTGTGTTTACCAGCTGAACCCTACTGATCTGGTTCATTGGATTGTACTTCCAGGTAAAAATTGCACACAAGACTTCAAGAGGATTCCAGACTTCCTTACCTGTGTATCAAAGCCTTTTACCTTGACCCATTTACCCAGATGACATATATAAGTTGGCAACTGTGGTGAATTGGCTCCCTGGTAGTTGACTACCACATATGTGGATACATTAATATTTTTTGCTGAAACAATTTAAGCCAGTTTTTAAAATTAATCTGGGGTGTTAAACCAAAAATTAAGATTAAAAACACTGAAAGTTGACTATGTTTAATAATTCTGGTAGTTCAAAGACCAATTTAAGAGGTAATTTAAAGTAAATTTACTATTAAAACACAAAACTACCACTGATTGACTCTCTAAAAGTAAAAGTGGCCAAGTTGACACTTTTTAAGCCAAATCCTAATTTTATTAGTAAAAAAACATCTGCTCTTATATATATATTTTATTATTTAATACTATATATTTATAATTAGCATTCATAGTTGTTAATCAGGCTCTCAAGTACCACTATATTGGATTTGGTGGTATAACATTAATCAACTACCCCGCTTTTATACATTATGTCCATTCCAGGTTTGTAGATCAAGTGGTGCCACATAAATAAGCCTAATTTATTATTAAATTTTATATGTAATTTATAAAAAAAGAAAGTCAACTCTCCCTGTTGTAAATGTGCTGTTTTAGCAGAGTTACAATGGGAAAAATATTTAGAAACTAGATACAGTAGTTTTAAAAGCTATGACAACAAGCAAAAATAATTCAGATATAAACAAAATGATTTCAGATTTAAACAAAATCCAAGTTGCGCAAATTCAGGATTCAATTAATTTAAATATTTTTGGTTAATAAATGAACTGTCAAACCAAAAAACAAAATTTCACTAACCCATTATAAAAAATTAAAGCAAACATCAAGCGGTGTAGTTCAAACCACAAACAAAATGAACTGACACAACAAGTGAAATGGATGGATGCTGTTCTGGAGTATATTATAATCTGAACAGTATTCATATGAGGCACCAACAGAAGAACTAAAGCGAAGCAAAACTTGAGCAATCTAGAAGCAAGATTACACAAGCACAAATCAAAATGAACTCACACAAGATGTGTAGTATGAGCAGCCTAAAATAGAAAAATATTAATTTAACAGCCAATCAACAGCTATCCAATTTAGGAACAGAGGCATTTTATTCATTTTCATAGCTCCAGATTTGTATGAAATGGTTTTAAGAACCTTCCAGTTATGGGCTCAAGATTACAATAAAAATAAATTATTAATTTTTAAAATTTCAACCTTTAGTGACTTTATCCTAGGTATTTTACAATGGTTTTTACAAGCAACATCTTCAACTGCGCCAGCAGCCAAGCCAGCAGCAGCCAGATCAGCTTCAATGGAGGCAAGGTTCAGAACGTGGAGGCACCTGTTTACACCCAAGCCTTTGAGGCAGGTAAGGAAAAAGCTGACCTGTTACTGTCCCCCAACCCATATGGCTTTGACTTGTTTGAGAGTCACTTAGCGTCAAGCTCTGCCCTTGCTCCCACCCCCACCCCCACACAAGCTGCCCGTCAACCAACCAATCAGGATGGTAACCTTGGTACAGAACAACTTCCTTCCACCCCCCAACCTGTCCCCCCTCAGCCAATCAGGCTTCAGCTCCCACTGCCCAGCGCCCCAAACACAGAATAATCACTGCCCAAATTCATTAGGAAATTGTGTCACTCAACCTGCAGGGTCTGTCCTGGGATCAGATAGCCAGCCAATTACAATTCACCTGGGCTACTGTCATGCGGGAATTCAACAACCTGATTAATAAGGAATCTGATTGGGACAACCAAGAAGCCAAAGAAGGCCGCAGAGTCCCAGATAAATGAGGCATACCCAATAATGCTTGACCTCCTCCAGTGGGACCCCAAGCTTCCCTTGACCCAGGTCCAGAAGCAACTTGCGCACCATGGAATTTGGGTGTCTGAGTGCATGGTGCAGCTCTGGATGCACAGAAAGGTGGCTTCAATTAGGGTTCTTACAAATTTTGCCGGCAACCAATGGGATGGTGCTGAGGATTCCCCATATGACACTGCAATTAATCAACCCTGGTCAGATGCTTGACAAGTCTAACAGATGACATCATGTTTGTCTCATACTACAAGTTATCAATTGCATTTGACAATTTTGGCAAGCAAGGAAAAGCCGCTGCCAAGAATAGAAGGAAGAAGGTCAAGAAGGGGATATTCATTGGTGCATTTCTGGCTGTTTCAGCCAAGGGTTTTGTCTACTATTGGAAAAACCCTGATTTCATTGATGGATACTCATACGCCACATCCTCGGTGGATTGCTTGAATCCTGAGATGGCTCAAATTCCAAATACCGGGGTTTCTTGAGCCACCAGATGGAGGGTAGCTCCACCGCCCTTGAGGCCATCCAGAAACGCAGGCACCAGGCCTCAGTGTACCCAGCTGGTCACGCTGACGTCCATCTGGCAGATGTTATGCTCTTTAATATTAGAGATACACTCTGGGAGCACTGCCCTAAGGCTTTCAACAACCTCTATCTTGGGGTCCTTGATCACAATTTTCTCTTTGGTCACCAAATGGTGGCTGACTTGTTTGCGCAAATGGTTTTCCATGTGAACATAGGCAACCAATCACGCAAGGATAAGCGCCTCTCACCCTGTGATAATGCCACCTACCAGCCCATCCAACCAATGACTGATGAGGAGTACAATGAGCAGTATATGGCGGCCATCACGTGCAATCCTCCTGCCTCCACCCCCGCCACCAACACCCCCCACCCGCAAACCCAACCCATCCAATCCCAGACCCCCCAGGCCATTACCGCCTCTATGTCTTCCTTCCTGCGCCATTCATCTTACTAGGTATCACTCTTCCCTGCCTCAATAAACCCCCTGGTCCCAAAAAATTTCTATTTCTATTATCTTTGTTTTGAATTTCAATTGTTCATGTTCTCTTTGTTAATAGTTGGCTATATTCTTTATGCTCAGCTTATTTCTATAAAATCATATATTTACTATGTTGTGTATCTAGATCCTGAACACAATTAATTTTAGCACCCAAACACACCCCCTTGTGAAAATATTAACAACAATTTGGTGATCAACTGAATTTAAATTAGAAAATTATAGGTTAATTGTATTTAGATAAAGTTGTTACTGATCCAAATTCAAAACCTTAATGATAAACTTTAAGCAATAAGGAGCCAAGTGATAAAGTGATTGTTGTGACATAAAGGGTCATTCAATAATTCTTTGGTGCATGTGTGCTAATTAGTATGATTGGCTGGTTGTTTTGCCATTGTACGCCATTGCCGCTGTGGCAAGTTGTTTATGGACTAGTGCCCAATCAGCTGCTGGGTTAGCACTATCCACCTACAACGTGCCACAGCGGCAATGGCACACAATGAAAAATCAACCAGCCAATAATATTAATTAGCGCACATTTAACAAAGAATTATTGAATAATCCTTTATATCACAACAATCACTTTATCACTTGGCTCCTGATTGGTTTAAAGTTTATTATTAAGGTTTTGAATTCAGATCAGTAACAACTTTATCTAAACACAATTAACCTGTAATTTCTAATTCAAATTTAGCTGATCACCAAATTTTTGTTACTTTTTTCACAAGGGGCTATGTCAAGCGCCAAAAATAATATGGTAATCAAGGAAACAATGCCAACACAAAGCAAACAACACATATTGATATGAGCGTAAAACATATACACAATGGGTAAAAAGATGGGATAATGTAGTAAATGGGAAAACAAAAAGGAATAAACAAAGATGCTACAGTATCAAAATAATGTAGAATTTATTGGGGCAAAAGCTATAAAAACATATGGAAAGTTTAGTAAAAAATCAATGAGAGAATTGGAAAAGCTTCTGAAGGACCTTGACTTGGCAATTGCCAAAATAAAGGACATTGACCCCAAGGTCAAAGCCAAAGTGAAGTCTGCTGTCCTCACTGGGGACAAAATTGACAAGGTGTCTGCAAAGGCCACATATGTCAAAAATGCCAGACACCCCAGAGAAGACAATTGATTGCTTACTAAATATTCAAGAAACTGTGGTCAAGGGCCTCCATTTCAAGGCATAAAAACTTTCCGCGCTGTCTGTCTGGGTTGATGACCCGGAGATGTATGCCCACCTCAAACCTGCCAAGCATGCCAGGACAGAGGATACCAAATTGCTGGTGCAATTGCTTGCGCCAAGAATGGCAAAGCCAGCTTGGTGCCAACAAGGAAGAAACCCAAGAAGGTAAACTAAAAAATTATAATTATTAAAAATTCTTAAATACTTACCTTTTTTTAGAAGATGTTGATGGTGAACTCTGCTGGGTCCTGGTTCCTTTTGTCCCCCCCCCACCTTCTACTCCAACTACGCCACTCATGTGGCCAAACAGCTTTTCCTGTCCCCCCTTGTCTTGTGGGAGCTTGAAGACAGGATTCATGGTACATTCCTGATGTCCAGGGAGGCATTGGCTGGGCTTTTGCATGGTGAGGGGGCATCTGAGTAGGCAGTTACTGCCTACAAGGATACCCAACTGGTCTGCCTGGACCCAGTTAACCTCAGTGGAGTTTACTGTGTAAACTTCATTGAGCTTGTTTGGGACGTCCTGGCAATGCTCCCATTCAATAATATACCAGAGATGGGCTGGGCTCATGCGGCTTCTTGCTTCTGCTTCCTGGTAGAGCATAAAATCTCTTACCTGTTGGAGAACTTTGGGCGTGCAGTGTCAAAATTAGATGTTGCAGACGCAACAGCCGTAAAGAAGACAAAAATCCTCCTGGAGGACTTCAGGCTGGCCTGGAGTGCCAACAAGACGGAGGTCCCTGCAGCTATGGAGCTGACCTTTGCCAAAACCAAGCACAAGAAGAAGATTAGCGCTGTATACAACAAATTGTGCAAGTTTATAGAAGCCTTTGCTGGACAAAGGCTTCATCTGGTTGTTTATCTGGGGTTCCTATTCTACTTTGGAATGGGCGCATCTGTAGAGGACCTGGACAGGGTCCTTCTTGGGGTTGACAAGGCCAGGCTCTCACTAGACAGGAAGAAGGTCCCCCCCTGGGTATGACTCGGTGGAGCATGTCATCCAGGACGCCCTGGTCCTAGCTGGCATCTTTGGGTTTGCAGCCCTGCCAAAAAGCTGCTCCTCCATTCCCACCTCACCATCCTTCCTTTTACCAGCAGGCGCAAATACTTTAATAAGGGTGTATCCACTGTCCACGGGGTGGCAGTGGAGTTTGTGCGTCACCTCAATTGCAGGGTGAGTACATTCTGCCAAACCCATTATAGGCACACTTAATTTTATCTCTATATCAATAAATATATTTATACTCTACTATATTTTTATATTATAAATAATTTTTCAAATAATATTTTAGCAAACAATATTTGCAAAATATATTGCAGAAATGAGTTTCATAAAGATATAAAATAATATGGGAATAAAATAAATTTCAACCTTATCATTTATGTTTGTTTTTTATAAGACTATTTATATTTATTTGACAAAAGTGATAAAAATATATTTGCGTAATCCAGTATCAAGCGTTTGGGATAACCTCAGATGACATATTAAATAATATATAATAAAATAAATAAATAAATTACTTACATCTATTGATGGATCTTCTGAATGTGATTGCGGGCGTGGAACCATCTAACTATAAAATGATAATCAATACATCTTGAATAGTAAATTAAATAATATAAAAAAATTGGACACACTAAGCCTTTAATTGATTGGCTGTTTGGCTAGGCACACGGGGATGAACAAATCAGCAATGCCATAGAATTTGGCCACAGTCTCAGCTGGGAGGGTATGGATCCTGGCCTGCAGCAAATCAAACAGGTCCTTGGTCCCTGTTGGGGTTCCTTGCTTGACAACTCGCTTGAGCCACCCAAAGTCTTGCTTAATGGGATTTAGGAAGGGCAAATAGGCAGGGAGTAAGAGAAGGCGCAAATTTGCTGTGGCCAATTGCTGGGGGCCCACTGCAATGCTTGTGTCAATCATTGGGAATTCCTCAAGAATTTCAGCCACCTGGTGGAGACCAACGTTGTCCAACACAATCACATTGGTGAAGCCCAGGCTTGTGCGCCTCAGGTGCTCCTGGAACAATTGGAGGAATGACAAGATGGTACGGCTGTTGTGAGAGCCCAATATCATTTGAAAAGCTCAACCCCCTTCTGACCGAGGAGAGCCACCATTGATTATGCTATGGCGCAAACTGCAGCATGCCAAGCCATCCCGTCATTAGAGCCTTTGGGGACATACCCATTGCGCATCAACATGGCAAATGCTGATTTGGTGATATAATAGAATTTCACTGTCCCCTTGGCTTTAAGGGCAGTGTACGCCTCAGCGTAATTTTTCCGGGTCTCAATATTGGCTGGGCTGTTTCTGTTGTAGGGAGATACCCTGAGATTTTTCCAGGAAAAGCACATTCCCTTGACCATATGATAATAGAAGGAAATTGTGGCCTCAACCCCAAAAGCGGACTTGATCATGGCCTGTATATTTGCCAGTTCAAGATGGCAATTCCAGGTGATCCACTGGCGGATTGCCCATTTGTGCTCCTTGGTGAGCATGGTGGAAACACACAAGAATTTCTCCGCGGCAAGGACTCGGCCAGTATCAATGAACTTGTTGAAGGTCTTTGAGGCGTACTTGGGATCCACCCCAACAAGAGCCGCAGCCACCTTGTAATCACCAGATTCCTGCATGAGCCGGAGAAAGATGATGCACTTAATGTCAGGAATGCGCTTGTGAGCGGGCTTTTTAGCGGTGGGGATTGGCTCATTGGCGTTGGGCACAACACAGGGCATGAGCACCTTGGTGTAAAACGCAAAACTTTTCTTTAGCACTAACTGTCCCTCATTGGTTTGTTAGAACTCAGGCTCCTCATCCTCCTCCTGATTGCCATCACTGATGTAGGGCTTGTAGCTAGTATCAAGTACAGGCTTCACCTTCTCCAGCATGGCTGACGGGACCAACTCTTGCTGGTACACAACGTCAAACACATATAAAAAAAGTAAGTTCTACCTCCTTGTCTCTAACTTTCTTGGTAGTGGTAACCTTAGTGGGCTTCTGGGTCAGCTTTGGGACGCAAGGGTCTATGCTCTGCACCCTAGCAGCTTGTGCTCCTTTAACTGGCTGTGTCAATGCAGCGTCACTATGGAACTCTCCTCTCCCGCCTCCCTCCTGAGTAGGCACCTGTGTTGCACTAAGTCTATTCTTTGACCTGCGGGGGCAACCGCAACCGCAGCGCACAACAGGTGCAATGGTAGTCTGTTGCTGTGTTCCTTCCATTGTGAGAATTCAATAAAATATTAAATAAAACTTAATTAAGTTACTCCCTATTTTTAATTTTTGCTTTTATCTGTTTATGGATATTTAATTTGAGTTTTTCCCACCCAATATCCCAATTATAGATTTTTTATTTATTTGTTAGTTGTTTGTGGTTTTACAACACCCATTTTAGAATACCCAAAATAATTTCCATCCATTTTCCCATATTTTACGCCAAATTAAGCACCCAACACAATATTTTTAAAAAAATTGTTTCAGATCTTGTGTCTTATTTTAGATACCTTGGTATCATTCTTGATTACAACCCATTTCACAAACTGATTGAGTGATTTTGTTTACGCAGTGAGTTGCTATTGTGCTTTATTTTTGGATTGAGTTTTGACACACCACGCTTGGGTGTTTTTGTCACTGATTCACATAGTAAACATATGTACACCAAAAGTCAACTCACACCATTTTTTTGTGAATCAATGTACTTTGGATTGTAATTTGAATGGTTTTGCTTTGTATGTGAGCCCTTTGTTGCTGTGTTGACCCATTTAGCCCATTAACACCAATAAACCCTGTTATCAGAGTGTATATTTTAACCTGAGAGTTGAATTTTGTTTAAATCTGAAATCATTTCATTTAAATCTGAAGTATTTTTGCTTGTTGCCATAGCTTTTAAAACTACTGTAGTAAAATAGAAATAATTGCTTATTTCTCCTTATTTTTATTAATTAGAATACTGTTTTTATTGCATTTTTTTAGCTCTCTGGTGTTACTTTAGTATCCCATAGCTGTAAGGCTTAATTTTTATATTAAAAAAATTTCAGTACATCGAGATCTGTTAATTAAAAAAGTGTAAATTTCCAGTTGTCAATCAGGGCAAAAGCTGATTTCTCACTTTACTATAGTGTCAACTACCAGGGAGTCAATTTTAAGGGAGTTAATCACCAGGGAGTTGAACTTACCACAGTTGCCCCTGGCTACATAGATGATAACTACATTTTTAATTGTAACAATCAAAAGCGCCAAACCAAGAGCAAGCACTTTGTCTGTGAGGATAAGACTTGCGGGCCCCGGCTAAACACCAAGGTCTGGGATCAAGTAACTGCAGAGAAGGGGGAGCACACATGTGAGCCCCCCAATCATTTAATAACCTGTATGTTAAAATGGTATCTGGTCCAGGTGATCCCAAGATCCTCTCACCTCTGGGCTTCTGATCTGGCTATAAAGGCTTTGCAACATCTCAAGTCCAAAAATCTCAAGTTGGTGCCAACTCAAGAGCAGTTGGTTAAGTTCATAAGCAATAAGTGTATTGCCGCCAATCCCCCTCCTCCCAAGGCTTTGGACATCCTCTTGGAGCTTACACTCACCCACAAGCTCAAGAAGCTTCTAAGTGGGGAGCGCTTCCTCCTCCATGATGACGGACCTGCCGCCAAAGACCACATAATCTGCTACTCAACTCAGCAGAACCTGATGGAGTTGAAAAGGGCTTCAACCTGGCTAGTTGATGGAACCTTTGTCACTTGCCCCTGGATGTTCAAGAAGATCTGGATAATCCATGCCCATATTGACATCCAGGTGATTCCACTTGTGCTCTTTCTTCCTCCTGGGGCCACTGAGGCCATTTACACATGTGTGTTCACAATCCTCTGCCAAGCAATTGCCCTCCTACCAACAATGACAAATCCAAGAAGACTCCCCCACACCTGCGCCAACCCACCTGCCTCTGACAAGGACCAGGCCACCCTGGACTCAGAGGAAAAGGGTGAGGCTAAGAGCTCTTGGGCCTTGTGTGTGCATCATGGACTTTGAGCCTGCTCAAATCAATGCATTCAAGCAGCTGTTCAGAAGGGAGGTGCAGGGGTGCCACTTCCACTTCCTCCAAGCAGTTGCTTGTAACATGCAGGCCCATGCCAAGCTTAGTAGGTTGAGCCGGAGGGACACTTTGGACACCTGCAGATTTGTGCTGGCACAATTCAGTGCCTTGGCTTTTTTAAAGCCAGAGCACACTGCTTAGGGGTTTGAGGTGCTCTCAAAGTATCCTTACATAAGCAAAGCATCCAGAGTTCAAACTTTTCCTTGAGTACTTTGAGCCCCAGTGGATTGGGAAGGTTATCACACAGAGGCAAGGCAAGGCCTGCGCCAAGGCCAGCTGGAATGTGTACTGGGCGGCCGTCAACAGAGAGCTGAAGACCACTATGGCATTAGAGGCTTATCACAAGCATCTTAAAGCCAACTTTGGGCTTTATCTGAAGTTCAATAAGTTATTTTCTCTCCTGCAGCATGAGCAAGATAAAACAATCTCCAAGCTCTGAGATCTCTCCAACTGCGTCCCCCCATCAAGCCAACCACCTGGTGTACCCTCTTCACCAAAGCCATCCAGGGTGCAACCAAGTGTAAGTATAAGGCCTATGAGCTTAAGCAACAGCTTGAGCTTATTGCCACTGCCCTCCTGGAAGGGGCTAAAATGAAACGGGGAAAAAAGGATGAGGAATAAACTTGCTTGCTTGCTTAGTTATGTGATTTTTACTTTTTACTTTTAACTTTTAACTTTTAACTTTTTAACTTTAATTTTTACTTATTAGCTTTTATCATTTAGTTTTTAGTTTCAATTTTTAAGTTTTTTAATTTAATTAGATAGCAGTGATTATTCTATGTATGCATGGTAAGTTTGAGATGAATATTTATAGTTGATAGTAAGTGAAATATCTTAATTTTTGTTAATTTCCTAATAAAACATATGATATTCACAGTTGTACTTATATGAACCATATCAAATAAGTTTTAATATTTCTTCATATTGTCCATAACCTTATTTGTTGTGTTTTTGTTTATTTTTGGTTTATTGGAATTTTAATTTTTATGGTAATAAAAAATATTTTTATAACAAAGAGTGTAAACTACATAGTAAAATGAAAAATAATTGTACTTTCTCCTTATTTTTATTAATTAGGATACTGTTTTTATTGCATTTTTTAGCTCTCTGGTGTCACTTTAGTATACCATAGCTGTAAGGCTTAATTCTTTTTATTAAATTTTTTCAGTACATCAAGATCTGTTAATTAAAAAAGTGTTGATTTCCAGTTGTCAATCAGGGCAAAAGCTGATTTCTCACTTTACTATAGTGTTGACTACCAGGCAGTCAAGTTTAAGGGAGTCAATCACCAGGGAGTCAAACTTACTACAGTTTCCAAAAAAATAATTAAAAAATTTCTGGAAAATTCTTTTGAAACAAGCCAGTTTACAAAAAAAGTGCCTGAAAAAATTTATAAAGATATAGAAAAAGAGATGAGTAATTACTCAACTGAAATTAAATACTCTCTACTTAAAACAAAAAAAGAAATATATGAAAATATGAAAATAAAAAATGAAATTTCAGTTTCAATTTCTACTTACTATAAATTAATTCTTAAAATATAATAAAAAGTAAAAAAACAAACCAATATTTGTAATTTAAAAAATCACTAGAAAAAAAGAAGGAAGAATGTGAAAGTAAAAACTTACCATTACCAGAATTTATAGACAATGAATTAAAGACTATTAATCAGCACCAAGACTTTTATTTTCATCAAAATAGGGAATATAAAAAAGATATTTATGAATTAGATGATGAGTCTTGTGTTGTAGTTATAGATTATAAATGAAACTTAAGGGTTGGAAGTGGTCCAATTGAGACCAATAATTGTTTTTATTAAAAAAAACCTATCTCATTATTAGGGTTTGCATTAGTTTTTGAAGAAAACAATAAAATCAAATATGAATATCATGATTTTTTGTCTCAAATATTATCACATGATTCTTTATTTTCAGGTGAATGTCTAATTAGTCTTCTTGAATTAGATAGATTTAAAAAAATAAATATATAAAAGTGTGGACTGATAATGGAAATCATTTTAGATCATATGAATTTTTATATTACTTATTTAAAGAGGCACCTAAATATATTAAGGGTTCTATAAAATATAATTGTTTTGTTGAATGTCATGGAAAAGCATTATTGATGGTCACTTTGGTGTAATATCAAAAACATTAAAGGAAAAGGAAAATGAGTTTTATATTAAAAATATTAATAATCTTAAAAATATTTTTGAGCAAGAAGAAAAAAGAAAAGAATTATATAAATCCGTACTATCAGGCTCAAACATTTCTCAAAAAGCATTCTTTTATATTTATGAAAGAAAAGTTAGGCCTATAAAAAGAGAGCTTGAAGTTAAAAATTTGCACATTAATCTTTCATATTTGATGAAAGATGGGAAGTTATATACTTCACCTCTAACATTTGAAAGTTTATCAAAATATTCTGAGATAACTTATCATTTGAAATCATGTGATGATATCAGAGAAACAAAAATATCAGAAGATGCTAGTGATGTATTGGGGTAAGTTCATGACTTAGGGCAACTTACTAGAGGGTGTATTTTAAATAGAGTTATCAGCCTTTCAAAAACAACAACCTTTTTTTCTGAAACAAACTAAGAATATTTATGATGAGCCAAAGATAGGGTAATAGCACTTATAGCTTTGGGGCTGCTATTACTCTCCCATGCAACTCATCATAAATATTTTTGGTTTGTAGTTTGTAGTAGCACTTAAGATATTTTCAGTAATACTATAAGTTGCATTTTTTGATTCTAAAATTGATGACTTATTTTTAAAAAAATTATCTAAGCCCAATATCAATTAAAGTTTTGGGATTGATTGTATTTTAAGCTTTCTGAATAATTAGAATATGAATAATGTGATTAAGTTATAGAATAATCAATCTGGCACCTAGGCATAACAAGAAAAATAATGACCCATATGTTTACTATGTGAATTAGTGACAAAATACACCCAAGCTTGGTGAGTCAAATCTCAACCCAAAACCAAAACACAATAGCAACTCACTAAGTAAACAAAATCACTCAAATGTTGTGTACAATGGATTGCAATCAAGAATGATACCAAGGTATCTAAAATAGGGCACACAATCTGAAACACAAATTTTAAAAACATTGTTATGGGTGTCTGAATTTAGCAGTAAAATCTTGGAAAATGGGTGAAAAATATTTTGGGTATTCTAAAATGGGTGTTGTAACCCCAAAAACAACCAAATAAGAAGAAAAATCTATAATTGGGATATGGGGGGAAACAATATTAATCAAATATCCATATTCAGATAAAAGAAAAAAATTAAAATTAAGGAGTGACTTAATTATATTTTATTTAGTATTTTATTAAATTTTAAAATGGAAGGTACACAACAACATAGTACTAATGCAACTGTTGTGCGCTACAGTTATGGTTGCCCCCGCAGGTCAAAAAACAGAGTTAGTGCATCCCAAGTGCCTACTCAGGAAGGAGACGGTGGAGGAGAGTTCAATAGTGACACTTCACTGACACAGCTGGTTCAAGGAGCACAAGATGCTAGGGTGCAGAGCATCAATTCTTGGGTCCCCAAACTGACCTGGAAGCCCATCAGAGTTCCACTACCAAAACAGTTAGAAACAAGGAGGTAGAACTTACTTCATATGTGTTTAACGCTGTGTACCGCCAGGATTTGATCCTGTCAGCCATGCTGGAGAAAGTTAAGCCTGTACTTGATACTAACAACAAGCCTTACGTCAGTGTTGTGAATACTGCCATTCACCATCTTTCAATTTTTCCATTGATGGGTTATTTCAAGGATGAATCTCTACATTTTGCCATTGCCTTTGCCTCTCAAAATGAGTCCATATCCAAACTGGGAAATACAATTGTTTGGTTTCCTGACTCTGTGCAACTCACTTGCCCCACTCATGCTTGTGGCAAGTGATCCTAACATCCATGTACTGTTTTGTGGTAAAGCTATACAGTATATATTCCATTTTCTATTCACCAATAAAAATTAAGTTCTATTCACATTTTTTGTCTCTGTGTCTTCAAGCACTTTGGCGCCTCTCTCTAGCCACAACTAGTAGAGATTATTCATCCAGGGCCACAAGGTAATTGCATAGCCTTCCCTGCCATCTAACTGAGACTTAGTACAAATCCAATCCTAAGGTTAAGATTTCCCATTGTGACTCTGTGCTGCGTCTCAGATCACAACAAAAATGGTGCTCACTACAGGAGCTGTAAGCCCCTTGGTTATCCCTTTTGCATCCACGTTTTCAGGTCCTTTGCCTCCTCCTATACAAGAGCCAAATTCACCTGAAATTACCAGTCCTCTTATCAAAAAAGACATCACAGACCCACCTATTGTCCCTACTGTGCTGAACCTTGAAAATGGTCCCTGCCTAGTTGCTTACCCCATGGGTGCCCCTGACTTAGAGCAAGTCATGGCGGTAGCCCTTAGGATAGCCTGTGACAGAGCCATCCCTTGCCTTCAACTGCAGTCAGTTAAGCGGAATACTACAGACTGATTGTGGCTCCACAATTTCTGCAACATCTTCTATCAGCAACTGGCTCCGCTGAACACCTATTGTTTTCCTTTTTACAACTTGCCCTAGCCCACCATCAAATGGTGTTAGGGCTTTAAATTCATGAGATTTCTTCTCTACAAGCAGCTGTCACTCATCACTGGGACCAGTTTGCAGCCTACCAACAGTGGATCTACTCCCTGTTTTCCTTGATATTAGACAATCAGCGCAACTCTGTCACCTCACAAACCTGTTTGGGTAATTCCATTGAAAAAATACGCCAGTCCATCCCTGAATATATCAGGAAACGTCTAAATGAGTTTCACCAATTGGAACAACCCTGGCAAACCCAAGTAGATTCCACCTTGAACACCTATCTCACCAATTTCAAACAACTTGTACAGCAGCTAAATGTGTTCAGTGCTGATTCCTTTGATCAATTACAACAAGTAGCAGACCTTGCTGCTAAAGGCCTTTGCAAGCTTGGTGAAGAATTTGAGTAAGAAAGGGTTGCTACCACCACTGCCATTACCAAACTCCAGACTCAAGTGAATGAATTGTCTATGCCCAAGCCAGATGTTTTGCCTTCCCCCATCTAAAAATTTGGTGGATAGAGAGCAAAAACTATGGGATGCCATTTGAGAGCTGCAAGCATCTACCTGCAGTCAAGGATGCCCTACTGAAGTCCTTCAACCCAATCCTCAGGTGCTTGCTTTGACAACTCAAGTTGCTGAGCTACAGCAGGAACTTGCTGCCTTACACAAAATGGTGACAACTACTGCTAGTCCAGTTGGAGTTTTCAATTAAGATAGCTTTGGTCCTGGCCTGCCAGGAGCCCCTCAAATCCAATGTGCTAGAGAGTTGATTGCTCTAGCTAATGAGGTGGACCACTTGAAGGAAAACCACACTGAGCTAGACAGGGACGTACAAGAAATGAGTGAGTTGATCAACTCAGTCAATGACAGATTTGCCCCTTGCCTCTCAGTGGGCCCTTCCCTTACTTCTCAACTGACTGAGATCTCTACAGTAGTAACAGCCCAAGGCTAATGCCTGGATGTTACTGAGCAACAGACCACCCTAGCTAATAATATGGGTGCCTGCACTGCTGAGACCCTGACCACTATTGAAGAAAGTGTTTGTCAGCTTTGGGCCAGACAGCCCCCCTCTGAATCTGAAGCAGAATTCTCCCCACGCATAAATGTACTCAATAGCAACAATGGTGGCCCAACTCCAGAAGCACACTTCAAACCTACCTTTAAGCAAGTTTTTGACCCCAAAACCTTGACCATTGCAGCTTTCCTAACTATCTATGAAACTGCCAATAGAAGGGCCTCTGATGAGGTTAAGAAGAAACACATTCTAACCTGTCTACACCTGACCTGCCAAGAGGTGATGGTGCCTGAGCTGCCCCCATTGAGACTTGGGAAGATATGAAGCAGATTCTGATTGACAAATTTGGTGGTGATCTTAGTTTTGAAGTGAAGAAGGACGCCTTCATGCACATTGCTTTCAAACCTAAGGAGACTCTAGCCAAATTTGCAGATAGATTCTACATGGAAGGACAGCAACTGATAACAAGCAGACAATTGACGGCCCATGAAACTTACATGGCTTGGCTCAAGCCCTCAAGGTTAATCAGCTTCTGTGCCTCCATTTCAAAGCCCATAAGGCCATGCTTTCCTCCATGAAGAGCATAAAAATGTTGTTGCGGGATATTCACCTTACCCATTCTGGGGTGTTTGTGTGGGAGAATTGTGCTGCCTCTAATTCTGGTTTGTCTTCCTGTGGCTCTTGCATCCTTACAATGAACTTGCAAAATACTTCTAGACGTCAGGGTTGCCACAACTGTGGTCAGATAGGTCATCATTCTCAAGTCTGCACCAATCCTTGGGTTGAAGGAGTTGATCCTAAGGAACAGGTGGAAAAAGAACAGTCAACCTAGAGGCAGAGACGCTCTTGGTTGATAATTCTTCCCAGTCTCCTTCAGTCCTCCCCTCCATATTCAATTCCAAGCCTACTAATACTGAGGTTCCTCCCATCCTGCTGTTGTTTCACAATATCTCTGACTTGGATGATTCTGACGCTTACAGGTATTCAGTTCTTGCCGTCCCCAAAACTATTGCAGTTCCCTATAAGTTACGCTCTGGGAAGACCACACCAACTGCTAAGCCTTTGGCTGAGGCCAAAGAGGTTGTCTCTCGCCCATACCTCACTCAAGCAAAGAGGTCTCCTGTGCTATTAGAGTCATCAGAAGAGGCTGCTGAAGTTGCTGACGCCGTATTCAAGAATGTGTCAGTTTTGCTTGCCTCCAAACTGTCTACAAGGAGTTTCCAGGCTTGAGATGCATGATTAAAAAGTGGGAAAATCATTAGCAGAAGCTCTAGACATCAGGACTTTCCTTCCACTCTTTGGTTGTACTACCACTCATGTGGAAATATCCCTCCAGAAGGTGAAAATCAAAGTTGTCTTGGATACTGGATCACCTGTTGACATTGTCTCCTCAAAGCTTGTCAAGAAGCTCAAACTTGCCCCCAACCTTAATTACCACCAGCTGTATGGCACAACTGGGCTATCCATGACTTGCGCTATAAGGGTTTATTCTGCTCTTTCCATGTGGTTTGGCAAGCTTCTCTTAGCCGCACCTGCTGTTGTCCTGGAGAATGAGAGCTACAATCTCCTAGTTGGTACCCAGTTCCTTAGGGATTATAATGGGATCATCAACTTAAAGGATGGATACCTCTCTATCCTGGGGTACAAAGTCCCTCTGATCTTTGAAGAGCAATTTAAAGTTCCTGGGAAGCGCCTTAAGATGTGTGCTTTAGAATACCTCACAGGTGTTTTCAATCTAAAATACCATACCCACTCCTCTAACATGAATTGTTTGCCCATGGCTTATCCTGCATCTGAGGGGATCTCTCTTCTGGCTAAAATTGCTATAACCATCCCCCCTGGCTCTCAAGCCATCTTGGATTCCCAAATATTGTATGAGCTACCTAAGTGTACATTCCTGGAGTTGTACTCCCCTCCCTTGCTAGGTTGCAATGAGCCTTACTTCTGTCCTGAAATCCTAGATGTCTCTCATAAAGACCCTGTTCAATTGCTGGTAGCCAACTTGACAGCTCTCCCCATAAAAGTGTCTAGAGGACAGGTTATTGGCTATGGCAAGTTGTTGAATGCTCCCAATGTCCTGTCACTTCATCTCTTTGGTACGTTCTAGGATTTTAAACTACTGGAAGATGAGCCCCAAGTTCTATCCTTTTTTACTGTGCAAGACTTCCCACAACTATATCTGGTCCAACAGAAGGAGGTGCTTGATTTTATAGACCAGTTTTTAGATATCTTTGTCAAAAACAGCACTGAATATGGCCTAGCCAAAGGCGTTATCCACTATATCAATACTGGAGACGCTCCCCCCTTCTGCGCTAAACCATATTGCCGCAGCCGCGTGGAGGACGCTCAGGTGTCTAAAGAGCTCAAACAACTGCTAGACGCTGGACTACTGTCACCTTCCCAAAGTCCTTGGGCTTCCCACTTACTCATCTTGAAGAAGAAGGATGGAGGACATTGTACTGTGATGAACTATCAATGATTGAACTATTTTCACCAAGAAGGATTCCTACCCTTTGCTGTGTATTGATGATGCTCTCTGCCGTCTTGGAAGCTCTAAGTTCATCTCCACATTGGACCTGGCATCTGGATACTGAAAAGTTGACCTTTTGCCTAAGGATTGACAAAAGGCTGTGCTCATTACATCTGAAGGGCTGTTTAAGCCTACATGTATGCCGCAGGGACTCTGCAATGCCCTGGCTACCTTCCAACAAGCCATGGACTCCATCCTCTGCTACTTAAAGCTTTCATGTGTCTTGGTATACTTAGATGATATAACGGTTTTCAGCGCTACCTTTACAGACTACCTGGCTCATCTCAAAGAAGTGTTCATAAAGATTTGAGAGGCTGGCCTCAAGCTGAAACCATCCAAGTGTGCTTTCTTCAAAGCGTGTCTTGAATTCTTGGGCCATGAAGTAACCCAGACGGGGATTTGCCCCATGACAAAGGTTGAAGCCATCAACAAAATGCTTCCACCCACCAACTTGAAAGAAGTACAAGTCTTTCTGGGTGTGATGGGTTACTACAGACAGTTAATCTCTGACTTTGCTAATACTACTGAACCTTTGGTCCAGTTGTTATGTAATGTCCCTTTCAAATGGACTGCTAGTCAGCAACAGGCCTTTGAGACCCTTGAGCAAAAACTCAAAGAGGCTCCCATCCTAGTGTATCCTGACTACAATAAGGAGTTCATCTTATACACTGATTCCAGCAACCTGTCTATTGGTGCCATCTTGGCTCAATTAGGCAATGAGGGTATAGATCATCCTGTGGCTTATACTTCTTGTGTCCTGAACAAACATGAGAAGAAATACAGCGTCACAGAGAAAGAATGCCTTGCTGTGTTGTATACAGTTAAGCAGTTTTGCCATTATATGTATGGCACCCATTTTATGGTGGTCACTGATCACACCTCCCTTAAGTGGTTACAGCAACTTAAAGAGCCGGAAGGACAACTAGCTAGATGGGCTCTCCGCCTGCAAGGTTACAACTTTACTGTGCTATACCATCCCAGGATTCAACACCAGAACGCTGAAGGCTTATCCAGAATGACCATCCTTGCTCTACAACCTGCTGAGGCTGATCAACTGTATGGGATAATTGGGTATCCTTCTTCTTGGGAAAGAGAGACAGAAGAAGTCCAATTAGCACTGTCCAAACAATCTGAGGATACGCTTATTTGGGACAATCAACTCTTCAAGAAAGTACGAGACCAGTATCTGCCTTATGTATGATCTAGTCTCTGCCTTTTGTTGGTGCTTCAAGCCCATAAAGAAACCGGACATGGGGGTATAGCCAAGACCTTTGACTGGCTCCAGAAAAATTATTTTTTGGAAAACCTCTGTCTGCTGATTCCAGACGTCATAGCTAGTTGCCACAACTGCCAGCTCCAGAGACCTTGAGCTGCTTCTCACAAGTTCAAGCTAGTTCCCACTTGACATGCCTTTCACACTGTCAGCATTGACACTGTAGGGCCTCTCCCCTGCTCCTGCTCCTGCTCCTGCTCTGGCTGTTGCTTTATCCTAATTGCAGTTGATCACTTCAGCAAGTGGTTAGAAGCTTGCCCTACTAAGGACATCACTTTCAAGACAACTGCTGCCTTCCTGTTGCAAGATGTTTTCTACTGCCATGGCTGCCCTTAAGTGTTGCTATCTGACAATGGGACTAACTTCAACGCTAAATTAGTAACCTCTGTTATTGAAGTCTTGGGGTCTCACCAGTCTTTCTCTGCCCCCTATAACCCTTCTACCAATGGGGCAGTTGAGCGTGCAAATTTGACACTGGTTTCTATCATGAGGAAGCTCACTTACTCCAATGCTGCAAACTGGGGTCTATACTTACCTGCTGCTCTCTTTGCCTATTGCCTTAGCAAACATTATGTCACTGGGTATTCCCCCTTTCTATGCTGTATGGGCATGAGTCCACCACTCCATCACTCTTGGGGGCCCCTACTCTCCTCTGATAAGGCTATGAATCCTGATGACCATATCAAGGAGCTAGTCAATCACATAATTGACATACAGGCCACTGCTTATACCTCTGTGTATAAGACCAAGATGCTTGAGCTCTCTCCCAACAATGCTGGCTGCTCTCCCCTGCCTGAGTTTGACATTGGGGACCACATTCTCTACTATCAGCATAGAGTAGGAAGAAGCACTCACAAGCTAGATACATTGTGGGTTGGCCCTCTAGAAGTGACCTTCAAGCAAGGGTCCAAGTACACTGTGAAACTCCTCTTCAGTGGGTGTCTGTTTTCCTGAGTACATGACAAGTTTCTCTGCAAGTACAACCCCCCTAAGGACAATATAGAGGGGGGTAATGTCATGAATACTGCCATTCACCATGTTTTGATTTTGCCTTCAATGGGTTATTTCAAGGATGAATATCTATCTTTTGCTTTTGCCCCTCAAGTGAGTCTGTACCTGAACTGGAAAATATAATTGTTTGGTTTCCTGACTCTGCACAACTCACTTGCCCCACTCATGATTGTGGTGAATGATCCTACCATACATGTACTGTTTTATGGTAAAGCTACACAGTATATATTTTATTTACTATTCACCAATAAAAATTAAGTTCTATTCACATTTTTGATTTTGTGTCTTCATGTACTTTGGTGCCTCTCTAGCCACGTCTATCAGATATTATTTAATCAGGGCCACAAGGTAATTGCATAGCCTTCCCTGCCATTCTAACCAAGACTTATTACAAATCCAATTCTAAGGTTAGGATTTCCTGTTGTGACTCTGTGCCGTGCCTCAGATCACGACAGTCAGTGATGGCAATCAGGAAGAGGACAAGGAGCCTGAGTTCTAAGAACTGATGAGGGACAGCTGGTGTTAAAAAAGGTTTCAGCCTTCTATAAAAAGGTACCCATGCCTTGCAAGCCTGTCAGCACTCAGGATCCCAGTTCATCTGAGCCCACTAAGCCTGCCCAGAAGCACATTACTGATATCAAGCGGATCATCCTTCTCTAGCTCATGCAGGAATCTGGTGACTACAAGGTGGCTGCGGCTCTTGTTGGGGTGAATCCCAAGTACACCTCAAAGACCTTCAATAAGTTCATCAAACTGGCCATGTCCTTGCTGCAGAGAAATCCCTGCACGTGTCCACCATGCTCACCAAGGAGCACAAATGGGAAATCTGCCAGTGGATAACCCAAGATTGCCATCTTGAACTGGCAAATATACAGGCCATGGTTAAGTCTACTTTTGGGGTTGAGGCCTCTATTTTCTTTTGCTACCATCTGGTGAAGGGAATGCGCTTTTCCTGGAAAAAGCTTGGGGTATCTCCCTATAATAGAAACAGCCCAACCAATGTTGAGACCTGGGAAAAATACACTGAGGCCTACAATGCCCTCAAAAACAAGAGGACAATCAAATTTTACTATGTTGACAAATTTGTATTTGCCTTGTCTATGCTCAATGCATATGGCTATGTCCCCAAAGGCTCAAATGACAGGGTAGCTTGGCGTGCTGCAGTCTGCACCACAGCCTATTTGATGGTGGCTCTCCTTGGTCCAAAGAGGATTGAGCTTTATCAAATTATATTATGATCTCACAACAGCTGGACCTTCCTATCATTCCTCCAATTGGTCCAGGAGCACCTGAGGCGCACAAGCCCGGGCTTCACCAATGTAATTGTGCTGGATAATGGTGATATTCATAAGGTGGCAGATATTCTCAAAGAATTTTCTTCAATTGACACCAGCATTGCAGTGGGCCCCCAGCAATTGGCCACGTCAAATTTGCACCTTCTATTACTCCCCACCTATTTACCCTTCCTGAATCCCATTGAGGAAGTTTTTGGGTGGCTCAAGCAAGTTGTCAAGCAAGGGACCCCAACTGGGACCTAGGACCTCTTTGATTTTCTGCAGGCCAGGATCCACACCCTCCCAGCTGAGACCGTGGCCAAATTATTTGGCCACGCTGATTTGTTCATCCCTGTGTGCCTTGACAAACAGTCAATCAACTAAAGAATTAGTGTGTCCAACTTTTTTTATATTCTATAATTTATTATTTAATATTTATAAATTATCATTTTATATTTAGAAGCTTATAAGCCCACAATCACATTCAGCAGGACCATCAATAAAGGTTAGCAATTTATTTATTTTAAATTAAATTATTCTATTATGCCATCTGAGGTTATCCCAAACACTTGATACTGGATTACTCAAATATATTTATATCACTTTTTTCAAATAAATATAAAAATCAAATTAAAAAAATTAAATGGGTCATGTGCAACTTATAGGTACATTTTATTAACGTATATTATTTTGCTTTTATGAAACCTTTCTCTGGGATTGATTTTGCAAAACTTGCTTGCTAAAATAAAAATTATTATAAATAAAAATACTATAAAATATAAATATATTATTGGAAAAAAGAGCTTTAAGGGTGTCTGTAATGAGTTCTTTGGTATGTACCCACCTGGCAATGTAGGTGGTGCAAAAATCCACCACCACACCATAGACAGTAGATACACCCTGATTTAAATATTCATGGCGGCTGGTAAAAGGGAGTACAGTCAGGTGGGAGTGAAGCAGCAGCTTCTCTGGCAGGGCTGAAGAACTGTAAATTCCAGCCAGGACCAGGGCGTCCTGTATCACATAGTCAACTAAGTTGTACCTGAGGGACCTTATTCTCATCTAGGGAGAGCCTGGCCTTGTTAATCCCAAGAAGGACCCTGTCCAGGTCCTCAAGGTTTGCACCCATCCTGAAGTAAAAGAGGAACCCCAAGTAAACCATGAGGTGAAGCCTTTGCCCAGCAAAGACTTCAGTAAACTCACACAGCTTATTGAACATAGTACAAATCTTCTTCTGATGTTTTGTTTTAGCAAAGGTGAGATCCATTGCTGGAGCAACCCCCATCTTGTTGGCACTCCATGCCAGCCCAAAGTTGGCAAGGAGGATTTTGGTCTTCTTTACGGCTGTTGTGTCTGCAACAGCCAATTTTGACACCTTGCGCCCAAAGTTTTCTGATAGGTAATAGAGTGTATGCTTCAAGGGGTAGCAGAAGCAAGCAGCTGCATGAGCCTGGCCCATCTCTGGTATGTTCTTGAATGGGAGCATCTCCAGGACGTCCCAAACAAGCTCAATGGAGTTTACATAGTAACCTCCACTGAGAGATACTGGTTCCAGGCAGACCAGTTGGGCATCCTTGTAGGTAATAACTGCCTACTCAGATGCCCCCTTGCCATGTGTCAGCATGGCTAACGCCTCCTGGGACATTAGAAAGGTACCATGAACTGGTCCTCTAGCTTGCAAAAAACAGGGTGATCAGAAACAGCTGCCTTGCCACATGATTGGCGTAGAAGGTGTAGAAGGTGGGGGGGACAAAAGGTACCAGTACCCAGCGGAGTTCACTGTTTATGTTTTCTAAAAAAAGGTAAGTATTTTGAAATCTTTATTAGTTTTGATTATTATGTTAACTTTGCATGTTTCCTCTATGCCTGCAGTCTTGGCTGGCTTGGCCATTCTTGGCGCAAGCAGTTGAGAGGGCAGTTCTTTATCCTCAGTTCTTGCTCTCTTGGCTGACTTGAGATGTGCATACATCTCAGGGTTGCCAACCCAGACAGACGGTGCAGAGAGGGCAAAGCACTTGAATTGAAGGCCTTCCACAACAGTCTTCTGGAAATTTAAAAGGAGTTCAATTGTTGTTTTGGAGGTGTCTGGCATTTTGGCCATAAGTGCCTTGGAAGACACCTTGTCAATGTTGTCCCCAGTAAGAACAGTGGCCTTGACTTTTGCTTGACCTTGCAGTCAATGTCTTTTATTTTTGCAATTTCCAAGTTGAGGTCCTTTAGCAGCTTCCCCAATTCTCTCATTAATTTTTTACTATCCTTTCCATATGTTTTTATAGCTTTCATCCCAATAAAATCTGTATTATTCTAATACTATTGCTTTTTTGTTTATCCATGTTTGTTTTTACATTACTCCAATATCCCATTTTTTACCCATTGTGTATATGTTTTACGCTCATCTCAATATGTGTTATTTGCTTTTTGTTGGCATTGTTTCCTTAATTGCCATATTATTTTTAGCACTTAAACACATCCCCTTGTGAAAATATTAATAGCAATTTGGTGACCAGCTAAATTTGAATTAGAAAATTATAGGTTAATTGTGTTTAGATAAAGTTGTTACTGATCTGAATTCAAAACCTTGATGATAAACTTTAAGCCAATCAGGAGCCAAGTGATAAAGTGATTGTTATGATATAAAAGGTTATTCAATAATTCTTTGGTGCATGTGCGCTAATTAATATTATTGGCTGGTTGATTTGCCATTGAGCGCCATTGCCGCTGTGACAAGTTGTTGGTGGACTAGTGCCCAATCAGCTGCTGGGTTGGCACTAGTCCACCAACAACTTGCCACAGCGGCAATGGCGCTCAATGGCAAATCAATCAGCCAATAATATTAATTAGCGCACATGCACCAAAGAATTATTGAATAACCTTTTATATCATAACAATCACTTTATCACTTGGCTCCTGATTGGCTTAAAGTTATCATCAAGGTTTTGAATTCAGATCAGTAACAACTTTATCTAAACACAATTAACCTATAATTTTCTAATTCAAATTTAGCTGGTCACCAAATTGCTATTAATATTTTCACAAGGGGATGTGTTTAAGTGCTAAAAATAACTGTGTTCTGGATATAGATACATAGCATAGTAGATATATGATTTTATAGAAATAAGCTGAACATAAAGAATAAAACCAACTATAAACAAAGAGAATATGAACAATTGAAATTCAAAATAAAGATAAATAAATAGAAAATGTTTTGTGATAGGGAGTTTACTAGGGCAGGAAAGAGGGATGCCTAGTAGGCAGAATAGCGCAGGAAGGAAGACGTAGAGGCAGTGCTGGCCTGGGGGGTCTGGGATTGGGTGGGTGGGGCTGGAAGGTGGGGGGCAGTGATGGCGGGGGTAGGAGGATTTTGCGTGATGGCTGCTGTATACCGCTTGTCATAATACTTGTATGTCATTGCCTTGATTGGCTGGTAGGTGACTGTGGCACAGGGTGGGAGGTGCTTATCCTTGTGTAATTGGTTGCCCATGTTCACATGGAAAACCATTTGGGCAAACAAGTCTGCCACCATCTGGCAACCAAAGAGAGACTTGTGGTCAAGAACCCCAAGATAAAGATCATTAAAAGCCTGAGGGCAGTGCTCTCAGAGTGTGGATCCAATATTAAAGAACACAACATCAGCCAGCTGGATGTCAGACTGACCATCTGGGTACATGGAGGCCTGGTGCCCGTGTTGCTGGATGGCCTTGAGGGCAGTGGAGCTACCCTTCATCTGGTGGCTCAAGAAAACCTGGTGCTTGGAATTTGAGCCATCCCAGGAGTTAGTTAATCCACCAAGGATGTGGCCATACTTGTAGCCATTGGTGAGATCTGGGTTTTTTTGATAGTAGACAAAACCCTTGGCTGAAACAGCCAGAAATGCACCAATGAATGTCCCCTTCTTGACCTTCTTCCTTCTATTCTTGGCGGCGGCTTTTCCTTGCTCACTAAAATTGTCAAACACAATTGATAAATTGTAGTATGATATGAAGATGATGGCATCTGATAGACTTGTCAAGCATCAGACCAGGGTTGATTCAATGGCCTGATTGTACGGGGAATCCTCAGCGCCATTCCATTAGTTGCCGGCCTCATTGGTAAGAACCCGTATTGAAGCCACCTTTTCATGCATCCAGAGCTGCACCATGCGCTCAGACACCCAAATTCCATGGTGCGCAAGTTGCTTTTGGACCTAGGTCAAGGGAAGCTTGGGGTCCTGCTGAAGGAGGTCAAGCATTATTGGGTATGCCTCTGTGATTTGGGACTTGGGGGCCTTCTTTGGCTTCTTGGTTATCCCAATCAGATTCCTCTTATTCATCAAGTTATTGAATCTCTCATGACAGTAGCCCAGGTGAATTGTAATTGGCTGGCTATCTGTTCCCAGGACAGACCCTGCAGGTTCAGTGCCACATTTTCTTGGAGAATTTGGGCAGTAATTATTCTGCGTTTGGGGCACTAGGCTGGGGGAGCTGAAGCCTTATTGGCTGTAGGGGGGCAGGTTGGCTTATGATGGGAAGCTGTTCCAAATCAAGGTTGCCATCCTGATTGGTTGGTTGGTGGGCAGCTTGTGCAGGGGTGGGTACAGGAGCAGGGGCAGAGCTAGACACTAAGTGACTACTAAACAAGTCAAAGCCATAGGGATCAGGTCGGCTTCCTTATTACCTGCCTCAAAGGCTTGGGTATCAACAGGTGCCTCCACACCCTGAGCCTTGCCTCCATTGAAGCTGGCTTGGCTGCTGGCGCCATTGAAAACTATATTGAACTAAAACTTAGGATAAAATCACTAAAAGTAGAAGTTTAAAATTTTATGATTTATTTTTATTGTAATCACCATTTCATATTTGGAAGGTTATCAAAACCATTATACACAAATAAGGATCCATGAAAATGAGTAAAATGCCTCTGTTCCTAAATTGGATAGCTTTTGATTGGATGTTAAAATGTTTTATTTCTATTTTAGGCTACTCATACTACACATCTTGTGTGACTTCATTTTGCTTTGTGCTTGTGGAATCTCACTTCCCAATTGCTAAAAATTTGTTACGTTTTAGTCCTTCTGTCAGTGCCTCATATGAATCCTGATTGGATTATAGTATACTTCAGAACAGCATCCATTCATCTCACTTGTTGGGTCAGTTCATTTTATTTGTGGTTTAAACAACACCGCTTGATATTTGCTATAATTTTGTATAATGGGCTAGTGAAATTTTGTTTTTTATTTTAAAGTTCATTTATTAACCAATTTTTTTAATTTATTTGAATCCTGAATCTTGTGTGACTTGGATTTTGTCCAAATCTGAAATCATTTCATTTAAATCTGAGGTGTTTTTGGTTGCCGCCATGGCTTTTTAAAACTACTGTATTAGTCTTTCAAAAACAAAAACTTTTTTTCTTAAGCAAACTAAGTATATTTATAATGAGCCAAAGATAGGGTAATAGCGTTTATAGCTTTGGGACTGCTATTACTCTCCCATGCAACTCATCATAAATATTTTTGGTTTGTAGTTTGTAGTAGCACTTAAGATATTTTCATAATATTATAAGTTGCAATTTTCAATTCTAAAATTGATGAATTATTTTAAAAAAATCATCTAAGCCCAAGATCAAATAAAATTTTGGGATTGATTGCATTCTAGGCTTTTCTAAATAATTTGAATATGAATAATGTAATTGTTATAAAATAATCAATTTGGCGCTTAGACATAACAAGAAAAATAAAGACCCAATTGTTGGACTTGCTTTAGAATAAGAAAATACTATGCTATTGCATCAAATCTTTTCAATTGCTCGCGCTGCCAACTTGGCTATATTTTACGCAGTAAAGTTGATGCTTTTATAATTACGATACTATATAAGGGATCATATTGGTTACCAAAGATATTTTTGAATTGGTATTTTGGGCAGGCGGCCACGATCAGAACCTCAGCTTCATTTTTTCCAGTTGCGGATAAAAGCCTCTTCGGCTGGATTTAATTGCCCACTGAATTTATACAAGTGACGACTCCTCAAAGTCACGTATTGCAAGTGACAACGCTTTCCAATTCATGACTGAAATACTGAAAGGTTCAAACAAGCTTTTAAGTGTTTTAAATCCATAGAAATCAAGCTTTCCATAAGCTTTGTATATCACCACTACCCCAATAAAGGCTACTTAATAATAACCTTCCTACGTAAACTCTTTTCCTTAAATGAAGATAATTCCTTCAGACGTCATACCGACTGCCCTGGCGATTGCTTGTTACTGTGGGTCGTCGATTTCCATGACCCTGGTTAACAAATACGTTCTCTCAGATTTCAAGAATCCTCCAGTTGTCTTTCTTATGCTTTCAGTCCAGGTATGTAGGTTTTCAGTATTCCAGTAAATTTGTCATCGTCAAGCTCCTAACTAGGTTAAATTAGGCATTATCGTGTATCTTGCTAGTTCACGCTTTTGGTTTCTTTGGCTTCTTAACTTTTCGTTCTTTTAACAGGCAAGATGCTAAAAAATGTAGAGAATCCTATGAACTAAACATTAATCTTGATTTAGGGCTACCCGTATCGGTGGTAATGTCGCTTATGCTTTACACTGGTAGCAAAAGGTACCTTGTATAGTTATGGTTTTTCTTAATTTTAAAGTTTGGAACACCTGGAAGTGGGGATTTTCACTGTCTTCAAGAATCTTACCATCATTCTTGTTGCCTATGGAGAAAGAGCCATGTTTGATAGTCCAGTTTCCCCACTGATGCTTGTTTCTTTTATTTTGATGGTATGCTAGAATTTTCATTCTCTTGAGCTTATGCGGTTAGATTATTAGCTCGATAATCGGAGGATCCGCTTCTCAAGTCCCCGATCAAACGGGGATTATTTGGATGATATGTAACTGTATTTCGTCAGCATCGTTTGTTCTTTACATGCGGAAAGCTATAAAGACTGTCACATTCAAGGATTTTGATACCGTCTATTTCAATAACTTTCTCACATTTCCAATTTTTCTTACCTTGAGTTTCCTTTTGGAAGATTGGTCGGGTCTTAAGAAACATTAGTAAGCCCTTTAAGCGAAAGTTCTTTTTTAAATTTATGGTTAGTTCCTCTCCTGAAAATTCAGATGTTCTTGGTCATTTATTTTATGGTCTTCTAATGGGCGGAATTTGCGCTTTCGCTATTAGCTACACTAGTGCATGGTGTATCCGTGTTACTAGCTCTACAACATACAGGTATAGGCTACATGTGTTTAGCTTTAACATTCTGCTAGTATGGTTGGTGCCTTGAACAAGTTACCTGTTGCAGTCTTTGGAATGGTCTTCTTTAAAGAAGCAATTACAACTTCATCAGTTAGTGCAGTTCTTCTAAGTAAGTTAAACATATCGCTTTGAAAAAGTTCAACTATTTTCTAGTTGCTGCTTAAGTTGAAGCTACTTTATCAATGCTCAGCAGAGAGGCAAGGCTTTAAGCTTTTCTCTATGAAATTCCTATTATGTTGCGTACATGCTAAATTTTTATAATTTAGGTTTCTTTTCGGGTCTAGTGTACACGAGAGCTAAAAACATCCAGCAAAATCGAATCAAGTCTACGGTCAGTAGCGCCTCCAACAACTATCAAAACCTCGTCCAAGAGGAGGATTCAAAATCAACTGACCTCCCCATCGCCCTCAACGACATTTCAAAAAACAACTAAATGCAGCGACTTAAAAACACGAAATCCCTGAAGGGCAAATTAAACGCGCACTCTCGTCGATAGTGTACACAGAGGAATAACCGCTTAACTTATAGCTTTTCAAATATATCGATGATGGGGCACTGGATTCAGTTAATGTATATAAATTTGTCGATTCACTGCTACACTTGATGGTTTATATTAATTGATAACTAAACTTCCTCTGCCGCTTATTTATTCAGAACGGCGATGTGAGCATTTTTCAAACGAGTCATATGGCAAGATCATTTGAATGCGAAATGATTCTACCGCGCATCGAGAATAGACTTTATATTTTTTAGAACCCCCAAGACTATTGCTGGCGTTATTATAACCAACCTATTTCTTGAATGTCTATTTGATTGAAGGGTATACTACTTTGATTTATTAACTAGGTATATGGGCTTCTGTGTAAAGCGCTGTTTAACCCCAAGTAAGCATAATTTAGTTCTAAAATACTAATTGTTGAATCCTTTACAAGACATTTTCATGTTTAAATGTAGCTATTTACCTTTTCCTTTTGAATAGTTGGTAATTAATGTTTATCACAACCCTTTTTAAAGCAACCTCACTTTTATGCATATGTTGCAATATCTTTGATTACTCACTCTTGGGAAATCAATTCCCCGAGAAATGACTCAACTGCCGAGTGATAGGTAGCACATCACTACATCTCATATGTTGCAAAAAGATCAGTTATTTGAGTCATGTGGAAAATTACCTGTACAAGCCCCATGACTGCCAAGACATACATGTAAACTATATAGCTTCCCATAATACTATACAATATTCTTCTTCCATATCAAATAAAGCATCATTATCTTCTTAATTTCCCCGTTTATTTCATTTGCTATACTTTTTAGAAGTATATTTAAACAGTGGTAGTAGAAGTAGGTTATCCACACTTATGTACTTAAGGAAAATTTTCTCCTAAGAAAAAAGTTTGAAAGATGGTACTTCCTAATGGCTGGAGAAGATACAAAGAGGGACAAGACATCCCTACAGAGTACACTTTCTTCAACAACATCATCATACCAGTAAAAAATTCAATTTCTTCATTACACAAGGAGTACTGAACACACTCACTGTATCTGCCACCCCTGTGGTACCAAACATTGTGTCTCAGCAGCTCTGTTTGGCTGAACTTGATATCTTTGCAGGACATCATTGAGAGAACACTAACCTTTGGATTCAAAGTACAAAGAACATGTTCACATAATTCAGGTACCCCAAAATGCACTAGGTAAGAAAAAAGCTCTTCAAGTCAATGGGGCAGCCTCTCAAATTGTGAGTGAACGGTTCAAAACCATCCCTACCCAAGATGAAAACAGTTAGGTATTCAAAGCACCTTCCTCAGAAAGTTTGTACATAGGGATACTGATGCCACAGTAGCTCAAGATCTCCAGAAGCTTAAACCAACAGAAACCATTGATAAACACACTGCACCATACAAGGGCATCCATGGCCAAGCTTAGCCATACAAGTTTCAACAACCCCTCAACCCAACCAGACTTGTACAGTGAGCTCTCTCCCTACACCACATGTCAGTATGACTTGAGCAAATGTACAGCCCCTGAAGAAACTTTTCTAAAAGGAAATATACCACTTAGAAGATTGACTACTTCCACTTGACAACCAAGCATACAGGAATTAGGTTGTCTTTCAGAGGCAGAGAGACCTGTGAGTACTGTGTGCAGGTGACAGAAAACTCAATTAAGATAAGGTAAAATTCAATCAAACCTGATATTCATCACACTTTGTTATCAAAACAGCAATGAAGCCAGGCCCTGGCTGGCCAGGTACAGGTACCCTTCTGCAAGGCTTTAATATGGGGACAGGAATCTTTAGATTAGGCATGCATCTTGCCATAAATCTGGGGTGGAGTGGTACCAGGTCCAAGAGGATTGATCTGGTTAATGTTGGATGTTAGTTGTCAAGATTTTTCATTTCCTCAATCTTATTCTCAAGGTCAGGATGACTGGCAGAATTAGCATTGGTGGCAGCTATTTGTCCCATTTCTGATGTCTTTCCTTGGGGGTTCCCTCAGGAAGCTTGACCAAGGGGCCAATTGAAAAAGCTGTTGCTTCAGAGTAGGTTTGTGAGCCACAGGTTTATCTATCAATTTTATTTTTGGATTCTTGAGATGGAGCTTCAGTTTATTGTGGGCTCTGAACCTGGTTAAATTCAGATGCAGGCTGCAAAAACAGCTGGCAGACAGGCATCTGGTCTCCTGGGCAGGGAGGCTGTAATGGTAGATTCTTGCTGGAATTATGAAGTATCATGAAATATTGAGAAGACAAGGTATAAAAACCCAGATGCTAAAAACATTTTGCACAAGAACAATTCTCAATGTTGCCTTTTTCAAATACTAATCCAAGTAGAGGCATGGGAAAAAGACAACCAATAAAAACTAAGGCAAAAATAACTGAGGAAACAGCTTGGTATATGAGACAGAATTTTGAAAATATATGATTTTGTGAATTGGTTCAATCATTTCTGTTGTGACTGAGATTACCTTCCACTAACATATCTCACAATACACAGGGGGTGCTTGATGAGTTTTCCAATGACATGAAAAACAATATGGGTCAATCTGAGTACAGCATTGAATTGCAAGCACTATCTCCTAATTAGATGCACTGCCAATTCAACACACTGATTCTTTGCTCAAGTTATTTCCAACCCAAAGCTTATGTCAAACTTGCCACTGTGCCACCCCTTGGTGGACTTGTGGCTTTTTGAAATATTATTTAGTCATACTATTCTCTAAATAAAGTTCATCATATTCCTACTATTGTATTTTCTATTTGAACTGTTGTCTTCCCCAATCTAAATACTGAACTATAATTGATTCAGCTGCAACATTTCCTTAATTTCAAGCTTGGGAGTTGCAGCAAGCTGGCAGAGGCTGTGGACACCACAAGATTGAAACTACAGCTTAAAAAACCCTCCAGGTATATAATTTAATATAAGCTTCATGAAAATGAAGTTTTTAGCTAAAAATTAAATATCACAGTTTATGAGGAACTTAGATATCATTGGACTACTGGGATGATTTGAGCTCCACCTCAGATCCTATGGGCGTTTAAGCATGAATGATGGTATCACCTGGGAAAATTCCTCAGCTAGGCATTTGAAATAACCAAAAGATGTGATATTATGATTTGGGTTTTTGGTCAAAAAACACCAAATTACCTGATTTATGTGATTTCAAGTGATAAGAAGCGCCTTTTGGGGAAGCTTCAAATATGGAATTAAGAAAGAAGAGAAGTATATTTTATTGGATAATACTTTAGACTTATATAGAATTGACTGTGGCAGGGATTTAGTTGGATCAAACCTAGGGGTTGGTCATGTGCTAGATGGGTTTGAGTCACTGGATACTTGGACAGTCAGGTGATATTGCTTGGTTACCATTCTTGGTATGTTGAACGGTATATTAAAAGGGGACTAAATCAGGTGATGGCTGGATGTTAAGTAGGTTGGCAGTAGCCAGAATGCTTGTACATCCAGACCCTTGACACCCCCCTTAAGGGGTTACTCTGGTGCATTAGGAGGGGGCTTTGTCTTAATGGCTGCCGCCTGATGCTCCTGGAGCTGTTTACTAGTTGGAATCAGTCTGTTTGAGTGCTCTCCTTTACTGAGGCGGAGACAGGTTCTGTGGTATTTATTGATAATTGGGTTCTTGGCACTTTGGAATTTTACTAGGTAAGTGTTGTGCTCTGGTCTGTATTTGATGACTCTTCCTGGTCCCCTGTATACTGAGTCTAGTTTCTTTCTGTTGCCAGCTAGAATTCAGACAGGGGAGTTGATGGGAAGTGGTTCCTCTGTGGAGGTTACCTTTTGTGTCTTGAGCCTCTTCATTTCAGCTATTTTAGCTTTGAGGTGGATGTGTTGTAGGTTTGGTGCTTGCTCTACTGTGGGAGGCTTTCCCAGGGGAATCTATATGTAGGGCTGTTTATTGCGGGTGATTACCTCCAGTTTGTACCTGTAGGTTAGCTCAAACAGTGAATAGCCTGTCCCTTGGTTGGTGAAGACTTGGGAAACTAATAATGCATGTTTCACATATAGTGTCCATGTGTCTTTGGATTTGCCATCCATTATTTTCTCTAGGGTCCTGATAAGGCTGCCGTTTAGGCGCTCCACTCTACTGTTGGCCTGTGGCCTGTATGGAGAGGTTGTGGAGTGTTTAATGTTTTTGGATTTCAAGTTGTCATTAACTACGTGACCTGATAACTCTGTTGCTCCATCAGTTATGATGTAGTCTGGAGTGCTGTAGTTGGCTATGATTGCTTTGTTAATGAAACAGAGATGGTTTCTGCTTTGTGGTCCTTTGTTGCCCAGCAGATGGGCCAGCATGTGGCAAAGTCAATAGCTACAATTAAGAAACATCGTCTTGTCTTAGTTTATGGGAAGGGGCCCACTACGTCTAGTCCCCAAACCTTGAATGGTTCAGGGTCAGGTACTGGGTTGATTGTTGGCTGGGGAGCCTTTGTGCTGGTGTAATTCTTGCACACTGTGCACTTTTTCAGAAAATAAATTATATTGTGTTTGAGGTTGGGCCACCATACTATCTCTTTTAGTGTGAGGTATAGGTTGTTATCCTTTGTATGGCCTAGCAGGCAGTGATGTCTTAGTATGGTGTCAACTCTTTGTGCAAGTGGGATGTACGGGATATGTTTGTCATTAATAATTTGGTATACTATGCCATTTGATACATGGAAATAATTTTTTTCCTTACTAATGTATTGTGGGTCAGTTGATGTGTTGAGGGGTCTTTCCCTTTGGTTTTATACTCAGTGTTGTACAGGTTTGGCCAGTCAGGGTTTAGATGGTCAGGGTGATCCTCTCTAGGCTGACATAGTCTAGAGAGAGCATCAGCCGTGACCAGCTCTGCCCCTTTTTGTACTGGATGTCCAGGTTAAGCTGTTCCAGCAAGGACATCCATTTGGCTTGCCGCCGTGCGAGTGCATTCTGAGTTTTGAAATAAATTAAGGATTTATGGTCAGTTAGTACTAGGACGTTTAAATGTCCTTTTAAGTAACATCTCCATTTCTTGCAAGTGTAGTATATTGCTAGCAATTCCTTATCATGTATTGGGTATATATGCTCAGTATTAGTTATTTCTCTGCTTTTGTAACATACTGGTAGGAAGTCTTGATGCCCTGGCTGGCAGATGTGCAGGACTGCACCAATGGCGGTGTTGCTGACATCTGACTCAAGCTCGTAGCACCCGTTATTGTTAGGGTATTGCAAGATTGGTGCTTCAATCAGAGCTTGTTTTAATAAATGGAAATTCTTTTCACATTATGGAGTCCAGATGAATTTCTTTTTGGCATTACCCTTGGTTAAGCCATTGATTGGTGTGGTTAGTTTTCCGCAGTCTTTGATGTATTTCCTTAGGTAAGCTAACATACCAAGAAAGCATCTTACTTGTTTCACAGAGGTGGGGCGTTGCATGTTATTTATGGCTTTTATTTTGTCTGGATCTGCTTTGATGCCACTGTCAGAGACAATGTGGCCCAAGAACAGGAGTTCCTTTTCCATAAATTGGCACTTACTTGGTTTTGCGTAAAGTTTGTGCTTTGCAAGTCAATTGAGTATCTTGCAGACATGCATGAAGTGTTCCTCTTTTTTTGAGAATATGATGATATTGTCAAGGTGGCATAATGTATTTGAGAGACCGTTTAGTTCCTGGTTCATCATGATGACAAACGTTGTGGGAGCGTTGGTCATCCCAAAGTTCATTACTCTACATTTGAAGGATCCAAATTACGTTCAGAACGCAGCTTTTGGTATGTCCTTTTCCTTTACTTCAACTTGGCTGTACCCTGAGGTGAGGTCAATTTTGGAGAAAAATTTGGCTCCTGAGAGTCTTGAAAACAGATCCTCTATAAGTGGAAGAGGGTATTTATTCTTTACTGTGCTTGCATTGAGAGCTCTATAGTCAGTTACTAGACATAGAGTGCCTTTCTTTTTCTTTACAAAGAATACTGCTGCCTCCCATGGGGATTCAGACAGGCGGATGAAGCCTTTAGCTAAGTTGTCCTCAATGTGTGTTTTGAGGGTTTGTGTCTCCATGGGAGAGAGTCTGTAGAGGGGTGCAGGTTTGGGCATGGCTTTGCATAAGTTGATGCCATGTTTGACCTCCCGTTTGGGGGGTAGCTTGGTGAGTTCTTCTTTGAATACATGAGTGTATTCATTTAGGAGTGCCGCAAGTTCTGGGCATTGGATTTTGGTTGTTTGTATATTATTAAACTCAGTATACCTCATTATGTGGAGGGTACTATTTTTGGTCAGATGTTCTGAGTCATCTTGGTTTATGAGCTGGACAAATACTATGTCTCTTAGAATGAGGTCATTGGGTTCTTTGAGGATATTAAAATTGACTCTGTTGTGTTTGATGGTCATGGTTTTTGTTTTTCAACATATGCTGGGGTTCACTTGGGTGAACCAGTTCATGCCTGCTACAATGTCGTATTTTATGTTGTTCATGACAAGTCCTTTGATGGAATTTTGTATGCCTTGGAGATTAATTCTGAAGGGAGTTGTTTTGCCTTTGAGTAGAACCTTTGATTTGTCTGCCATTTTGGCGTACTTGAAGTTGGATTTGACAATTGGTATTTTGTACTTGGTTACAAAGGGTTTGCTAACCATAGTGTGTTGTGCACCAGAGTTGAATAAAGTTTTATGTTTATGTGATTTTTAAGTGCATGGGTAGACAAGAAGTTGTGAGCAATCTTTAATTTTTAAGTTCATAAAAATTGAGGACTGCGAGACATGGGGAATGCGAGTAGCAAAGTTTGTGCCTTGGTACAATTTCTTGTCAATTTGGGGGGAGACAGGGGCACTTAAGCCTGTTCCCCCTCCTCTTTTCTCTGTTCCTCTGTTTCAAGACCTTTGAGGTCAGATAATGTGGGGTCAGATTCATAACGGGTTGCTACTTCAGCATTGTTAACTTTGGCGGTGTCCTCTTTCTTGGGACAGGAGCGGTTTGCGCTTTGGCTGCAATTGCCATTGTTGCAATTGGAGTTGCTGTTGTTATTGTTGGTATTTTGGAATTTATTGCCATTGGAGTTTTCTCTGCCATTGCTATTTGAGGAGTGATTGCCGTTGCGTGCAGCATACTTCATGTTTGCGCGTTTTTCCATGTGCTTGGCTTCTGCAATGAGCGCGGGCATGGAGGTGTTGGCCTCTGGGCGGATGAGGGCAGAAAAAAAGGGTTTCATTCTGTTGATGAATGAGGCTCTGGTATGTAAGTTATCAGCTTGTGCTGGGTTTTGGATCTTGCGACGTATTTCCTCAAATTTGTTGGCGTAAGCTGCAATAGTGGTCTTCTGAGGAAGATCACTGAGTTCTATTGCAATGTCTTGGAGGGATTTGGTGACGCAGAAATTGTGGGTGATGTCCTCTTTGAACTCTTCCCAGTTGTCAAGCTGGTTGTCAGTTGGTGAGCCAACCCAGGTGGCAAACCAGTTAGCTGCGGCCTTGTACAGGCGCTTGCTGGCTTCCTGGACCCATTTTTCATGGGGATGTGGCTGGCGCGGAGTTTAGCGGCTGAGTGGTCTAGCCAGTTGATGATGTTTTCCTTGTTTTTGCCAAAGAACTTGTTGATACTAATGCACTTGGTGTTGGTAACTTCATGTGTGATAGGTGGTATTGTGTTTGTTTGTGGTTGAAGAGAGCAACTGTATTGAATTATCTTGGCACATGCTTTGGGCATGACCAGACCTTCAAATACAGTGCATCTACTAGGTATATACTCATCAATGTTGTGGGCGCGGAAGTACGTTTTCCAGGTATCCTGAGATGTGGCCTGGTTGAGTATGTGAGCAAAGGTGGGCAGGTTTTGGTCAGTCATTTTCTCTCTCATGGGTGTGGTCAAAAAACCGTAGCTGCTACCAGAGATAAGGAGCGCCTTTTAGGGAAGCTTCAAATATGGAATTAAGAAAGAAGAGAAGTATATTTTATTGGATAATACTTTAGACTTATATAGAATTGACTGTGGTGGGGATTTAGTTGGATCAAACCTAGGGGTTGGTCATGTGCTAGATGGGTTTGAGCCACTGGATACTTGGACAGTCAGGTGATATTGCTTGGTTACCATTCTTGGTATGTTGAACGGTATATTAGAAGGGGACTAAATCAGGTGATGGCTGGATGTTAAGTAGGTTGGCAGTAGCCAGAATGCTTGTACATCCAGACCCTTGACATAAGCTTAAAACAGCTCTTTTGAATCATTTTTTGAAATATTCACCTGTTTCACTACAATTCACTTATGTTCAATGGCTTGATTGAACTAAAAATATTTTTTAAAGGATCCTTTTTGCTTCTAATTCATTGGTTTTTGCTTTATTGAGGACAGATAATTTCAGTTCTTATGGAACCATCAGTGACAGGGCCTGCAAGTTGAGTGGACTAGTGTTCAATACACAACTAGTGTTTTGATTCATTAAATGGTGATAAATGTCATCCATGGCATTTCCTAACTGTGTTTTTCCAGCTCCTCAGACACCAATAAATGTCCTAGATAAAAGCCATATGCCAGCTGGATGAGGATGTCATTCTTCAGATGGAGCAACTTTCTTAGTTGAGACTTGTACCTGGTCTGTATAGCAGCAAATTCCTCACATGCCTTTTCTATTACCAGGCAAAAATCCCCTTCATAAACCTTCACATCAGCTGGGGTGACATCTTACTTAAGCTGATACCATTTTCTGAACAGTTTTTTGAATTCTCCACCCATGAACTCCTTTCCTCTGGTGGTCATCTCCAAGTGTTGAGTCAATCTGTCACATTCCTTATCTGAAGTCTTGTTCATCACAAACTTCATTCAGCTCTGGTGATAGATATTCTCTCTACCTGAGCTAAGATAAAAAGTTATATGGTCTTTATTCATGTGAAACTCTGCACAATTGTGGCTAATAAATATGGGTTGAAAGTGATTTTTATTGTACTCAGAAGAAAGATCCTCTTAGAAACCTTCTGTATTATAGCCTGCTTTGGGAGGAATATATTTGGGTTGCTAAGTCTTAGAGTTATTGCTTTATTTCTTGGACTCTTTTTACTTGGTCTTGAGCTCCTTGTCTTATGTCTTGGGTGTCTTACCCTATATTGTGAGCTCCTTGTATTTGGTCTTTCACTCCTGTCTAACATCTTAGAGTCCTTGAACCTTTCTTTGTGCCCTGTTTTCCTGGCCTCTGAGCCCTGTGCTATCCTGATCTTGGCCTTATACTCCTTTCCTGTTGTCTTGGGCTCTTGCTCCTATGTCTTATCTCCTTGTCTTTAGCTCTGGCTCTGAATATTTCCTTGTTTCAGTCTGTTTCCCCTTAAAAATCTCCTTGTTTCAGTCCTTTTCCTTTCTGATTCCTTTATTTTCCAGGCTTAAACTACTGTAAATTCAGAACCTAAACATAAAAATGTGGGATTGTCAAATCTTTGGTCCAAATTTTGAATCACTTTTGCGGGATGGCCTTTTTTAATTAAATTGATTTTTTATTTTTTTATTTGAATTTTTGAAAATGCAGGAACTCATAAACACTTTGCAAATTTCAAGTCAAAATGCATATTTCCAATAGACAAAATGAATTAACTGGAATCAGTTTTGAAGCGTTCAGATCCATCAACCATTTTCATTAAGTTTACTATGTTTTTTGGAATTGCAGGATTGTCAAATCCTTGGTCCAAATTTCAAACCATAAATGAATGCCACTAGTAAACTTGAATAATAATTGCAGGATTTGGAATCCAAATTAAATGTACAGTAAGAAACTAGGACAAATCAGTCCAAATCAAGAAGCTCCACTCTAGATAAAATCAAATGAAAATTCAATTTTGATAGCAATGTTTAGACATGAAAATTAAGTGAAATTTAAAAATTTCTAAACTGTAAATGATACAATATTCTGCACTCCAATTCACTAATATAGCAACCACAAACCCATTTAATGCTATATGAGCAACCCTCCTGGAGATGAAGAAATTTTTCAAAAAACTTTTGGCCTCCGGCGTAGCCAGGGATCAACAAAACTGCTTTTTAAGGAAGTAAGAAGAAGTTAAAAAGATAAACCATCAGTTTACTACACTATGTGTTTATGTATTGCTATTAAGAATGTTTGATTACAGTTGATTTTAGAAAGCGCTCATAATAAAATAGAATTATCTATTAAAATCTATTTTATCACATTAACTTTTCCTTGATGTGTTGATAGTTCATTTTCTGTTGACAATTTGCTTACATTTAATGGGATAGTTTCACCTCCAGTTGCCTTGGTGATAGGAAATCAAGTTGCCTCTGCAACCACAGCTGGTCTCAGGGAGGCAACTGGAGGTGAAACTATCCAATTAAATGTAAGCACAGTATCAACAAAAATTGAACAATCACCACAACAAGGAAAAATAAGCTTGGTAAAAATAGATTAGAATATATAAGTCTATTTTATTATTAGTGTTTTCTAAAATCAACTGTAATCAAGCATCTAAATTTTAGCCATCCTAAAATAGAATTGGATGATTTTTGAGAATGCATGTGATTCCTAAAAGAATTAGCATAAATCCACTCTAGATTCTTTACATTCCTGTTTGAGACACCCATAAATTAAATTTATTTCAAATTCACCTCAATTATAAATTGAAATTTGGCTCTTGGATTTGACAATCCCACAATTTCAGGTTCATTAATAATTTCATGTTGTCTATTATTAATCAGACTTAAGAAAATACCAATGTGTATGTTATAATTCTAAATTTCATATTCATGTATCCTACATTTGCTTATTGTGTTTTGTCTTTAGTTAGTTGAGTTATCTGCTCAAAGGATTTGAAATTTGACAATTTAAATAAATAAAAAGCATCAAATTAAATAATTGATTTTATTAAATATTTTATTTTACACTCAGCTGAGTTACCAGCAAATGTGATTTGAAATTTTTGACCAAGGATTTGACAATCCTGCACTTTTACCTTTAGATTCTGAATTTATAGTAATTATAATTTTTATTTGATGGTATAATTAAACACATGCAAGAAAATACAAGTAAAAAGAAACTTCTAATCAGAATAAATTTTGATTTTTCTATTGTTATTGCTGATTGGCTAAAAAAAGCACAATTGGCTTGTTATGCCCAGTTTAAATCAGTAGTGTTGCAATGTGCTAAAATGAACCGGATTTGATAGACATTAAATTTGATGTCAGATCCAGAACAAAATTACACAGGCAATTGCTTGACCAATTGATTGAGAACTAGTGGATACCAGAGAATTATGTATTCCACTCAAATTCTCTCAGTAATTTAGCAATTTGGAGGTTACACAAAGGGGCAATAAACAAGGCATTTAATTCTGGAATCAAAGCTCATACTTGGCGCTTGAGTCCAGAAACCTAAATAGAGGTGACGTTAATAATCCAATCACCTGATCAATCTTTACTTCCAGGTGCAAAATCAATAGTCTATATTGATATTGATATTTTGATTATGGTATTGATGCCAAAACTGGCCTAATTCCTTGGCCTTCCATCCCACTAATTTCCCCTCTACCAATTTCCCACCTCTCTATATATACTTGGTTTTTATATGAAATAAAGATAAGTTTTTACCTCCACATATTGCTCACTCCACTTTAGTTTTATTACCCTGTATTCAGGTATAGTAATTGAACAATTACCAGGGCTAATTCTTGCTAGCTATACCCAACAGTCCAAACATATGGCAAGTAGTTAAGCCTGTTGAATAAAGTATGCTGTTGCTTGCAATACAATCAGTACGCTAATCTGTGGTCAATCTAGTACCCTGTTGCAACCAGGTTTCATACCTTGCCTGGAAAAATATCTTACAACACATATAAGACATTCTATTGGCTGTCCCATGATGTACCAAACAACATCTCACCTCAAATGTCAAAGTATGGTGGGATACTTTCTAATATAGAGCATAGCCAATTCTAGCCAAACATCTTGAATAACTTGTTTAAAGCTCAAATGGATTTAGATCATGCCACAATGTCATTTTCTTGTAGTCCTGTGAATGCTCTTTACAGTATATTAGCTTTTGCTCCCCAGTAAAGTGATTATCTTATCCTAAAGATATGTTTTTTAGTTTAGACTGTTGTCTTCCTCTTTCAAAAACTGGTTTATAGTTAGTTCATCTGCAACACTTTGTTGGCACCAAACTGCAAGAGTTGGTACATTAATAGTATCTGAGCTTGTCTGCTGGATCATGATGTCTATATTTGGAGGGCAGCATCCTTGTATGCATGCTAGTATAATGAGCTGGATATATTAAGGCTTGGTACCCCTGCTCCTGTCATCTTTTCAAGGATTGGACATGGTGTTTCACCCAGTGGCTTTAGAGAGCTTGATAGATTAAACTTGCAAGATCTTGGTGACTAATTGAACCACTGGGAGTTTGGCTATACTTGTTGTCATGGTAGGTTCCATCATGCTGGGAATTATCTAGCCAAGTAGAAAGGCTCAAAAAGCCCACAAACCTTTAACAAAATCGACCAAATTAACAGATTCAAATCAAACGGTTGATCAAAAATGGGTTATGGCTGCCCCAGTTTGCCAGCCAAATCCAACTTCCCCCTGTAAGTTGACATTGATAAATTGACATAATTTAAGGGTCACCAGATATGAACTTGTTAATCAGCAGGGTCATCAGAAATTGGTCACTCAAAGGTTCTTTGCAACCTGGACTATATACTCACTTGGCAATGTGGAAGGAATAGGAGGCCAAGATTCAGGTGGTATTGCTTAGTCAATTTTTGATATATATTGAATAATTTTCACTGTTTTAACTCTAAGAGTTGAGTCCTCCCAAAATTTTACTCAATAAAAATCATTTATCCCTAGTTCTAATTTACTTTTCAAAATGCATCCTGTAGTTGGATTGTTGCGCTACATTCCCTACAATCTTATTCTAAGCCGGATCATTACTGGAAGATGGGGCCCTGCAGTTGGATCTTTGTCATTGGCACCTCCCAATGTTAATTCCATGCCTGCTGATCTTGGTGTTGTTCCCCCTGTCTTGGAAAATGAAAATTGTGCTGCATCTCAATGTCCTGAATTTTATTCTGAAGATTCTCTGATGCTTTCACAGGCTATTTATCTTGGGCTACTTTGGTTAGGATTAATCATTTTAGTTAATCCTAGTATCTTATTTGGAAATTTTACAAAACAGTATTTGAAGCTGTGTTGGTGGTTAATCATTAACTCTATGTGAATTTGGGTGGTAATTCCCCACCACTTAGAGACAGCTTCCTACTATCCCGCAATTTCTGACATACTTGTAGCCATTGGTGTAACTGCAACTTATCTGATGCTAGGTGAATATCTTCAACAAGACAGCCAGAAGTAATCAATAAGCATCACCTGGTTTAATGTCTTTCTTTCTCTGGGATTATTTTTAAAATGCCATACCCCAGGGTTAAAATAACTTCTTAGTATAATATGAAAAAATATAGTCAGGGATACATGTCAGATACTAGGCAATGATGGCAACAAAAGTGAGATGATCCAGATAGTCTACACTGCAATCCCATTAGTTGCCCTCATACCTAGATACAACTCAGACAGAAGACAATGATCTATACATCCAGATTTGCACCACATAGCACAACACTCAGATGTCATGATGAATGTGATGATATCTGACCTAGGCTGATAGGAGCTTAGTTTCTCACTGAAGGAGATCAAGTGTTATGTGTATGCTTCTGCAATTTATGACTTTTAAATGTCATTTTGCCTCTTTTTCTGGAAGCATTTTTTATCATATAACTGTTGATCTCTGGTATAACTAGAGCAGCAGCAAATTTTGTTTTAGTTGTGAAGCTGTCCTAGTTTAGGCCACACTAGTTATTGCCACAGCCTCTTATAGAATTTTGCCTGCTATAATCTAGCGCTTTGACCTGGGTGCATTGGGAGTTATAGGCTGATTTGGTTTTTAATAGCTCAAATTTATATAATTTGCTGATGATGCTTGAATCAATTGATAGATTTTGTAGATGTTTGGTTGCTGCTCTGTCAGGAGATTTGAAGAGAAGCTTAAGTTGGGCTGCCCACTAAATGATGTTTAAACAGGGAGGTAACTGTTAAACCAGAAGCTATGGATAGTTAAGTATTCTCATTGTTGATGTCAAAGGGCTGGGTGTATATACAAGCTTTCCTGGCCTTGGTCTCTGCTTATTGGCTCTTTTCTTATAGCATATTATTTCAAAAACACCTCAAAATTTTCATTCCTAATAAAAGCTAGTTTAAAATAAAAGTAATACAATAATCAAGAGATAATATCCTGATTCTATTGCCTTTAAACTTATTGTAATTAGAGGAGTTAATTCCAACAGGGGCTCAAAATAATGATGCATAGATGGAAAACCTTCAGAAGTTGATCAATTGCCCTGGCTCCCTAATCAAATTTCTATGAATTAAGCCCGTAAGAGTTCTTTTATCTTGGGAGATGAATATAATTCAACTTGTATTGTATCTTTTGGTTTTGGAATTATGAAACTTAACTTCTAGTACACTCTGTATTTGTATTTGTTCCAGGGTTGAGTATAAAGTATAATAAATATTCTAATTTAAATCCAAAACAGCCCTAATAATTTTTCTTGGTGGTTTGAGTTGTTTGGTTTGTTGTACCAGTTTGGATACTCTATGTTTGGTTTTTTTGTTTATTGATTGACACTTTGCTGGCTAACAGATGCCAGTCATGCTACTTGCAGTTAGAAAACCAAACAATTGCTCATTTGTCTTGAGTTGATTTTATCTATTTTTTCAGCTGTGAAAGCTACTGGATGGCCTTTGAAAGGATCCTTGTTGACAAAAGTATGATATTTGGTGACAAGCTTGTGTCAGATTAGGGCTGCGGCGGCCCCAAAAGGGACAATTGCAGCAAATGCTGTAATCGTCTGTCCTCCCTTCCCCATAATCTTATTTTAGATCCCCAGCGTAGGGAAATCCGAAATCACTATAAAAGATGATATCAGGCTTTTTGCTTTCCAGACTTTGATATTTTACTATATATATATAATAATTTTTTTCTAAGATAATTATTTTATTTCGAATTTGCTTGTTTTAAATTTTTAAATAAAAAAGTAGGAAAAATATATTTTTAATCGTAAAAAAATTCCGTAAAAATACACTCTTCTGTGGGTGAGGAAGGGAAAGATTTTGAGAATCTTTTCAAAGAAGATTCTCTCGAAATCCGACGCAGCCCTATGTCAGATCTGTTAGCAAAGATGGACAAAATTAGAATCCACTCATTTAAAGTATACCACTTTTTAGACAGAACAGTCAATTGAGAAGATCCCAACTTTTTAAATTGGGGGATTATTTAACAATTGATGGGAAGTTTGGTACCTTCTCAGCTTAAGGCCATCTGCAAAGGAAGGCTCTGATATGCATCTTTGACAACAGAGAATTGGGGTCTGAAGCTAGCTTAACAAAATGTTTTTTAATCTAGAATTTAAATGATCACGGATCAAATCAAGTGACTTGGATGGGAGGCAGGTTAAATTATAAGTTTGGTTTAGATATTTAAAGCTTAACTCTACAGTGGCAAAATGAGCTAATGAGAAAGTGGCTCTTGGTCTTGTCAAAGTTGTTCCACAAAAAGGTGTTAAGTCTTGTAATATCGCAAACGTTTGTTCTGACGTCTAAAAAGACCACCGGTAAGATTAACATTTACAATTGTATGCTGTTTGGTCTTTTGGGTCGGAGATCATGGCTTGTAAGCATTATCCAAAAGTTGTGGTTTTGATCTTTGTAGATTCTAAAAATCAAAAGCTGTATAACTTGATATACAACTTATTTTTGCCTTAATAAATACTCGTGACTCTTTTTTATTGAAAAAGGTTACTTGTTTCTAGATCGTCCCTTTGAAGCCCAAGGCTATCGAGCCAGCTGGAATTAAAGCGTACTATTTCAAGCTCGGTGAAGTGATAGGGTTTGAACTCTATAACAAAGCTTCGTTCAGTTATTTTTTTAAAATCGGATAATCTTTACTCTGCTGGAATTTTTTCTGTTCTCGAATATTTTTAGTGGCAACCTTATAAACCTTAATGTTTTAAGAAATTCTCGTTTAAAAATATATCTCCTTCTGATTTCGACAAAAGATACCTCAAAGAGCTGAGTTACTTAATAAAAATTGTTATGAGCTTCGGGATTCTACTAGATTCCTTTTTAATACTTGCTTGATTGTACCCTGCTAAGCTGTCAGTTTATTTATAGAGTAGTATTCAAAACCAGACATGGTATCTTCTGGGCCAGAAAAAGCAGGGCCAGGAGAAAGGTTCGAGTCGCCTCGGGAATTGGCTTACAAGATTGAGCAGGAAACTCTACAGATTGAATCTCTTAAGAGTAGTTTGAAGCTAACCAACGAATTATCTCTCAGATCAGCCCACACTTTATCTTCCTTTGATAGCCGTTTGGCTAAACTCGAGAGCTCGATTTTGCCTATCCATGATGCAACACAGAAGCTCACCCGACTCAACGAGAATATTGGTGCCACTATAGGATCCTTGACATCCATCATTGAGCACCTTGATAAAGCCACCAGCGAAGAGCAGGCGATTTTAGCCGGACCTAAGGCTAAGGGCATCCGGGCATATATCGAAGCCGTTGGACGGCTGCGGGCAGCCAATGGCTTTTTACGCCGCACAAAACTGAATGTTTTTCAGAAACATCAGTCACAGATTGCACAGGTGCTCAAAGCAGCCCATCAGCACTTAATCCATTGGTTTCGGACTCAACTAGAGAACTGCTCCGTGCCTATCGAGGCCGATGCGTCTTTCGAACAAAAGGTCGATGCCAAGCACATTGACCGACTAGTAGACATCATGAAACATATCCAACTCACCGAGGCTGACCTCAACCTGGCTTTGCCCAACAGCCACCTTGACAACATATCTCACATCAGAGCAAACTTCCTGCTCAACTCCCTTGCTCCTGCAGCCAAGCGCGCCTCGCCATCCAACAAGGATCAGTTTGTAGGCTCAACCTATCAGAAAGGATCCAGCCCTCTGATCGATTACACCCAGAAGATGCTAAAGCTCTTCGAAGCTGAGCACGAGTTTCAATCTCGCCTGATTTCGGACAAGGACTTGGTGAACATCTTTGGCCAGACTATTGGGCCTGCGTTCCAAGCGTACGTCGATGCAGGCGAAGCCCTGATCAACTACGCCAAGAAGGATCTGCACAATGAGATTTTCCTTCTGTTTGATATCCTGGAAAACCTGCTGGAGCACACTCCACAAATAAAGGCTCTCCTCAAACTGGCTGATCGCCCCGACTCATCCATCCTTGCAATGGTCTCTACAATCAGCAGCACTTTGATGAAGTCATTCCCCGCCTTCCTGGAGGATATACGCTCCGGGGCCCACCGTCAATCACCCCTCTCGCCCGATGGCACCGTTCATGAGATGACCAGTGGTGCCTTGAATTTTGTAAAGCGCATCCTGGACTATCCCTCCACTGCGGAGATGACTCTCCAGAACTTGGGTGTGTCGCACAGCTGCCTACAAAACGATTTCATCCGCGAGGGCCCTTTGGCTGTCCGCTACTTTACCAACGTAGCTGAGGCTCTCATTGCTTTTTGTGAAGTGAAATCACGTGGCTACAAAAACAAGACCCTTTCTGCCATCTTCCAGCTCAACAACTGTCACTATCTACTCAAGGCCATCCAGACTTCGCCTGTTCTGGCCAAGTACGTCCACGACGACACAGTGGCCAAGTTGGACAAGTTGATTTCTCAGCATCTGGACGTGTATCACGAAAGCTGGAAGGTCTGCTTTGAGTGTCTGACGGATACAAGCCTCACTCGCGTTGCCCTGGGCAGTACCAACAAGACCAACCTCAGCTCATCAGAAAAGTCCAACGTCAAGGAAAAGCTCAAGGCTTTCAACATGGCATTCGAGGAGCTCCACCGGACCCAAAAGGCCTATACAATCTCTGATCAGGAGCTACGGAAGCGGATCATTGACCAAGTCCTCAAGATCCTGCTTCCCATTTACAACCAAAGTGTCGAAAGGTTCCGCCACTCGGACTTTTCAAAGACTCCATCAAAGTACATCAAGTACGACCGAGAATCTCTTTCCTATGCGGTCAACGGGTTGTTTGACCTGGCCTCGTAGCTACTACACTCCTCCCCTTCACGGCTTTTAACTACCGCCAAACTCAAGCAACTGTCGGATAAAATTATCTTCACTAGCCAAGCAAACGCTCCTTTGAACTGCAAATACTCTACCCTAGAATGTAATAGTTACTTCAAGTTGCACAAATAGCGTCCTACATAGGCTAAACCCCCAGTATAGTTCTACATACAAAGTAAGGCTTGGTCCACAAAGCTTGTATCACATTGGGCATGAGGCGAAGTTCCAATAACCTTTTAAGTTGCTGAATCCAAGTCAGACCTAGTTCTGCTAAAATTAAATTCAGGAACCATACAGTCTTTCCTGGGGAGGTGACCAAACATGCTAGATCTTGCCTGCACAAGACCAGCAAATTCTTCAGACAACCTTGCTTATGAGTGAAGAGAGGGGTGCCTTGGACTCATTCGAGGATCTGGACAGGCCTGCAGCTCCTCAACCTTTCTAGGAACAGTCTGACTAATCCAAACACATGCACAGGGATAGTAGACGAGAGATGTTTAAAACCAAGTCTAAGTTTAACCCTTATAGTGGGCCCCACCAGGAAAACTTTCGTCTGAAACCAATCACTTTTTTGGGACTGCTGATGGCCTTTTGGCAGAAGCGAGTCACTCAACTTTGATTCTCCCAGTTTAACCCTACCCTATAATGACGAGGCAACCTTTTAAAGGCAAGGAGAGAAGGGTGTAACTTCATCAGGATAACAGATCTGCCAAACAACCAAAGTTATTACTGGCCGATCCTAGCAACATTGCACGGTTAAGGATAAGTAGCATCCAAAAAGAGAGATCAGATGGTTCAAACCCACCCCCTCAACACACTGCCCCATTCATGGATTAATCTGCAAAATTGGAAATGCCATAGGGTAGCTTGGGCTTTACTGCTGCTGCCCAAAAGCTATGTAGTTGGTGGGTGTCAGGGACTAGGGTGCTGAAGTGTTCTCCCTTGGTTCGGTAAAGGTGGGGCTGTAATACTTCTTGATGATAGTCTATCTGATGCTGCTGAATTCCACAAGGTAGGCTTTGTGTTCTGGATAGTGCCCAAGGACTCTTCCTGGTTCTCAGTGGACTAAGTCTAGCTTCCTGTGGTTGCTAGTAAAGTTCCAAATTCGGGTGCCGGCCAGAAGTTGTTTCTCAGGGGATGAGATTTTTTGGCATCTTCCTGTGACTACTCTTTTGGCTTGTGTTGTGTTCTGAGGCGCGGCACAGACACACAACGGGAAAACTAATATTAGGATTGGATTCATACTAAGTCTCAGTTAGATAGCAGGGAAGGCTATGTGATTACCTTGTGGCCCTGGATGAATAATCTCTACTAGTTGTGGCTAGAGAGAGGTGCCAAAGTGCTTGAAGACACAAAGACAAAAATGTAAATAGAACTTAAATTTTATTGGTGAATGGGAAATAAAATATATACTGTGTAGCTTTACCACAAAACAGAACATGGACGGTAGGATCACTCACCACAAGCATGAGTGGGGTGAGTGAGTCGCGCAGAGTCAGGAAACTGAACAATTGTCTTTCCCAGTTCAGGTACAGACTCATTTCAAGAGGCAAAAGCAAAAGATAGAGATTCATCCTTGAAATAACCCATCAAAGGCAAAATCAAGGCATGGTGAATGGCAGCATTGTCGACATTGCCTCCCTCTAGATTGGCCTTAGGGGGCAGTACTTGCGGAGAAACTTGGTATGTACTCGGGCAAACAGACAACCGCTAGAGAGGAGTTTCACAGTGTACTCAGATTCTCACTTGAAGGTCACTTCTAGAGGGCCAACCCAAAACGTATCTAGCTTTTGAGCATGTCCTCCTACTCTATGCTGATAGTAGAAAACATGGTCCCCAATGTTGAACTCAGGCAAGGAAGAGCGTCCAGTATTGTTGGGAGAGAGCTCAAGCATCGTGATCTTATACGCAGAGGTATAAGCAGTGGCCTGTATGTCAATTATGCAATTGACTAGATCCTTGATATGGTTGTCAGGATTCATGGCCTTATCAAAGGAGAGCAGGGGCCCCCCAAGAATGACGGAGTGGTGGCCTCACACTCATACAGCATAGCAAAGGGAGAATACCCGGTGACACAATGTTTGCCAAGACAATAGGCAAAGAGAGCAGCGGGTAAGTATAGATCCCAGTTTGCAGCGTCAGAGTAAGTGAGTTTCCTCATGATAGAGACCAGAGTCAAATTTTCACACTCAACCGCCCCATTGATAGAGAGATTATAGGGGGCAGAGAAACACTGGTGAGACCCCAAGGCTTCAACAACAGATGTTACTAATTTAGCATTGAAGTTAGTCCCATTGTCAGATAGCAACACTTGAGGGCAGCCATGGCGGTAGAAAACATCTTGCAACAGGAAGGCAGCAGTTGTCTTGGCAGTGATGTCCTTAGTAGGGCAAGCTTCTAGCCACTTGCTGAAGTGATCAACTGCAATTAGGATAAAGCAACAGCCAGAGCAGGAGCAGGAGCAGGGGAGAGGCCCTACAGTGTCAATGCTGACAGTGTGAAAGGCATGTCAAGTGGGAACTAGCTTGAACTTGTGAGAGGCAGCTCAAGGTCTCTGGAGCTGGCAGTTGTGGCAACTAGCTATGACATCTGGAATCAGCAGGCAAAGATTTTCCCAGAAGTAATTCTTCTGGAGCCAGGCATGAGTCTTGGCTATACCCCCATGTCCAGTTTCTTTATGGGCTTGAAGCACCAACAAAAGGCAGAGACTAGATCATACATAAGGCAGATACTGGTCTCGTACTTTCTTGAAGAGTTGATTGTCCCAAATAAGCGTATCCTCAGATCGTTTGGACAGTGCTAATTGGACTTCTTCTGTCTCTCTTTCCCAAGAAGAAGGATACCCAATTAGCCCATACAGTTGATCATCCTGAGCAGGGTGTAGAGCAAGGATGGACATTCTGGATAAGCCATCAGTGTTCTGGTGTTGAATCCCAGGGCAATGTAGCACAGTAAAGTCGTAACCTTGCAGGCAGAGAGCCCATCTAGCTAGTCGTCCTTCTGCTCTTTAAGCTGTTGTAACCATTTAAGGGAGGCATGATCAGTGACCACTGTAAAATGGGCACCATACACATGATGGCGGAACTGCTTAACTGCATGCAACACAGCAAGGCATTCTTTCTCTGTAACGCTGTAATTCTTCTCATGCTTGTTCAGGACACGAGAAGTATAAGCCTCAGGATAATCCACACCTTCATTGTCTAGTTGAGCCAAGATGGCTCCAATAGCCAGGTCGCTAGCACCAGTGTATAAGATGAACTCCTTATTGTAGTCAGGATACACTAGGATGAGAGCCCCTTTAAGCTTCTGTTTGAGGGTCTCAAAGGCTTGCTGCTGGCTAGCAGTCCATTCAAAAGAGACATTATGTAACAACTGGACCAAAGGTTCACTAGTATCAGCAAAATTGGGGATGAATTGTCTGTAGTAGCCCATCATACCCAGAAAGACTTGTACTTCTTGCAGGTTGGTGGGTTGAAGCATTTTGTTGATGGCTTCAACCTTCTTAGTCATGGGGCAAATCCCCGTCTGGGTTACTTCATGGCCCAAGAATTCAAGACACTCTTTGAAGAAAGCACACTTGGATGGTTTCAGCTTGAGGCCAGCCTCTCAAATCTTTATGAACACTTCTTTGAAATGAGCCAAGTGGTCTGTAAAGGTAGCGCTGAAAACTGTTATATCATCTAAGTATACTAAGACACATGAAAGCTTTAAGTTGTGGAGGATGGAGTCCATGGCGTGTTGGAAGGTAGCTGGGGCATTGTAGAGTCCCTGTGGCATATGTATAGGCTCAAACAGCCCTTCAGATGTAATGAGTGCAGCCTTTTGTTGATCCTCAGGCAAAAGGTTAACTTGCTAGTATCCAGATGCCAGATCCATCACGGAAAAGAACTTAGAGCCTCCAAGACGGCAAAGAGCATCATCAATACACGGCAGAGGGTAGGAATCCTTCTTGGTTAAAGAGTTCAATCATTGATAGTACATCGCAATACAATGACCTCTATCTTTCTTCTTCAAGATGAGTAAGGGGGAAGCCCAAGGACTTTGGGAAGGGGCCAGTAGTCCAGCGTCTAGCAGTTGTTTGAGCTCTTTTGAACCTGAGCGTCCTCCACGCGACTGCAGCAATATGGTTTAGCGTGGAAAGGGGGAGCATCTCCAGTATTGATCTGGCAAATAACGCCTTTGGCTAGACCATAATCAGTGCTATCTTTAGAAAAGATATCTGAAAACCAATCTAGCAAATCCAGCACCTCCTTCTGTTGTACCAGGGATAGTTGCAGAAAATCTTGAGCAGTGAACAGGAACAGGACTTTGAGCCCGTCTTCAGGTAAATTGAAATCCTGAAACATCCAAAGGAATGTAGCGACATGACATCAGAAGCATTCAACAACTTGCCATAGCCAAAAGCCTGCCCTCTAGAAAGTCATATGGGGAGAGCAGTTAGGTTGGCTACCAGCAATTGAACAGGGTCTTTATGGGAGACATCTAGGATTCCAGGACAAAGGTAAGGCTCATTGTAACCCAGCAAGGGAGGGGAGTACAACTCCTGAAATTTACGCTCAGATAGCTCATACAATATTTGGGAGTTTAAGATGGCTTGAGAGCCAGGGAGAATGGTTATAGCAGAAGTAGCCAGAAGAGGGATCCCCTCAGATGCAGGGCAAGCCATGGGCGGACACTTCATGTTGGAGGAGTGGGTATGGTATTTTAGATTGAAAACACCTGTGGGATATTCTAAAGCACACATCTTAAGGTGCTATCTGAGATTCTTTAACAGGCTCCTCAAAGATCAGAGGGACTTTGTACATCAGGATAAAGAGGTAGTCATTCTTTAAGTTGATGATCTCATTATATTCCCTAAGGAACTGGATACCAACTAGGAGATCATATCTCTCATTATTCAGGACAACAGCAAGTGCGGCTAAGAGAAGCTTGCCAAACCGCATGGAGAGAGCAGAATATGCCCCTATGGCGCAAGTCATGGATAGCCCAGCTGTACCATACAACTGATGATAATTAAGGTTGGGGGCAAGCTTGAGCTTTTTGACAAGCTTTGAGGAGACAATGTTAACAGGTGATCCAGTATCCAAGATGGCTTTGATTTTCACCTTCTCAATGTATATTTCCACACAAGTGGTAGTACAACTAAAGGGTGGAAGGACAGCCAGGATGTCTTGAGCTTCTGCTAGCTCTTTGTTCCACTTTTCAATCATGCATCTCAAGCCTGGAAACTCCTTGTAGACAGTTTGAAGGCAAGCAAACCTGACACATTATTGAATACAGCGTCAGCAACTTCAGCAGCCTCTTCTGATGACTCTACTAGCACGGGAGACCTCTTTCCTTGAGTGAGGTATGGGCAAGAGACAACCTCTTTGGCCTCAGCCAAAGGCTTAGCAGTTGGTGTGGTCTTCCCAGAGCGTAACTTATAGGGAACTGCAATAGTTTTGGGGACAGCAAGAACTGAATACCTGTAAGCATCAGAATCATCCAAGTCAGAGATATTGTGAAACAACAGCAGGATGGGAGGAACCTCAGTATTAGCAGGCTTGGAATTGAATATGGAGGGGAGGACTGAAGGAGACTGGGAATAATTATCAACCAAGAGCGTCTCTGCCTCTAGGTTGACTGTTCTTTTTCCACCTGTTCCTTAGGATCAACTCCTTCAACCCAAGGATTGGTACAGACTAGAGAATGATGACCTATCTGACCACAGTTGTGGCAACCCTGACGTCTAGAAGGATTTTGCAAGTTCATTGTAAGGATGCAAGAGCCACAGGAAGACAAACCAGAATTAGAGGCAGCACAATTCTCCTGCACAAACACCCCAGAATGGGTAAGGTGAATATCCCGCAACAACATTTTTATGCTCTTCATGGAGGAAAGCATGGCCTTATGGGCTTTGAAGTGAAGGCACAGAAGTTGGTTAACTTTGAGGGCTTGAGCGCAAGCCATGTAAGCTTCATGGGCTGTCAATTGTCTGCTTGTTATCAGTTGCTGTCCTTCCATGTAGAATCTATCTGCAAATTCAGCTAGAGTCTCCTTAGGTTTGAAAGCAATGTTCATGAAGGTGTCCTTCACTTCCAAACTAAGGTCACCACCAAATTTGTCAATCAGAAGCTGCTTCATATCTTCCTGAATCTCAATGGTGGGCAGCTCAGGCACCACCACCTCTTGGCAGGCCAGGTGTAGATAGGTTAGAATGTGTTCCTTCTTAACCTCATCAGAGGCCCTTCTATTGGCAGTTTCATAGATAGTTAGGAAAGCTGCAATGGTTGAGGTTTTGGGGTCAAAGACTTGCTTAAAGGTAGGCTTTAAGTGTGCTTCTGGAGTTGGACCACCATTGTTGCTATTGAGTACATTTATGAGTGGGGAGAATTCTGCTTCAGATTCAGAGGGGGGCTGTCTGGCCCACAGCTGACAAACACTTTCTTCAAGAGTAGTCAGGGTCTCATCAGTGAGGGCACCTGTATTATTAGCTAGGGTGGTCTGTTGCTCAGTAACATCCAAGCGTTGGCCTTGGGTTGTTACTACCGTAGAGAGCTCAGCCAATTGAGAAGTAAGGGAAGGCCCCACTGAGAGGCAAGGAGCAAATCTGTCATTGACTGAGTTAATCAATTCACTCATTTCTTGTATGTCCCTGTCTAGCTTGATGTGGTCTTGTTTCAAATGGTCCACCTCATTAGCTAGAGCAATCAACTCTCTAGCACTTTGGATTTGAGGGGCTCCTGGCAGGCCAGAGCAGCAGCCATCTTCATCAACAACTCTAACTGGACTAGCAGCAGTTGCCACCATTTTGTGTAGGGTAGCAAGTTCCTGCTGTAGTTCAGCAACTTGATTTATCAAAGTAAGCACCTGAGGATTGGGTTGAGAGGTTTCAGTAGGGCAACCTTGACTGCAGGTAGATGCTTGCAGCTCTTGAATGGTATCCCATAGTCTCTGCTCTCTGTCCACCAAATTTTCAGATGGGAAAGAATGCAGAGCATCTGGCTTGGGCATAGGAAATTAATTCACTTGAGTCTGAAGCTTGGCAATAGCAGCACAGTGACAACTCTCTCTTGATTGAATTCCTCACTGAGCTCACAAAGGCTTTTAGCAGTGAGGTACACTACCTGTTGCAGTTGCTCAAAGGAATAAGCGCTGAATGCTTTGAGCTGCTGTACAAGCTGTTTGAAATTGATGAGATAGGCGTTCAAGGTGGAATCTACTTGGGTTTGCCAGGGTTGTTTTAACTGGTGAAACTCATGTAGACGTTCCCTGACGTATTCAGGGATGAACTGGCGCATTCATTCAATGAAATTAACCAAAAAGGTCTGGGAGGTGACAGAGTTGCGCTGATTGTCTGATAACAAGGAAAACAGGGAGTGGATTCACTGTTGGTAGGCCGCAAACTGGTCCCAGTGATGAGTGACAGCTTCTTTTAGAGAAGAAATCTCCTTAACGTGAAGCCCTAACACCATTTGATGGTGGGCTAGGGAAAGTTGTAAAAAGGAAAACAATAGGTGTTCAGCGGAGCCAGTTGCTGATAGAAGATGTTGCAGAAATTGCGGAGCCACAATCAGTCTGTAGTATTCTGCTCAACTGACTGCAGCTGGAGGCAAGGGATAGCTCTGTCACAGGCTATCCCAAGGGCTACCGCCATGACTTGTTCTAAGTCAGGGGCATCCATGGGATAGGCCACTAGGCGGGGATCATTCCAAAGGATCATCACAGTAGGAACAATAGGTGGGTCTGTGATGTCTTCTTCAATAGGAGGACTGGTAATTTCAGGCAAAGTTGACTCTTGTATAGGAGGAAGCAAAGGACTTGAAAGCATAGATGCAAAAGGGATAACAAAGGGGCTTACAGCCCCTGTAATGAGCACCATTTTGTTGTGTTCTGAGGTGCGGCAAAGACACACAACAGGGAATCCTAACCTTAGGATTGGATTTGTACTAAGTCTCAGTTAGTTGGCAGGGAAGGCTATGCAATTACCTTGTGGCCCTAGATGAATAATCTCTACTAGTTGTGGCTAGAGAGAGGCGTCAAAGTACTTGAAGATATAAAATCAAAAATGTGAATAGAACTTCATTTTTATTGGTGAATAGGAAATGAAATATATACTGTGTAGCTTTACCACAAAACACTACCAGGATGGTAAGATCACTTGCCAAAATCATGAGTGGGGCAAGTGAGTTGCGCAGAGTCAGGAAACTGAACAATTGTCTTTCCCAGTTCAGGTACAGACTCATTTTGAGGGGTAAAAGCAAAAGATAGAGATTTGTCCTCAAAATAACCCATCAAAGGCAAAATTGAAACATGGTGAATGGCAGCATTCATGACAGATTGAGCCTGATGCTTTTGAGTGTTGGATTTTATATCTCAGCTGGTAGGTTCCCTTTAAGTTTGCTGGGAGTGGCTGGCTATTGTATACTACAACTTCTGGCATGCATTCTTTTACAAGTTCAGATGTCTAATGGCCATCCTTCTGCTTTTTCTCACCCAGAAGGCTAGTGGGCATGCTTTACATCTTGTGACCATGTCTATTTAGCTCTACCACCCATGCTTCTTTCCAGATTTCTTATCTGGCAGACATCTAGCCAGTTTACCCAATATTGGCTTAGAAGAGCCAGGTGATACTACAAAGCGCTCAACCCTTTTGGTTGGTAAATTGCTGTCCTCCTAGGGGTCTTTTACCCTGTCAGCATTCTTTGGCATCTAATCAGATATGCTACAGTCCATAACAGTTTCTATAATAATGGATGTACTATTCTGGCCTCCTGGTCTATGTTTCTCAGCAGAGTGGTCAGCATGGGGCAGGTCTGCCTCTCCAGCCAGAAGGTGTCACTCTGGTTATCTTCTGGAAAGGGTACAGCTCTATTCTTCCCCATAATCAGCAGGGTTCATGGGCCCAGTAGAGATTTAGTCAGTTGGTTGGTTTTGTGGGTCACATTCCTTTACTCACTGCATCCAGAACCCTTGCAACCTCTGTAGCTTTCTATGCAGGATTGATTATTGGATTTTTTTTAGGTGAAGTAGCAGCTGTTATCCTTGGTATATTCAGCAGCCAACGCTGTCCTGATAGGTTGCTATCCTTTGAAAGGGGCTGAGGTAATGAAATTTCTGACTTTTTTGTCTGAGAGTGTAATCAGATAAATGTAAGATTTCTATCTATATTTACAAGCGCACTGGTGGATTGGTGGATACTGGGGTCTTTCTTCTTAGGTCCATAGCCTGCTGTGTATGAATTAGATCTACAGCACCTGCCAGCCAGTGAGACCCTCTGCAGACAGGAAAGGTCTATGAAGTGAACCAGCTGTGACTAGCCCTACCACCTCCTACATAGGATGTCTGGGGTTAGCCAGCCCAGCAGAAATTTTAGATCTGGCTTGTGCCTTGCAAGGACAACCTGGGCTCTAAAACAGTTTGCAAGCTTTCCAACTGAGAATTCCCTGACAAGAAGTGCCCATATAGGTAGCATCACCACCTCTTAAATCCATAACTCATGGAAAAGAGTGTATTTTGGGTTGGGTAATGTTTCTCAGCAATAACTAGCACTCTACTCTTGTAAAACACTATATCCTTCAGAGCTGTTGAGATGCACGGACCAAAGCCATACTGGAGCATACCAAGGTTTCCCATAGGATATAATATAGTCACTTGCACAGATCTGATATACATCATCAAAAGAGTGGGCTTTGATGGGTGAAATAGAATAAATGCAGAACATGTACATCAGGGCATGATATGAAACAGATACACAGTAAGATTGGGATTCCCAGATGCCAACATATCAACTCACATGCATCCAGCCACTGATACTCTGCTGTGCATTGAGCAGGGCACACAAAAGCTGTATACAACAGTGCAAGCCTCACAAATGAAAACACAAGCAGTAGCAAGGTAAACTCATAGTGCATGGCAAGCATATGCTTCTTGGAAGCATATAAAATGAGATAGAGGAGAAATTTTAGAAGAGATTGATGTTTTATTTGATACACAAGAAGGATGATATACAGTATCATGGGAAGCCATAGACTGCCCATGCACATCATGGCAGTCATGAGGGTTGTCCAGGTAGTGTTCCTCTCAGGATCTGAACTATCTGATCCCGTACAATATGAGATGGGGCAGGGATGCCACAATTATTTGATAGCTGTTGCGTTCCAGAATGAATCAGTCAAACATACATCCACTTATGTTAAGGGTGATAAAACAATCATGTGATTTTCTGCTTGTTTTAATGTGTTTGTTTATATGTACCTCAAAACTTGACCATTGGCGCTCCAAAAGCAGTAGTCAATTTGTAGTGTAATTGCATGCATAACTTGACCTTCACTTCTGCAAACTAAAATGAAACCATAGCCTTACAAAGCCAAATTTTCATATTAAAGTAAGCTGTGTGAAACCAGATATTCTTGCACCACTGGCATTTTTTTCTGCCACTGTCCTTCTGCCTCCTTGTGGCAATTTCTCCAGATGGTGCCTCATTCAGCCTAGTAGTACTTGCCTGCTTCTTTTATAATATGAACTTCTTCCTATTAAAAGAAAAAAGTATATTTGTCTTAATACTCTATTTTCTTCTGTCCTCTATAAAAGTTTTCACTATATTATTAACAGGTATAGTCTTAAAAAAGAATATTCTTAAGCTAAATATTTGTAGGATTTCAGAACCTAAGCTGCAGCTTTTATAACATTGGCGCTCATGTCTTTTTCATCCAACAGCCCTCACTCACACGGCCAGTACTCTAAAGAGATAGGTCAGTCTCATACTGGTTCCTCTGCCTATTTTCCTAGTTACTATCAGACTCCTTCTTTCACTTCTGTCAACAGCCATGCTGGGGAGAAAACATGAGCCCTCTATGGTCTTCACAGTCTTAGCTACTTCACGTCAGAGCATCAACCCCCCAAAGCATCCTATCCTTTCAACCTCTACTGCTGCAGATATATGCTCCTATAGAGGTGAATGCTAACTTCTTCTCATATGAGAAAGTCATACACAATTACATAGCCACCATAAATACTGGCACTACTGGTAATGATGCACCTTCTGGCCATCCAGTAGCCTGAAGCTAAGAACTTCTTGGTGAAGTTACAAAGCTTCTCCCAAGTAGGATTGTGCCAACTCTTCTGCAATCTCAAAGCCTTAGAACACCTCAAGGACTACCTTTAACATTATAATCACCTAGATGTTTGCCATATCAGAGTACATTTGGGCAAGATTAAGAGCCTTGAAAATGGTCAAATGGTCCTAGCCTTCAACCAGAAATCCTTCCTTAAAGTCTTATACGCTGAGCTAGGGATCAACTTATCTATGTTCAATCAACAGATAGCTGAATTAATCAACACTCAAAATAGTATGATATAATGAGTGGATGTCATTGAACGTGGCTTGGTCAAGAGTCTCTAGCCATGTTGCACAGACACTTAAGCACCAATAGTTAGATACCAACTTGATAAGCGTGGTGACCAATCACATCCCTGAAACTGGCCCCACTTTCAGAAGTCTAGTTCAAGAGATGGAGATTATGGCCCACCACCTTGTCATCATCCCCTTCTTTTCTAAAGCTTCAGCCTCATCAGGAACTTCTCTCTCCAGCCAGATGCTTAGTCTGATGTCATGAAACTCTTTGATTGCTTTAAAAAGATGCAAACTAAACTAGTACAACAGAGCACATACTTGGCTATCCTCTTTGACAGATGTCACACCCTCACTGAGCTACAAGACCATATAAAGCTGAAGCTTTCCCATAGAACTGCTGACAGCCAAAACCTGGCTTAGGAGCATAAGATCACCATAAGTGAGCTTTGTAGATTAGTGAGCTCCCAAGAAAAAAGGATTACTTTCCTGGTGAATGACTTGAATGTCACCTGCCAAGAGAACAAGGTCTACCAGGATAGACTGGATGATTAATGTGTACTTATGAACGTCTTCTAAAGCCAGCTAGACAGAATGTCAGTAGACTTGCTGCCCTGGATCTAAAGGACCAATTTCTTACTTCCAGAAGTCATGGTAGAGATGTCAGTTGTCTCTCACATCCAGGCCAAATATGATTCTTCAGTATTAAATGCTACCACAGTTACAATAGCAATGTCAACCTGGGTTGTATGACACCAAACACTAAAAAGAAGAGTAGAGCCTGAAAATAGCATTCTGGCTACCTCTGAGGCCTTCATAATCTCTTCTGACAGAGAGGCTAATAAAGAAACTCAACTTGAATAAAACCCCAGGTGCACCTCTAAAGCCAGGTTTTCAGTCTTTACTATGGGTTGTTTGCGCCTAACATACTCTTCTGTATGTATCACTTCTGCTTTCCTTGCTCAAGGGCACAACCACTTAAAGCCTGTCAATCTGCCCAAGTTTTACTTCAAGAGTAACATGGCTATGTTTTTGCACCTTTATCAGAACTTCATGTATGGTGCTGACCAAATCATGAGAGACTCAACCATTATCAATTGCCTGGACACTAAAACTCAGACAATCATCTTGCCTTAAAGCCTGAGAATAGCTGGACCTTTCCTAACATCTTAAGAGCTTTGATCAAAGAGTTTGGCAGACAAAAAGCCCTTTATAATCACAAGATGAACTTCACAAACATCAAACTTAAGGCTGGAGAGACTTTAGAATACTTTACTTCCAGATTTTACCAGGAGGCAGACTGTCAGGATTGACAATTTGTTACCCCTTGAAACCCAGGCCCAAGGGCAGGATTTAAACCCTGAACCCAAATTCCTGCGGGCTGCTGGCCCCATGGACTGAGGGCCTGCCTGCCCACATTTTTCTGAGATTAAGCCCCCGCAAGCTGAAGCCCCTGCTAAGTCCTAAAGTCAGAATGTCAGTACAGGTTCAATTATGATGGTTCCCAAGGAGGGGTTTCTCAAATTTCCTAACGGAGGCAGAGAAGGTGCCCCCGTGAACTTCATGAGCTTGAAGTCCTCTTGAGTAACCAATCAAACTAAACTTCCAAGGAAAAACCCAGGCTTTGGGCCCAACCCTATGACCGCAGCCAAAAATCAAGGAAATCAAGTGACCAATTTGGACGTTCTGACCAATGAGAGAACATCCAGCCAAGGTGCCATTTTGCCACTCTTGCACCCGGGCCTCCTGGCCACCTGCCCACATTTTTCCCAATATTTTGATGAAGCCCTTATGGAAAATACTAAGTTTGGAGGCAGGATGCTAAAGATTCCTATAGATTCTGCCCTCAAACCTTATCATCATTTTTGAATAAAGGTTATGTTATTTTGGCTCACACAGCTATTGCCTTATTTTGTATTTGCTATCTACCAATTCAGTTTGAGATCTCCTGGTCCTCCTGCCCCACTGTCCACAGTTTTCTGTCCTCCTGGGGTACCCTTTGGACCTGTCCATTTTACCAACTACCCTCTGAAATCTGAATACAAGGACTACACCCCAGAAAAGATACTCAAACTTGGCCCTTTGGCCTGCATACAATCTGCAGTTAGATACAACCAACAAGGCCTGTGGATATTTTCAACACCTAAGTTGTTCAGAGGAAAATTCAACTATCTCCCTGCTTACAACCTACTCATGGAACCGCCCGTGACCCCAAAACATATGCCTGCTTTCTCACCCAACCTTCCAACCAACCATAATGGCAAGCTGTTTGGGATTGTGTACATTACCCTCACATGGGTGATTGACACTATAATCCCGGCTGCCGGCTCATGGTCCTGGGTGGGAAAGTCTGTCTCCTACCTTTTTAAGTTAGCTCCCCTCTTGTGATGGGCATTGCCCGCAAAAAACCCAGCCTGGGTCACCCCTGGAAATGACGGGCTGGCTGCCCAAGACTGGATCCCTGACATTATGGCAATCCTTATTAAACCTGGTACCCTGAGCCCCAAGATGTTGTTATTTCTTGGGGCATCTTGTATACTTTTGCTATTGATAATCACTTATTACACCTATAAGATGACCTTGAACCTGATCTCTTCCATGTGGAAGAATGTGAACCCAAATGACACAAAGAAAACCAACACCACTATTGCTGACGCCAACAAAGCTCCCACCTCCCAAGTGCAAAATGTGATTGTGAATCAGTCCCTCACAAAGGTAGAGATGCCTCAGATGGGGAAGCTCACGCTTGAGGAAGCTTGATGCGCCATGGCAGTCCTCTGCCTGCATTTCCAAACCAATGCCCCCTCTTATGCCAGTGACACTAAGAAGATCCTTGATGTTGCTTTAATGCTATTGGGGGAAGCCTTAGACTGGTTTGGCAAGGCCACAGTTGAAGACACAGACTTCTGCTTAGACTACGCCAAGTTTGAGGCTGAGTTAATGGCTACTGGGGAAGATTGCAACACAAGATACTAGCCCTGAATTCCCTGTTAGAAATTCAACAATTTTCTGACCTATCCAAGCATATATTGATGAATTCCTCAAACTGAAAACCCGCAACCAACTTGAGGGCAAACTGGAAGCCATTATCTTCCAAAAGGGAGTCAATCTAGCAATGAAGGATCTGTTGAAGCATCACCCGCCCACCCTCAGCCTAGACAAGCTAATTCCCCTATGCAAGGGTCTTAGCATGAACCAAGAGAACGCTGGCCCCTCCCAGACCCACCAACCCCAAACACCAACCCCCAACTGAACAGGGATGATACTGGAAGAGATCCAACAACATTACCGCAAAGGACTCTGTTTCCACTGCCACGAGGCGGGCCACTTGACCAGAGCCTGCCCTAAGAAGAACACTGCCCCAATCTCACTGGCGCAAATAAACACTTCTTCCCAGTCTTACAAATTCATCCAAGTGATCATAGAATTAGCAGGAAACAACACCAGATTTAAGCTTTCATTGATACAGGAGCAGATGAAAGTTTCATTGACGCCAGCCTGGCAGAGGAATTAGGCTTGACAGCCTCAGAGCATAGCCTACAAGTAATCATGAGAAAAAGCTCTCTGGACACTGGCTATGAGTGTGAGCAAGAACTTCTGTTAACCATTGGACACAATGTATACCCGTTGTCCCTGATCCTCTTGTCAGGACTACCCCAGCCTCTTATACTGGGTGACTCCTGGTCCAACAGACATGGCCTGATCCTGAACTATTGCAAGCAGACTGTCACATTGGGCTGACCTGAATCCTGCAACACCGTTCCCTTTTGCATGAGCCAGGACTGACCCCCTACCAACAAACTCTTGACCATAAATATAGAACCTAGTGTTAGGATGCTGCCTATCCCCCTACAGAGATGGAACCATGTGTTTAGTGAAGAAGCAGCCACAAAATTACCCAGCCATTCAATCTACAACTACACCATAGACCTTCTAGCAGGGACCCAACCGCATCACAGCCCCATCTACAGCTGTAAACACCACAAGCAAGTAGCCTTGAAAGCATACCTTAAGGATATGTCAAAACAGGGTTCATCTGGGTGTCAAAAGCCCCCTGCTTGTCGCCCATGCTGTCCGAGGGGAAAAAAGATGGTGGGATGCGTCCATGTGTGAATTACCAAAAACTGAACAACATTACAGTGAAGAACTGATACCCCATACTAAATTCCAACAACCTTTGTGATGTACTGACTCAAGCCCAGGTGTACTCAAAAATTGACCTCCAAGATGTGTTCAACCAAATCTGAATCAAGGATGGAGACAAGTACAAGATGGCCTTCAAAACCCAATATGGGCTGTACAAGTACCTTGTAATGCCCTTTGGCCTCTGCAATGCCTCCAGCACTTTCCAAAGGATGATTAACACCGTCCTAGGGGAATACCTTGACCGTTTTTGTGATGCATATCTGGACAACATTCTCATCTACAGCAAGTCTCACAAGGAACACCTGCGCCACCTGGACCTTATACTGGAGAAACTCTCCCAAGCCAACTTACACGCTAAGCTTAAGAAATGTGAATTCTTTCAGTCTGAAGTTGAATCCCTGGGATATGTAGTAAAGACTGGCGGCTTTGCCATGGCACAGGATAAAGTAGAAGCAATAACATCTTGGCTGGTACCCAAATGCAGGAAAGATGTGAGAAGTTTTTGGGCCTGGCAAATTATTGCAGGGATTTCATCCAAAAAATTTCTCACATTACCCTCCCCCTGACCTGCCTTTGCTCTGACAAGGTCACCTTTTCCTGGACTCTGGAATGTACCACCGCCTTTGAAACCTTAAAACTCGCCTTCACCTCTGCCCCTGTCCTGGCCATGCCAGATCCCTCCAAACCTTTTGTTCTGGAAACCAACATGTCAGACTTTGTAGTGGGTGGGGTTCTTCTTCAAGAAGGAGGTGATAGTATGCTACATCCTGTATCATATTACTCCAAGAAGATGCTATCCACAGAAGGGAACTACCTGATATATGACAAGGAGATGCTAGCCATAATAAGGGCCCTGAAACATTGGCGCCAATACCTATGTGGCGCTGAATATCCAATAAAGGTCCTGACAGACCACAAGAACTTGGTCTACTTCTTCAAACCACGTCAGCTCAATCAATGACAAGAAAGATTGGCCTTAGAACTGGCTGAATACACTCTGACCATAGACTACAAGCCAGGAAAGGTGAACGTGATACCCAACACCCTAAGTAGAAGAACTGATCTGGTGCCTACTCACCTAGAAACTTGCAACCACAACACCCAAGTCCTCTTGGACACAGCAAGTCTAGGCATTCACCTGGAATTGATGAAAATCAGAGCCAGCAAAACAGAAGTACTAAGGGCCCAAACACTAGACAAATTCACCAAAATCATGATCACTGACCTCTCCAAATCCTTGGATAGCACCCACTACCAAAAAGGCTACTCATTGAAGGGAACAACACTAATGCTCCACAACAGGATCTTTGTGCCAGAAGGGGATATCAGAACCAACATCTTGAGAGATTACCACAATTCTGAGATGGCTGGACACCCGGGTAGGCTCAAGATCCTCCAGAGCATCAGAAGGAACTTCACTTGGCCAAAAATGGATCAAGACGTAAGCGCGTACCTGAAGGGGTGTGAGACCTGTGGGCAGACCAAAACTCGCAAAAACAAACCTGAAGGACTGCTAAGACCCTTGAATATACCTCATGGACCCTGGAGATCTTTTTCCATGAACTACATTGTGGAAATGCCTCCATCCCTCTCTTTCAATGCAATCCTGGTCATGGTAGACTGCTTCATCAAGATGGCATACTTTGTACCAACCACCACCAATTGCATGGCAGCAGAGACGGCCCAACACTTCCACGGCCGCATCCTCACGTAACACAGAACACCTGAGGAAATCATCACAGACAGAGGACCCCAATTCACATCAAACTACTGAACACAGGTGATGAAAGACTTGGGAATCAAGCAATGCTTATCTATCTCTTACCACTCACAGACAGACAGCCAAACTGAACAAGTAAACCAGATCCTTGAACAATACCTTTAATGCTATGCCAACACTGATCAGGACAATTGGGTCAAAATGCTTCCCATGGCCCAGTTTGCCTACAACAGTAAAGACCACATATCCACAGGCATGTCTTCATTCTAAGCCAACTATGGGTTTGACCCCACCTGGGACCCCCAGATTGGCAAGAAGGAATTTAACACCACTGGGCACTCATGGATTGAACAGATTCACAACACACAAAAAACATGCTTGACCAACCTGAACCGTACAGTGAAGACATACAAAGCCTTTACTGACTGCAAACAAACCCCAGGCCAACCCTTACAAGTTAGAGACAAAGTATACCTAGACTCCCAGAATGTACTCCTATATGTGCCCTGAAGGAAGTTAGCTCACAGAAGAAGTTCCCCCCACAAGATCACCAAACTAGTTGGTGAGGTTGCCTTCAATCTAGACCTACCCCCCTCCTGGAAGATCCATGATGTGTTTCACCGCTCCCTGTTGTTCAAAAAGGTTGGGAACTTGTTTTCCCACCAACAGATTAAGACAGCTCCCCCACTCATCCAAATAGGCCGCTCCAAGGAATATGAAGTTGAATACATACATGGTGACATAATCCACTACCAAAAACCCCAGTACTATGTCAAATGGAAAGGATAACCGCTAGAGGAAAGCACTTGGGAACCACTGAGCAACCTAGCTAATGCCCAAGAAGCCGTCCAACTCTATCTGAACAAAAAGGACCAGAAGGGAGGGCCCTTGGGGGGAGAAGGGGATGATGTCAGGATTAACAATTTGTTACCTCCCAAAACCTGGGCCCAAGGGCAGGATTTGAACCCTGAACCAAAATTCCTGCGGGCTGCTGGCCCCATGGACTGAGGGCCTGCCTGCCCACATTTTTCTGAGATTAAGCCCCCACAAGCTGAAGCCCCTGCTAAGTCCTAAAGTCAGAATGTCAGTACAGGTTCAATTATGATGGTTCCCAAGGAGGGGTTTCTCAAATTTCCTAACGGAGGCACAGAAGGTGCCCCCGTGAACTTCATGAGCTTGAAGTCCTCTTGAGTAACCAATCAAACTCAACTTCCAAGGAAAACCCTGGGCTTTGGGCCCAACCCCATGACCACAGCCAAAAATCAAGGAAATCAAGTAATCAATTTGGACGTTCTGACCAATGAGAGAACATCCAGCCAAGGTGCCATTTTGCCACTCTTGCACCCGGGCCTCCTGGCCACCCGCCCACATTTTTCCCAATATTTTGATGAAGCCCATATGGAAAGTACTAAGTTTGGAGGTGGGATGCTATATATGCCTATAGATTATGCCCTCAAACTCTATCACTATTTTTGAATAAAGATTATGTTATTTTGGCTCACATAGCTATTGCCTTATTTTGTATTTGCTATCTACCAATTCAGTTCAAGATCTCCTGACCCTCCTGCCCCACTGCCCACAGTTTTCCATCCTCCTGGCGTACCCTTCAGACCTGTCTATTTTACCAACTACCCTCTGAAATCTGAATACAAGGAATACACCCCGGAAAAGATACTCAAACTTGATCCTTTGGCATGCATATAATCTGAAGTTAGATACAACCAACAAGGCCTGTGGATATTTTCAACACCCAAGTTGTTCAGAGGAAAATTTAACTATCTCCCTGCTTACAACCTGTCCATGGAACCACCTGTGACCCCAAAACCTATGCCCGCTTCCTCACCTGACCTTCCAACCAACCATACTGGTAAGCTGTTTGGGATTGTGTACATCACCCTCACATGGGTGATTGACACTATAATCCTGGTTGCCAGCCCATGGTCCTGGGTGGGAAAGTCTGTCTCCTACCTTTTTAAGTTAGCTCCCCTCTTGTGGCGGGCATTTCCTGCAAAAAAAACCGGCCCAGGTCACTCCTGGAAACAACAGGCCAGCTGCCCAAGACTGGATCCCTGACACAAACACCCTCTTCAAAAAATGCTGTAAACTTTTTTGATGTTCAGTATGCCTTTTTAAATGCAGTAAAGAATAAACATGAGTTATCTCTGGCCCTCAAGTTGGGTATCTACAATGATTGCACAGTTCCAGATCTTATTTTCCTCCTTTGCACATATAAGGAGGGGTTTGATACTCCCCTCCCTGAGAGCTTCCCCCATCAGCAAGTTGAGTACAGGCCCAGAGTAGCTATGGAGATGCCTAAGTCTTCTGACAAGTTTGGGACTGCCCCAGTCAACACCTCTCCCTGTACTTGATTTAAATGTGGCATAGCTGGCCATTTCCCCCTGAAATTTAAGAACCCTTGTCAGAAGATCCACCTCTGTCAGGATTGCTAATTCTTCTTCTCTGGAAACCTGGGCCCAGGAGCAGGAATTGAACCCTGACCCTAGATCCCCCCAGGCCACCAGGCCTGTGGACCAAAGGACCGCCTGTCTGCGTTTTTCTGGGATTGAGCCCTTTAGAATGAGGCCAAGAATGTTGGCCCATGCAGTGAAACAGGCCAAACCAAGGAAATTATTGCACCAAATAGAAGACTGATAACAGCGCCTAATGGAGGTACTAATTTGGAAACTATTAGCTCCATGAACTTGAAGTCTACACCAGCAGCCAATCAGGAGCCAACCCAGGAAAAAAGCACAGGCCTGCGGCCCAGTTCCATGACCACGTCACTAAAGCAAGATAATCAGGTAACTAAATTGAGATTCTTGACCAATGAAAAAACTCCCAGGCCAAGTGCCATTTTGCCGCCTTTGGACCCAAGCACCCATTTCCCCTGACCCTGCCCTTCCCATTGCCTAGATGAACCTCCCATGGAAAATATTAAGTTTGGAGGTGGGGTGCTATATAGACCAAAGGACCCTGCACTCCAAACTTATTGCCATTTTTGAATAAAGGTTATAATTATTTTGGCTTATACATCTACTACCCCATTTTGTATTTGCCTTCCACCAAATCAGTACAAGATCTCATGGCCTTCCTGCCCCACTGCCTGCAGTTTTCTGTCCACCAGAATACCCTTTGGACCTGTCCATTTTACTGACTACCCTCTGAAATCTGAATACAAGGAATACACCCTGGAAAAAATACTCAAACTTGATCCTTTGGACTGCATACAATCTGCAGTTAGATACAACCAACAAGGCCTGTGGATATTTTTAACACCAAAATTGTTTAGAGGAAAATTCAACTACCTTTCTGCTTACAACATCCATATGGAGCCACCTGTGACACCCAAACCTATGCCTACTTCCTTGCCTGATCTCCTGACTGATCATACTGGCAAGCTCTTTGGAATTGTGTACATCACCCTCACAGGGGTGATTGACACTATAATACCAGCTGCCGGCCCGTGGACTTGGGTGGGGAAGTCTGTCTCCTACCTTTTTAAGTTAGCTCCTCACTTGTGGTGGGCCCTGCCCGCTAAAACACCGGCCCAAGTTACCCTTGAAAACAACGGGCCAGCCGCCCAAGACTGGATCCCTGAAAACTTTGTAGGTATGAAAAATAAGGAAGATAAATACCCATCTGGAGTAAAATCCAAGGAGTTCCAAAAAAGAGGCAAAAACTGCTAAGCAGCCAGGACAAAAAAATCTTTTTCTGCTTTTGTGGTTCTGCCAAACATCTCTTCTCATATTTTTCTCCCTCCAAATAGAACATTTTCTGATTCTGGCACCTGTTACTTCCTTACGCCAGAGTCTGTTGACAGTCCTTTTTTTGTTGATTTTTTTGCAACCCAACCTTGAAGACTCTGATACTGAGCAGTGCAGAAAGACCTTCTCTACCAAGTTTTTACTGTCAATAATCAGACTTGCCACACAATCTCTTTGCTATGAAGTGCTTATCTTTCTCATAGCCCAGAAGGCTGCATTTCTACCCTATGCTGAGCAGCTAGCTCAGCCTGAAATTAAAGTCTCACACAAGAATGACAGTAAAAAACACTTGATCAAGTTATTTTTCACTGTAAAAATTCCCTCTCTATTGAAATCCCTCAATAAAACAAGACCAGCTGTTAGAGATGCCATTAATACTTTTCTGAATAACTTCAAAGAGTTAAGTGTGCACCAGATCTCAAAGATTGTGAAAATCAGGGAGAAGTACCAGAATTGCACATGCATCAACTTGGTAATGAACAAAACTCATGTGTGATCCATCCTTGACTCTGGGGCCCCAGGCAATATCATCTCTTTCCTCCTGTCCAAGAAGTTGAAGCTAGCCTTTGACTTGGCATACCATGAGAAGTTTAGCGCTGCTTGCTGTCAGACTACTAGATCCAAAGACGCTTAATTCTCCCCCCTCTTTGCTTTGGCAAGCTGATGATGACTGTTCCTGCCATTTTTTTAGAACAATAGCTACAACATCCTCATCTTAACTAGCTTTATGGCTCAAATGGCACAGTGAGAAACCATGGTAACCATAAATTTGGGATTCTGAGTCACTCCATCCTCATTTTCTAATATGGTAAACGGCTTTTGACATTCTCCTATGTTGTCTGCACTACATTAACTTGGAGTATGCAGATGAAGATATGACATTAGCCTACACCCCACAACCTTCACAGTAAAAAGGCTAATATTATACCTCTCTCAATTGAAGAAACCAAAGGCATCCTATTTTATGGCTCTTACAATGTGATTATCCCTCCTGGGTCACAAGTGATACACAATGCAGGGCTCTTGCTGGATTTCCCTACTGGAAAACATTAGGAGATCTTTGGTATTTGCAATGCCTCCAGGTTTGAATCCTGGGTTGCCTCTGGAATAATCTTGTCAAGTGATAAGAAGATTCTTACACTGCTGGTCAACATGATTCAGCAAATGATGATTGTCTCCAAACATCAACTTCTGGCTCATATACAGTTAGAAGAGCATACCAACCTACATGAGACTGCTCTCTTTGCAGACTTCTCAGATTTGGGTCTATCTTGTGACCAGCCTTTGGTTCTATCAGCCATAAGTCAAGCCTTTTTATCTGGCCTCTCACAGGAGCATAAAAACCAAGCCATGAATATTTTTTTATTACAAGGATGTGTTTGCTAAAGATGACTATAACTTTGGAAAGACAGTTGCCATGGCTCATCAACTTGACACTCAAGGAAGCTCTTCTATCTGCTTCAGACCAATACGCCACAGCCAGGACAGTAATTCTGTAGCCAACAAGGAGCTTCAAAAGTTGTTGGGGTCTAGCTTACTATTCCCCAGTAAAAGTCACTGGGATTTACCCTTCTTGTTGTCAAAAAGAAGGACAACAGTAACAGAGTGATGACTGAATATTGCTATCTGAATGCAGGAACTAGGAAGGACTCATAATCCCTTCCTTGCATCAACAACACTCTGGACCACTTGGGAGGTGATAAGTTTTTTAGAGGTATGTACCTTATCAGTAGGTATTGGCAGATTGATCTATCTCTTGCTGATCAAGAGAAATTTAACATTATCACTGGCCAAGGGTTGTCCCAACTAACAAGGAAACCTCAGGGTCTGTCAAACGCCCAGCTATCTTTTAGAGAGCCATGGATACTGTTTTTGTGTTTGGCTCTTGGTGATAATATCCAAGAGGGCAAAGAGAGAAACCTTTATTACAAAAGGGTTGAGGTTCAAAGCTAGCCTTGGGTTAGTCTTCAGGGTAAAATTAAGAGGGTGTACCTTAATTTCCTGGAAATATTGAATAGAGTTTACTTTTAGCGAAAAGAAAAAATAAGCTTGAATATTATAAAAGCCAGCATATAAATGGATAAACTTGTCTTTATTTAGAGTGAGTATTCTACTTATATAGTAGCCTGGGTGAGAGAATTGTTCACTAGATAGAAAATAGGGCTGGTTGGGTTCAAAATTGTACCAGGGTCAGAATAACTAAGTTAGCACAATCCAGAATGTGTGATTATTGCAGTTGACTAATTTATAGAAAGAGGCAACTTTTAAAGTTAAAAGCAAATCCAATCAGGTCTTCACAAATATTGCACTTTACAGGCCATATTGAAATAACATTGATAACACAATTTACAACAACATCAGTAGCACAAGCCTCATGCTTTAGACTGTTGACTGTCACAAGCTCATGGTACTGAGCATTTATGAGGGCAAACTCACTACCACATGAAACCTTTGTTTTAACATTGTAATAATTTTTAATAAAACTTGATAAATATAATTTTGTTACTGGTTTTAGAAGAGTTGAATTTTATAAAAAAAACTACTAGCAGATATGTGATTTATCTAAATAAAAAGCTGGATTTTAAATTTCAATCCTTCATTCCCTAAAAATATTCACTGAATTAGCTGTTAATACTTCTCTTTCCTTTTTGGAATTTATTTTTAATCAAAATGAAGTGACAAATCAGTGTTGTGTGACTGGGATAATTTGCCTAGTGTGTAACTTTTGTGAACTTGTTATTAAGTGATTTGGCATTATTAGTAATCTTTTTCTGTGTTAACAATAAAGATCTGAATGCAGCTTGGAAAATGGAGTATTAGTGCACAAGTTTGCTTTGCTTTGCTGTTCATTTATGTATTTTTGACTTAAACTGTGGTTAGAATTTTCTAGTGGATAGTGTTTTTAGTATGTCAAAAAAATATTTAATGTTTATTTACTGAGAGATAGTACAGTAGTTTTCAAACCTGTTGAGATAAATGTATATTATTCAGTTTAGAATGAATGAAATCAGTCTAAAAATAAAATAAAAATTAAGGAATTTATATTAAATTACAATAGATTTGGATCCACTTTGATTTTGTTTTTAGACTGAGTTCATCTGTTCTAAACTGAATAATATACATTTATCTCAACAGGTTTGAAAACTACTGTACTGAAAAAACTTGTGCCACTTAAATTTTATTTCATGCACAACTTTGCTTTGCTCTGAGCCATCTTTGGTTTATCTCAACAGCTCTGAAAAGTACAGTATTATTATCACAAATACCAGTTACATAGTGTATGTTTTACATTGGTACTTGTAATTTGCAATAGGTTGAGCTCATTTTATTTAAATATAGATTTTTATTATAATGGCTGTAAAAGCTACCATATTAAAAAAATACAAGTTATATAGATATGTATACCAACATTATCAAATCCTCTATCTAAATACTAAAATTTGTTATGTGAAATTAGTCTACTCAAACTAAGCAGCTTATGCAATTGGGGAAGAATCTTTACACCTTTTGGTTGTAGATGTTTAAGTGAATTTTAAAAGCCAAAAATTAAAATTCACATTCTTCCTTTTTTATTTGGTACTGTAAATTCAGGACCTGAACGTAAAAATGTGGGATTGTCAAATCCTTGGTCCAAATTTCAAATCACTTTTACAGGATATCTTTTTTAATTAAATTGAATCCTTTGTATCTTTATTTGATTTTTAAAAATGTAGGAACTCATAGACACTTTGCAAATTTCAAGTTGAGCTGTGTATTTCCAATAACAAAACTAATTAACTGGAATCAGATTTAAAGTGCTCAAATCCATCAACCATTTTCATTAAATTTACTATGTTTTTTTGAATTGCTGGATTGTCAAATCCAAGAGCCAAGAACCAAATTTCAAATCATAAATGAATGCCACTAGTAAAATCAGATATTAATTGCGGGAACTGGAATCCAAATTTAATGTACAGTAAGCACACTAGGAAAAACCAATCCAAATAAATAAGCTCCACCACAACTAAAATCAAACTGAAAATTCAATATCAATAACCATGTTTAGACATAAAAAGTGATTAATCTTTAAAATTATCCAAACCAGGAAAGTATACAATATTATACACTTCAAAGCACAGATACAGAAATTATGCTACTATTCAAGGCTAAATCAAGAGAAAATAACTACTCACAACTAAACAAAAATTCAAATAAATACATATTTAATCTAAAATATATATTTTATTTTATTTTATTTTTATAGACCATCAATTGCATTCCCAACCAGCTCCTTCACCAGCCTGTGGGGCAGCCTGTCTACAAGGGCGTCCCAGTGGATCCAAGAACAGACCCAGAATACAAATTGAGGGAATTCATGCCAACACACAGGCCTCCCAAGATGTAATTGCCAGCCAACCACCCCCTGCGCCACAATTCAGAACAACCAGCTTAAATACTAGACAGAAGCCACTCTCAAGGCATGCCACAAAAGTCTCCTATACCAGGGTCACCGGGAACACTGAGGTTACTTACACCTCCACTGTGTACCCAGTTGTCACCTGGCCCGCACTTTTGATCAAATTAATTGCCACTTCCTGCCCCTGTGTTTTTGAAATGTCCTATGAGCCATTGGCCACCACTGAAGAGCCATCTGCGCCTGTATTTTATGCTATCATTGATAGTGCCAGCGCAACCAAGCGTGATCCCACCTTCTACACAAAGGTCCCCATCCCCTGTGTTGAGCCAGCCAGCCAGGATACCATGGTACCTGTCAAGGGCCGGCGTCAGTTGATGGATAGTGAGCGTGAAGCTCTCCTCAACTGCTTGAACAGGGGAATGGCAGTTTGGGATATTACGTCCCAATTTGATGTCACAGCCAGATATATTGGCAACATCAACAAAAAGTACGGAAACACCAGGAAAATTACCAAATCCACCAAGGCTAAGCGGCAGCCCAGCCTACTTCAACCTGTTCATATTAATGCAATCAAGCAGTGGGTTACCAAGGATTGCCACCTGGACACACTTGCTGTCCAATTAATGCTTGCCACAGAGTTTGGGCGTTCTGTCTCCAAAACCCTTGTCTACAAAACCATGGTCAAGTTGGGCTTCTCCTGGAAAGTACTGGGAGTTTTTCTGTACAATAGGAACAGTGAGAAGACTATTGAGGATTGACACATTTATGCCAAGACTTATATGGCCCTAAAGGAGACTGGGAATGTCCAGTTCTTTTACATAGATGAATTGTTATTTTCTTCCTCACTCAGGTCTAGGCATAGATGGGTCAATAAGGGGTCCAAGGATGGTGTAGCACATTGTGCAGTCATTGGTTTCCAGATATATTCCATGGTTGCACTTCTGGGTCCTTGCAGGTTGGACCAATATCAAATGATCAAGGGTTCCCACAATAGTGGGACTTTTCTCAATTTTCTCCAAGCCGTAAAGGAATACCTCCAGATCAATTACTGCAGCACAACCAACATTGTTGTATTGGATAATGTTGGGCTCCATAAAGTGGATCTAATTGTGTCCAAGCTCTCACCAATAGATAAAAATAGCCATTTGGTCAGCCACTGCCTGGCTGACTGCCCAATGAGACTCCTCTTCCTCCTGCCATATTCCTCATTCCAGAATCCAATTGAGGAGGTATTTGGGTGGATCAAAAACAAGGTGAAGAAAGGCCTCCCTCAGGACACCAAGGATCTCTTCAAAATTCTTGATATCAGCCAATTTGCAATGCCACCCAGTGTGGTGGCAGATTTCTATGAACACTCAGCTTCTTCCTCCCTAAAGCCCTCAACTCTGAGACAATCAGATAAATGGATGCTCTGGATTTCATTTATTTTTATTTTTATTTATTTTGCTTTTATTGGGACTCAAAAATTATAATTTATATATAATGACGTAACATTGAATTATATTATAGACATACAAGAATACATACAAAAGTTAAGTTAAATTAATTATACTAGATATGAGGGCATATATTTTTATTATAATGTACTGAATATTGTATTGACTGTTGAGCTAACAAATAAATAAATTAAGAAAGATATAAATAGATTTATTTCATTTAAACAATTGTGAACCCTTTTTGGTACTTTGGCTTTTTTAAGCCACAAATTAGACCTTGCAAGTCATCATCTGGCCTTATTGATTTAGTGCCACTATAGCCACACAACCAAAAACCAATGATTTTCATGTATCTATTATTAATTAGTACTTATGACATGGGTCAAGCATATTGAATATATTTATCAAATCATATTACAAGGGAAAGGTAATTTGAGTTCTAAACAATCACTTGTTCAGAACATAAGTGGAGCGGGTCACTTGAAGCAGATAAATTCAGTTCTTGTTGTTTAACTATGTAATAAATGAACCTGTACTCAACAAGCTAGTAAATAAACAAATTTTTATATTATTTTTTTTGGCGTGATTGCATATTTAAACTGCTGTCTTATAATATATTTTTTATATTACTATTATAATTGAACTATTAAAATTTAACTATTAAAATTTAAATATTAAAATTATAATATTTAAAAAGAAAAAAAAATAAAAAAATAAAAGTAAATTCACAAGGGAAGATGATTTATTAGGGAGATGCAAATTGCAAAGGGAATGCAAATATTCCAGGGAATTATACCCCAAAATCAAATTTTCAGCTATAGTGTCTAATTAAATCCACATACCCTTCTGTACATGGTAGACAACCCTGGATGCAATTTCAAGAGAGGTGGCGCTCTGCATCCCGGTGGTTTTAAATGCTTAATAAAAGGGAGTGGGGTAAGCAAATCAATTAAGAGGTTCTTTTTGGGAGGCACGTAGTACCCACACAACAGTGCCAATGCAAATGAGCCATAAGGGACTTGCTTGACTGTCCTATACCCCCAAGGTGTCTTCTGGCGTTCAAGTGCAATTGGCAGATATCAAGTTGTATAGGTACATCCTTCAGTTTTTTGACGTTAGTCTTTAATATGCAATGTGGTAGGATTCCTAGGTATACTGCAACGTGAATCCTTTGCAAGGTATATTTTTCAGAGAACATGCATAATTTATTATTTATCTTAACTAATCTGTTAATATAGGATGTGTTGCAGAATTTGAAGATGGTTCCAGAGGGCGCCTAACTTGTATCTTCCCCCTTGCCTCCACAAACAAAATAAATAAAGGTTTAAACGTATTCACAAGGACTGCATCCCCAACTTTATTTGATAATGCTTTGAATACTTCATTGAAAATTTCAGTTTTAAGATATTAAGTTCCTATTTGAAAGCCAATCTTTATTAGGTTTTTTGTATTCATTGATGTTTGAAAAGGGAAAGCGTTGAATAATTTCATAAATATATTCATTGAAGTTTATTTTGATGTCCCCGCAAATTTCAATCATCTCTTTGAAGTTTATATTTGCTCCTATTTTGTATGCTTCCCTAATCCACGCCTAACCCCGCAGGTGGTAAATATTCCTTGGCTTTTGCTTCAACATTTGCAAAATTATTCATATTCATTTGAATTATTTTATCTATTTCATTTTTATTTATTTGAATTATAGGGGCTACCAGTTATTGGTAACCCCCATAAAACCAACTCATCGTAAATGCCACCACTTCAGCTATCTTGTCCCCATTCCTAGTTATAACTAAAGTAAATATAAGTAAAACATTAAAAAACTTACTGATTGTTTTCCCTACGGCCTCCTTAGCCACAGGTGCCCCTTCAGTGAACTTCATGAGTGTTGGCTGCTCTTCATTTGTTTTTCTGGGCTTGATCTTCCTTATTTTACGGACTACTTGTGTTTCCTCCTAATTTTTGTTTGTTGAATTTTTCATTGTTTCTTGAGGTCCTTCTGCTTCTTGATTGTGCTTTGTTTTCATCTTTTTCCATTTGATTAGTTTTCTCCTCATTAGTGCTAATTTCCTTTGAGATTTCATTTCCTTCACTCAATTTGACTTTTTATGTATTTCTTCTGCTATTTTTTGCAAACTCCTCAAGTTTTAACTTTCATTTTTGAAATCTAAACGCTTGAGTATTTCCTTTTGTAGATTTAAAACTATTTCCTTGTGTTATTTGTTGACTATTATTCCCAGGCTATTTCTTGCAGTTTTGTTTTGCTGGACCAAAGCCCTTCCCTCAGTTCCCAGCTGATTTACTACAGTTTCCCTTATGTTATGTTCAAGAGCAACAACCTTTTGGGGGGCTGACTCTAATTTGTTGATAAGGCTGTAGATATTTGACATTTTGTTTGAACCACATCAAAAAACTGGTTTTTATAGTACTAACTTCAAAACATTAATAGTTTTTCATTATCAATAATAAATTGAGAACCACAAATGTAAAGTTATATTAGAATATTGCATGTATGCGTCAAATCCTGATATTTAGATATTATGTGCATAAGTCAATGCATTCTGTATAATAAATTTCATTGTAACTGAGGCCTTTTTCATTGTAATTTATATAAATGAACTGTGTTTATATTTCAGAGCAATTGACGCTTAGTACAAATATTGAAACAAAGTGCATTTTACAGCCTATACATTTACCTATTGGTAATGATTCTGTAAACTTTTAAGTCAGATTTTATGAGTAATAATATAATGGATCAACAATTTACTGTTTATTATCATTAATTGGCTGAGTTTTTTTGCTGTGGTGATTCTGCATTTTCTGATATTTACGCACTAGCATCCAATTGGTTGATTTCACATCCAATTGCACAGGCAATAGGAAATCAAGTTGTCACCCCAACCACATCTGGTCTTTGGTGGCAACTTGATTTCCTATTGCTTGTGTGATTGGATGTAGATCAAACTATTGGATAATAGTGCGTAAATATCAGAAAATGCACAATTGCCACAGCAAAAAAATCAGCCAATTAATGACAATGAACAGTAATTTATTAACACATTACATTATTAGTACCTTGCAAAATCCAACAAAAAGTTTATATAATTATTACCAATAGGTAAATATACAGGCTGTAAAATGCACTATGTATCAATATCTATACTAAGTGTTAATGGCTCCCAAGTATAAACACAGTCCTTTAAATAAATTACAATGAAAAAGGCCGTGTTTACAATGAAATTTATTATACAGAATGCATTGAGTTATGCACATAATATCTAAATATCAGGATTCAATGCATACCTACAATATTCTAATATAACTTTACATTTGTTGCTCTCAATTTATTTTTGATAATGAAAAATATTCATGCAAATGATTATATGTTACCACATCAAATGTACAACACATTTTTTAAATATGGGAAATGCTAACAATGTAAAAGAAATATTGTTATTTTTGAATTGAAAGAGAAATATTAATTTTAATAAGTTGTCACAAAGAAAACATTTATTTTACTCATCAAAGGAGAAGAAGGGGAGAGAATGGGTGGAATGAATGTCGCCTTCATCTGCGCCTATGAAAGGGACAGCATCAGAGATAAAGGTGAGGGAATTGGTGGTGGTTTGGGAGTCAGGGTTGGAAGGCAAGTGGCTTGATGGGGGGTTGGGCAGGCAGAGTTTGTTGACTGGGAAGGGGCAGCAAGAGCTGATTGCTTCAATTGCTCAAATTCTTCTTCCATCACATATGAAGGCTTGAAGAAACAAATGGATGTGCATAAGGGAAGCAGGAGTCCTTTCTGGACCTATCACTATTACTTGCATAGAAGATGATAAGATCTGATAAGTACTGGACAAATACAGAAGGGAAAAGCTTGTACCCCTTCTCAATTTGAGAACACAGTTCATTGTATGTGGCAGGCTTTGAGTGCCTGAGAGCAGAACCAAAACTGTAGAGACATATATATACAAGATGCATGTCAGTGTGATTATGGGGTAGGACCAACAGGTATGCCCCACATCCCTAATTTCTTGGGTTGCCCATTACTGCTGCTCCATCTCTGCACTCATTACAACTGTGTACACAGCTTGTTGGGTAGTCCACTCCTTCAGCATGTCCTTGAGCTCTGTCTGGTAAGCATACTCATCTGCTGTGTTTGACAATGTGGAGTAATAATTGACACCCAATGGGGAAACTTCCAACAAAACCCTGAAAAATCAATACAGGATTGAGTCACGCTTGTATACGTCAGATTTGATGCACTTTTCCCCAAAGTCTTGAATACTTGCCAAAATCTTGGCATACTACAAGAAGATGACGTCATTGCGCATTCTCATTGCTCTCTCTTTAATAAATTAATAATGATTGAGCTGTATGGGTTGGTATCCACCAAACTGGGGCCACTGAGAACCTGATTGGATAGGATTCTGGCAGCAACCACAACTCTGTGCATTCACAAATTCACTGTTCTCTTATTGGTGAAAATGCTGAGGAGTCCCAGTTGAAGACAGACCTGGACCAGGGGCATCTGCGGGTCACGCTCCATAATAGCTATCATGAGAGGGTGGGTTTTTTTTACCTTCAGTTGAAGTACGGGCACCAGCTTGGGTCTTCTTGGGAGGGGGCCACAATTGGCCTGGGCTTGCAGGATTGCAGCCACAGTGGGCTTTGCAAAACCCATCACAGCTGCAATTTCCTCAAGGGACATAAGCATCCCTTGATTTTCAACCATTTTGAGAAAAATCTCTGGGGTGATAAATTTTCTTTGATGTCTTGCAGGCTGATTGGCTGGAGGAGGGATATGTCCATCTTGGGAACTGAACAATGCCATTCCTAGTGGCTGTTTCAGGATTCTGGGCTCTCTGGGTGACCCCATGGCTCAAATGGCTGGTTTTAGATGCCATTGTTGATACAGAATTTGGGTTGGTAGCTGCCTGTGGATGATGGGCAAACAGGGCCATGCTGGAAGTTGCAGGAGAAATAACACACTCCTGGGTGGTGCTTGGGGAGGGGCCTGTGGGTTTGGCGTGACCATAGACAGAGGCTTCACTATTGGAAGACCCAGCGTAGCCCTGCATGATTTTGTCAAGGCCAGGGAACAGCTTGTTGACTTGGTTGTTATTGAAAGAAGATATAATAAATCTTATATTAAAAAATTAAACTCAAAAAAGTAGTGTATATTTTAGTCAATTTTATTGTTAAAAATGTTAAGTTGCTGAATATTATGATCTTGTTGCAACATCTTTGATTACTCCCTCTTGGGGAATTAACGCCCCAAGCAAATCACCAAATAGCTCACCAAGTGGTTCACCAACCGGCTAGTAAACTGATGTTACCATTATCAGTTAACCATCTATGACAGGGATCACCCAATCCAGATCTTAAATAGAACACAACTTGAATAAGCCTTGTGACTCAAGAGAAACATTACTCAGATAAGCCCCATGACCCCATGACCCCCATGACGTATATGGACAGTATGTGGCTTGTCATGATACTATATATTATCATATGTTCATATCCAATAAAGTATCATTCCCTTCTTAAATCTTCCCCTTATCTTGTTTATTATACTTCCCAGAAGTATATACTGGACAGTCAAATATTTATATGTCCTAAATTAAAATAGCATGATTTTTGAGAATGCCTATGATTCCTAAAAGAATTAGCACAAAATCACTCTAGATCCTTTGAAATTCTTTTTGAGATTCCCTTAAATTATATTCATTTCAATTCACCTCATTTTTGATTTGAAACTTGGTTCTTGTATTTGAAAATCCCGCAATTTCAGATTGTTTAGTTTTATATGATGTCTATGATTTGTTTGAAATACAGGAAATCTCAAATTGTACATTAGAATCCCGTATTTCTGATTCAAATATCTTGCATTTGTTTGCTTGGGTTTGTCTTTTGTTAGTTGAATTATCTTCTCAAGGGATTCAAATTTTCAATTTAAATAAACCAAAAAGCCAAATTAAACCGTTGGTTTTATTAAATATTTGTAATTTTCACTCAGCTGAGTTGCCTGCAAAAATGATTCAAAATTTGGACCAAGGATTTAAAAATCCCACATTTTTATGTTCAGGTTCTGAATTTACAATACTAAACTAAACAATTGCTTTAGCATAAACTAAGCTCAAGTGCAAGATAAATAAAACAATGTCAGAGAAATGATTAGCACAGTAGATCATCTTGTGGCTTTGGTTTAAATACACATTTTAATTATATTTTTTTAAAACCAATCAACCCAAAGATATAAAAAGAATGTATCAAAGCATTTTTAGGATAACAAGGACAAGTGTCAAAACAGCAGGCTCAACCCGCCAGCAAGGTTCCAAACAAGCAGGTTTATGACCTGCAATCTGATTACCCAGCCACTTGAAGCCAGACTAGGAAGTCAACTCAAATTACCAAATCCATCAACATGAACAGATGATGATCCCCTACAGTGGATACCTTGTTTTAGCGCTTGAATCATTAACAGGATCAAGCCATCCCCTTCATCATCCAGCTGTGTGATCAACACAATCATGTTTCTATTATCCTTGATTCACATTTACTATATAATCACTATCTCTCAATAAAGATTATTATCTAGTTTATAAATATTTTTCCCTTGTAACTCTGCTAAAACAACACAGTTACAACATTGGTAGCACAGGTAGATTCTCCATCCTACCTTATCTTGAAAAATTCTGCCTGTTGCAAGCACGCGCCACAGCCAACAAATCCTTGACATAATTATGTCTGGCCTCCTGCCTGACTGGACCCTTTACACTCCTGGTACCAAGATTCCTGATGGCTTTGTCCTGTACCAGTACACAGTGATTACACTACCCGCCTTCAACGCCTTGTCTTCACGAGGACTCTTTCAGGCTCCCTCCTTGATTCTGCAACCAACCAACAAAAATGCCATGCCTGCCTACGTAGCTCAAAGACTGTGAAGCACCGCCTTGGAACCCTTTGCTGGGGCCAACAACAACACTGCTGCATGGATCTAGTCCGCCCAGAGCAAGCTGGCCCAGATGGAATGCCCACAGCAATTTTGAATTGCAGAAATATCCATCTGCCTGACCCATGATGCTGGTACCTGGTGTGACAAAAGGCACAAGGAACACACTGAGAAAGATCAGGATGCCTTCAAGAAAGACTTCTTGGCAAGATTTGTGCTTAAGGATACAGCGCTCATGATCATACACCAAGTGAAGAACCTTACCCAGACAGGCACTGTGAAGGAACTCACCCACGCCTACAAGGAACTCTGACTTTGTGCACCATCTGAAATGGCCTTTGACACCCCAGCCACACATCTCATGTACTACAACGCCCTCAAGTTGCATGTGATGAGACACGTGAACCTGGACCAGGAGACTAACCTAAAAATCCTGTATTGCAAGGCAGAGAAAGAAGAACAACATCCAACACTCTTCATAAAGCACAAACTGGAAAACAAGAGAGACCCAAAGACTCTCACCCAGCCAGGCGCTCCAAGACCACCCCCTGGGAACAACAGAAATAACACAAACCATAAACCTGCAGGTTCAAATGGACATGAAAGTGGGAACAATGGCCAGTCAAATCATACACATTTCTGTGTCACTGCCACACAGGGCAACCAAGACAAGGGAAAAGCCTGGGGAGAGCATTAAGCAAGCCAAGCTCTCCCCACGCAACTCATGACTTGCCCAATGATGAGTACCAACCTGAGGACGTGTACCAATGCCCAATGATCCAAGTGCCCTCAGAGGACCCAGTACTATACACCATTGCCAGGCATCCCAATAAACTGATGTCCTATCCTTTCTATTTTTGCAGTTACACAGGCTCAGCACTCCTGGATTTGGGAGCAGATCAAACCCTAGTCAACACAGTTTTGTGGACAAGTTCAAGCTAGTCACTAATCCTTTGCGGATTAATAATGTGGTTTTGGCTGATGAACACCACATTGCTGTGACAAGTGAAGCCGCCCCCTTCTCTTTCATGCTTGAGAACCTCCACTCCACCATCCAAGGTCCCATCATTGACTTCCCAAAGTTTGACATTGTACTGGGGTTAGACTGGTTACAAAAAAACAATCTTCATGTAGACTGGGCAACCTCAGTGTTGACCATCAAGCGTGAAGGTGTCAACCATAAGATCTACCCTGACTAAGTGGACCAACTTCTACTCAACCACATCTTTGTACGCATCACAGAGACCCTGGACAAAAAGGAAAACCTGAAGGCAATTGACTGGGACTCCTTCCAGTATGAGATCATATACTTCAAAGATCACCAGGATACCTCCACACCTCAGGATTGCAAAATTGTGGCCTGCCATCCAGAAATCTTCTAAGAAACGCTACCTGGACTGCCCCCTGAGAAACACATCCAACATTCCATCCAACTCAAAGGGGCTGTCCCCAAAGCGCGCCCAATCTACAGGACGACCCCAAACAAAGACAACACCCTACAAGCCTACCTCAAGGAGGCCCTGGAGAAAGGGCTCATATGCCCCTCACAGTCTCCTTTTGGGGCCGCTGTGTTCTTTGTGGCCAAAAAGGAAGGTACATTATATCTGGTCACAGACTACCAAGCACTAAACAAAGTTACCATCAAGAATTGTTATCCACTCCCGCTGATTGACAATCTCTTTGACGCCTTGGGAGGAGCCAAGGTCTTCTCCAAGATTGATCTGACTGCATGTCAGGGATCCAGTCTTGGGCTGGCCTGTTGTTTTCAGGGATAACTCAGGCCAGGTTTTTTGCAGGAAATGCCCGCCACAAGAGGGGAGCTAACTTTAAAAGGTATGAGGCAGACTTCCCCACCCAAGACCACAAGCTGGCGGCCGGGATTATAGTATCAATCATGCCTGTGAGGGTGATGTACACAATGCCAAACAGCTTGCCAGAATGGTCAGTTGGGAGGTCAGGCAAGGAAGCAGGCATAGGTTTTGGGGTCATGGGCAGTTCCATGGACAGGTTGTAAGAAGGGAGATAGTTGAATTTTCCTCTGAACAACTTGGGTGTTGAAAATATCCACAGGCCTTGTCGGTTGTATCTAACTGCAGATTGTATGCAGGCCAGGGGATTGAGTTCAAGTATCTTTTCCAGGGTGTATTCCTTGTATTCAGACTTCAGAGGGTAGTCAGTAAAGTGGACGGGTCCAAAGGGTACACCAGGAGGACAGAAACAGCAGGCAGTGGGGCAGGCGGGCCAGGAGATCTCAAACTGAATTGGTAGACAACAAATACAAAATAAGGCAATAGCTGTGTGAGGCAAATTAACATAACCTTTATTTAAAAATGGAAATAAGTTTGGAGTGTGGGGTCTTTGGGTCTATATAGTACCCCACCTCCAAACTTAACATTTTCCATAGGGGGTTCATCTAGGCAATGGGAAGGGCAGGGTTGGGGGAAATGGGTGCTTGGGTCCAAAGGCGGCAAAATGGCACTCAGCCTGGGAGTTTTTTCATTGGTCAAGAATCTCAATTTAGCTACCTGATTATCTTGCTTTAGTGTTGAGGTCATGGGACTGGGCCGCGGGCCTGTGTCTTTTTTCCTGGGTTGGCTCTTGATTGGTTGCTGGTATAGACTTCAAGTTTATGAAGCTAATAGTTGCCAAATCAGTACCTTCATTAGACGCTGTGATTAATCCTCTATTTGGTGTGATGATTTCTTTGGTTTGGTTTTTTTTACTGCATGGCATAACCTTCTCAAATTCATCTTGTGGGGACTTGATCCCAGAAAAACGCGGGCGGGCAGTCCTTTGGTCCACAGGCCTGGTGGCCCAAAGGAATCCAGGGTTGGGGTTTAATTCCTGCTCCCGGGCCTGGGTTTCCAGAAAGGAAGAATTGTCAATCCTGACACTGCAGGCTACAACCAGATCCGTATCAAGGAGGAAGATATCCCCAAAGCAGCCTTCTGCACTAAATACAGCTCATACAAATGTGTGGTGCTCAACTTTGGCATGACAAACACCCCGTCCACCTTTGTGACCTTAATGAACAAAGTATTTGCACCACACATAGGCAAGCATGCCCTAGTCTACCTGGACAACATCATTTTCTACAGCCCCTTGATGGAACAGCACCACAAAGACCTAGAGGCAGTCTTTGCTACCCTGGCACAACACAAACTTTTGACCAAGCCCTCTAAGTGCCAGTTCTTTTGCAAACAATTACCCTTCCTGGGACACATAGTCTCAAAGGACAGCATCAAACCCAACAGTCAAAAGATACAGGCCATATGCAAGATGACACCACCCAAGGATAAGTTGGAACTCTGTACCTTCTTGGGGATAGTGGCCTATGTACACTGCTTCATACCTGACTGTGGCATTTTGACTGCCCCCTTATCCGCCATAACTGACGCCAAATCCAAGTTTGTGTGGACCCCCCAACATGACCTCTGTTTTAGAAGCCTCAAGGAGAAACTCACAACAGCGCCTATCTTGCAATACCCCAAATGTGACGGGGAGTATCAAATGAAAACTGACACCTCAGACGCATTCATTGGGGGAGTACTACAAATCAAAAATAATAATGGTGATTTCTGCCTGTAGCCTATGAATCACAAAAGTTGACAGATGGCAAGTGTCAATATTCCATCCACAACAAAGAACTGTTGGCTATCATGCACTGTCTATTCAAATGGCACTGTTATCTAGAACAGCAGGAAGAATTCCCAGCATTAACCAACCACAAGTTGCTCATATATTTCAAAACCAAAGCAAATCTATCTTGCCGCCAGCATGCTGGATGGAGCTATTGGAGAGATTCAAGATGCTCATACAGTACAAACCTGGGCCCAAGCTTGCCATGGCAGACGCCCTCTCACGCCTATATGTCTGTGCCACAAGAGGGGGAAATGGGCTCAACCCAGACTGGCCTCTCTTGATACTAAAAACAAAGGACAATGGTTTCCCCCCTGGTACAACCAACATAAAAAAGGAAACAGTTATCAAAAACAAACACCTATTTTCTGACGTATACAGGACCCTGCACAGAAAAATGTCTGACTGCACTACCATTCCCTATATCACCACTCACCAACGGGTAGACACCATCCTACGCTATCTCAGAGACCTCAGACACACCAAGAGCTGAAACCTATATGAGTTCCTTAAGCACAAGGCCTGGTGGCCAACCTTATATTGCAACGTTCAAGAAGTACTAGACCAATGTGAGGTATGAAAAAAGTTTGCCAAAAGCAAAACCCCTCCAAAGTCAGTACTTCCCATCTGCACACAACTACCCTTCAAGGTGTGAGCACTCAACGTTGTTGGCCCCATGCCAGGGAAACACAATGATAAGAAATACATCATCATTGCCATAGACTTTGCTACAAGATGGCCAGTAGCCCAAGTAGTAAGGGCGCACACTGACAATGACATACAACAATTTATTGGTAAAGAAATAATCAGCAAGTTTGGAAAGCCAGAAATCCTGATAACCAATGGAGGGAAAGAATTGACCTCCAAAACCACCTATGTATACCTTGCTAAAAATAGTGTCAAACATACTGACATCACCACCATATCACCCACAGGACAATGGACGTGTAGAGCAGCTAAATGACAGCCTTGTGCAAGCCTTAGCCAAACTCACACCCAGGAGACCCAAAGACTTGTATAAGCAGCTATCAACTGCACTGCTTGTGTGCCAAACCCAAGTGAACAGATCCACCGGAAAAAGCCCTTTTGAGTTAGTATATGGCACACAGCCCAATATCATCCAAGCATTAACAGGACCCAAACTGGAAATCCCAAGTGAAGTCCCCTGTGCGCAGACCCTCAAGTTATAGAGGCCAACAGCAAACAAACAGAAAAAGAAAATGAATGTCTGAAAAAAATCTTTTTCCCCATCTGAAATAGACATGAGGTCAGGGACAAGATTTGGGTCATGAACATTATAAAAGCAAACTACAACCCAAGAAAGTAGGGCCAACAATCATTCTAAAGGTAAACAACAATAACACTTATCTTGTGCAAGGACTTGGGAAACACAAGTAAGACAAGATCCTACACCATGATTGCCTGAGACACTGCATAGCAAGACAAAAACAACAAGAAACTGCCCTGCCTGCCACAGAACAACAATTAGTCCAGTACAGAGCCTAGGCTCCTGACAACCTCCCTGACAACCTACCCCCAAGGAAGGCCAACCTTCAGTTGGGGGGTGTTGAAACAGCAGGCTTGAACCGCTAGCAAGGCTCCAAACAAGAGGGTTTGTGATACGCAATTTGATTACTCAGCCACTCAAAGCCAGACTAGGAAGTCAACTCAAATTATCAAATCCAAAAACATGAACAGATGATGATCCCCTATGGTGGATACCTTGTTTTGGCGCTTGACTCATTACCAGGATCAAGCCACCCCCTTCATCATCCAGCCGTGTGATCAACACAATCATGTTCCTATTATCCTTGATTCACATTGACTATATGATAACTATCTCTCAATAAAGATTATTATCTAGTTTCTAAAAAAAATTCCCCTTGTAACTCTTCTAAAACAGCACAGTTACAACACAAGTTTGTATTGCTTTTTATAAGTATCTATTACTTTAACAGTTTGTTTTATCAATAGGGATTAAGTTTGATCCTCTTTCAGGATACAAATTAATATTATAGCAACTAAACAAAATAAATTCATTGTGTAGATATTTTTTCAAGATCTTTGAAATTTTATAAGTATATTTATGTTAAATTAAAATAAACAATTAAGATGCATAAATTTTTTCAGAGCAATATAATTATTGCAAAAGTGCTTTTTTATCACTAATATTGAGCCAAACGTCAATTATATACTTTTGGGAAGTATAATAAACAAGTAAAGGGGAAATTAATAAGAGAATGATACTTTATAATATGGATTTAGAGGACTATATAGTATCACAAGAAGCCACATGCTGTCCATGTATGTTATGGCAGTTGTGAGGCTTGTCCAAATAATGTTCTGCTTAGGACTCAGAAGGTTTAATCCCCATAATAGATGGGCAACAGATAAGAGTGCCACCAACCTATTAATTAGTTGGTGAATTACTCTGGGAATTAATTTTCCAAGAGGGAGTAATTAAATATGTTGCAACATCTCCCCCTGGGGTATTAGAAGATGGAGCCTTGGGAAAATTTTGAGAGTTTTGGGAATTTGAGCTTGATATAATCCAGTTTAGCATTAGGAACAGGTAACTGTGAGTTGCGCTGGGCAGTCCTTGCCTTACACAAGTGGAGCCAGTTGTGATACATACTTTTGAGTTGAGCACGTGCGTCAATTTCTTTGATGAGGTAAGTGTTGTTTGGATTGACCTCCATGATAATCCCTAGTTTCTTAAACCAGGATTTAACTTGTTTATGTCTGATTGGCAACCCAGATCTTGCCTCTGACCTGGAATATTTCTTGTTATAAGGGAATTGCTTCTCTCCACTATTTCTTTTTCTTTGGCTTCAAGGTCTTTTCTGGTGTATTGTATATCAGGGTTGTTGTTGGTTGGTGTGTTCTTGGGTAGAGGTAAACATGGCCCCAGAGTAGTACTAACAATTGCAGGTTTGTGTCCATATACAAGCTTTTTGGGCTTTTGCCTGTATTTCACTTTACTTGTGTTCTGCCCACCATAAGCGCTGTTGACAGCATGTCAACTCAGGTTTTGTATTGTTTGTAGATAACTTAATGAGGGCCTCTAAAAGGGAACCATTTAGTCTCTAAACTCTTCCATTTACTTGCATGTGATATAGTCTGGCTATGGTGTGCTTTATTTTGTTTTTGGCAAGGTAGACGTTAGTATCAATGGCCTTAAGTTCAGTTCCTCTGTCAGTGATCAGGAGTTTAGGTTTCCCAAACTTAGCTATGATCTCTTTGCTAATAAATTGTCTTACATAATTTCCTTTATGTTCCTTTGTAGCTTGTGCTACGGCCCACCTAGTCACATAGTCAATAGCTGTGATAATGTACTTTTTGCCTTTGTTATTGCTGGGCATTGGTCCCACAATATATAGTGACCACACTTTGAAAGCCTGTGTGATTGACACTGGTATTAATAACTTGGGGGTGCCTTGGAGCAGGTATACTTTTCACAGACTTTGCTTTGGTCTAGTACTTCATTGATGTTGTCCAGCATGTTGGGCCACCAATAGCGTGTTTTGAGATATTCATACAAGTTCCTGCTATGGGTTTGTCCCAGATCTCTGTGATATTGAAGGATTGTGTCAATCTTTTGTGTTGACGGGATGTAGGGTAAATTATTGTCTCTTGATAATATGTGATTTAGAGTGCTATATATGTTTTTAGACAGATGTTTGTCCTTAAGGGCTTTCTCTTAGATGTATTTTGGTGTACCAGATGGGAACCTCTCTTGGAGTTTTCACATTATTAACATGGGCTAATTGGGGTGTCCATCAGTGTATAGGAGGTTTTTACTGTATAGTATTGACAGGGTATCTGCAGTAAGCATTTTCTTGCCTGGTTTGTATTCAATTATCATGAGGTACCTCTTTATGAGGCTAGTCCATTAATATTGCCATCTAGATAGGTGTTGCTGAGCCTTAAAGTATACCAATAAATTGTAGTTGGTTAGCAATTTTTTATATATGTGCATCTTCCAGATAGCACCACTACTTCATTAGACAGTGGACAATGACAATCAGTTCCCTGTCATGTACCAGGTATCTTTTTTTGCCATCAGATAGCTTTCTTGATTCATATGCTATAGGAAGGAAGTAATTTTCTGCTGTTTGAATTTGGAGTACTCTTTCTATTGCATAGTTAGAGGTGTTGTTTTCTAGCTCATATACTCCTTCATAATTAGAGTATTGTAGTATAGGAACATAATTCATTCTCCCTTTTAATTGTCATAAGTATTGTTCTTGCAACAGTGTCCATACAAATTTTGTTATCTTTCTGGTGATTGTGGATAAGGGAGCAGTCAAGGCTCATCAGTCAGGGATAAATTTTTCATATAGGTGACTTGTGGTGTTCATGGTTGCCCGTCCCCAAAGTATGTCCTGGTTCATAGCCAGGGACCAGCTTGGAGGAGTTGTCATTCCCCAGCAGTGGTGAGTGGTTTGCCAGAAGCTTTTACTTAGCCTGTATGACTGAAAACTCTTCCAGCACTTTTCCAATCACTAGGCGGGCATCCCCACCATGCACCTGTGCTTTAGCAGGCGCTAATCCCTCTGTGGGCCTGTGCCAGTCCTTTAACAATCTATTAAACTCATTTCCTATAAACTCCCTTCTTCTATCAGTCATCTCAAGATGCCTATTTAATCTCTCCCACTCCTCCTGGCAAGACTTACTGGTGAAAAATCCCCTGCAACTTTAATAATATGTATCTTCTTCCCCTTGACTAGGATAAAAGATATGGGGTAGCTCACTCATAGGGTGTATTCTGATTGCTAGAAAATTTGTTCAGGGGTTGTAATAGGCTTTTATTCACGTTCAGAAGGAAGATACCCTTAGAAATCTTCTGATATATTGCCTGGGCATGGGAAACAATATGGGTTTTCCAATACTTGGAGTCCTTTAACAGTTTCTTGGACTCCTTGTACTTGATCTTGGGCTACTGCACCTTTATCTTGGGCTCCTGTGTTCTGTTCTAGCTCTGGTGTCTTTATCCTGGGCTTCTGCACCTTTAACTTGGTCTTTAACTCCTTCTTTAGTCATTGTGACCTTTTAATCCACTACATCCAGTCCCTGAAAAGCCTCAGATAGCTCCCCCTTTTATAGCTCCTTGTTTTAGTCCAAAATATCTCTCAGAACTCTTGTTTTCCAAAGCTTAAACTATCCAGTTTTTCTCTCTCTACAATATATTAAACTTAATAACTTACTTCAGCCAATGAAAGCCATGAATTTTCTTCTTCTGCACCTCATTTTTTAGGCTTTAGCTCTCAAGTTAAAGCCCTCAAAACACTGATTAAATAAACTCTGGCTTGCAGCCAATAATACACCTTGATTCAACTGTTTTTCCAAACAGTTTACTCAAATGACTTGTGCTTGACTGTGGTTTGAACTTCAAGCTGTCTTGCTATGGGTAAACAACTGCTCTGTGTTTCAAACAGGTTTGCCATAATTCCCATCACGTTTCTCTGGAAAATCTCAAGTGCTTCTGCCTATGTTTTTCTTAAGCCAATTTTAAACCCTTGATTCTTTGACGTTTCTCCAAGTTTCTCTGCATTTTCTTCAACGTTTTGCAACTTCAAACTTGCCTGTTGCTTGCCTTTCATCTCTCCTAGTTGTTCTCAGCAAAATTTGCTTATTTGCCCTCACATTTTCTCCATTCTGTTTATGGCCTCTTCTCAACTTCTTTTACTTAATCAACTCTTAATAAATCTACATTTTAAACACTGTAAATTTTTCTCTCTTCTCTCTTAACATATTATGACAATTAATTCTTTTTTATATTATAATATTGGCAGTATTAAATCATTTTTAACTGCTTCTTTTCTTGATATTTCCTCTCTTAAGAAACTAAAATCAGCATTCTAGCTTTTGTATCCAATCTGGCTAGTCCTTTTAAGTCATATTCTAGCTCCATAGCTAGTCCTGCACTATTATCTTCTGGTTCTTCAGCCAGTTCTTTAACCATATCTTTCAGTTCTTTAGCTTAACCAGCAATCAGTCTATCTTAGTCCACAAACAGCTTCTTTCAGTCCTCAAATAGCTTCTTTCAACATCAGTTCTCCAGCTAATTCTTCATCATGATCAGCTGATCCTGCATCATGATCTTCAAGTCCTTCAGCTATTCATCACTATGAACAACCTTGGTTCCAACTACACAATGAACCATCTTGGTTCCAAACTTCAACATGAACCAAAAGTCCCTCAACTAGTCTTCACTGTGATCATACATTCCTTCTTACTAGTCTCTCTGCTGATCCCATACCATGAACCACCTTGTTTCTTTATCTCAGTCCCTGTTACCAGAACCTGTAGACCCAGGCATGAATCTACATTGAACTAGCGTTTAACTGGGTCCTCACAACTGGCAATCACTTAGGCCATTCAACCATAGATCATTTAAGTCTATGCAGTTTTCTTTACTCACCCAGGTGATTAAGTCTGGGCTTTCAGTTGCAAAGTAATTATTTTTACTTCCCAGAGGCCTGATCACATCAAGTTCTCAGCTGCTTCCCCAAGCAACCGCCTTAGTGACACCTCTGAGCAAATCTATGCCCTGAATTCTCACTTTAGGATCTCCCCAAAGCTCTCATAGGGACATAAACAAAGACACCATACCAGTTTGTTAGGTAGGATGCTTTCTCACAGACCTCCTGTAAGCGTATCAGGGTACATAGAGCCCTCAAAGCTCCTCCCCTCCTTGGCAGCCTGCGCTACCTGCCAGGGGTCGAAAACTTACAGCCCTGGTAGGCAAGTTATCTACCATGCTGGCACACACTTCTACCCTGGCAGCCTGCGTTACCTGCCAGGGTCTAAACATCCTCCAGCCTGAGCAACACACACTACTCACCAGGATGGACACTCCCCACCCCAAGAAGCTAAAGTTCCCTGCTGAGTATCTCATTCCTCACCCCTAGCAGCCACAGTTCCCTGCTAGGTGAGGACCTCTAGCCCACAGCAGCTAATATATCCTGCCAGGTGGGGACAACATTTGCCTCTAGTAGTCTTTTCACCTACTAGTTAGGCCTTACCTTTCCTATTAGACATCATTCCCTACTAGGCCTCTACCTATAATAAACCAACAAAACATTGTCAATCTTCAGCATAGTGTCTTTATTTGAAGCCAAATCAACCCTTGCCTGCAAGACTGTTTACATGTGAATCATCACATGACTATTCCCAGGAACATACAGTAGTTTTCAAACCTGTTGAGATAAACAAAAAAATCTCATTCTAAAAGCAAAATCAAGTTGGATCCAAATCTATTCTAATTTAATATAAATTCTTTAATTTTTGAATTTTTTTTAGACTTAGATTTTTTGTTTATCTCAACAGGTTTGAAAACTACTGTAAAAAGCTTGCTCTTATTGCGTGGTGCCAGCATATTAGTTATGGCTCTTACTTTCTCTGGGTTGGGTTGACTCTGTCTTTGGTGATAATGTGGTCTAAAAATGAAAGCTTGGTTAAAAAAATCACATTTGGAGGTTTTAGCTATGAGTTGGTTATCTTGAAGGGTACAGATTACCATGCAGACATCTTTCTATGTTGTTTCTTAGTACAGCTGTAGATGATTATGCTATCAAGATAGACTATAGTCTTTTCCTGATGTAATCTTTAAATGCTTCATTTATAAAGGTCACAAAGATACTTGTGGCATTTATCATGCCAAAATTGATTTATTCAAGCTATCAAGACATTGCTAATATTGTATAGCAAGATTATTTTGCAAAAAAGCACAATCAAAAATTTAAAAAGGGGGAAGGGGTCAAGGAAACCTTCAGAGCAGGAGAAACCCCTTGTAATTGGGGGGTTATTTCACTGAAGGGGCTTTCTCAGGAGGAGGTTCTGGATCAAAGAAAGCTTTCACAGGTAAATGCTCAAATGCACTTAACCAGAAAGTTGATTGATCTTCCAAGTGAGAGGATAGAAATAACATAACAGTGCTTTTATTAACAAGTGAGTAATATGAGTATAGGGTGTGGGCAAGGGATGAAAGAGCTTTGTTGGCATCTAGCTGTGCAGATATAAGTTTTGTAGTAGATTGACTGTGAGATGTGTTCTACATACTTTAAGAAATTGGGTAGTCACAAGTGATAGATATTTTAGGCACTGACATGAAAAGTAGGTTTCTTTTTAAAGAGCATATAAAAGTTCAGGTGATGTGTTTGAAGGGATTTCTAGGCATGAAATATTGCATTGAGTGTTAGTGTTGAAGTTGTTTAATGCCTCAACCTGGTTTAGGGGGATATTTTTGATTTTGATTTTAGTGGCTATGATGTGGCTATTTTGATATATTAGAAATTAATTCTGATATTTGTAAGTTATCTTTTAATTAATAAAATTATCTTCAAACCATTGAGCTGGATTTATTGAGTCAATTTCAATTTCTTGGCCATTTTTGTTCATTTGAAGATATTGAAGTATTTCAAATAGATTTATGGTCTTGACTATAGTTGATGAGGGGTTTAATGCTTGGGTTTCTTTTTCCAGGTTAGTTGGGATTAGTTTTGAAGGCTGTTATAGCTTTTCAGCATATGTGAAGCTTCATAAAGTAGTTTTCAAACCTGTTGAGATAAACATATATTAGTCAGTTTAGAACACATGAACTCAGTCTAAAAATGAAATTAAAGTGGATTCAAATCTATTGTAATTCAATATAAATTACTTAATTTTTGATTCAGTTTTTAGAATGAGTCCATGTGTTCTAATCTAACTAATATACATTTATCTCAACAGGTTTGAAACTACTGTATGTCTTATAGGAGGCTAACAAATTGAATGCTTGATCATTATTACCACAAAGCAAATCTGAGACCGTTGGATTGCACTCCTGATGCAGGCTGTCCCATTCTTGCAAAGTGGTGCATTGTGCATTATTATACTGCTTCAAATTGCTTGAATCAGCTCCAAAGAAGTCCCCATTAGCTGCCAGAATGCATAGTGATGCAGTTGAAATTTCTGTGGTGTGCTCCTGGGATGGGCCGGAGAGGGGGCCCCAGAGAAATTTTGGGGTGTTGCTACAGTTTAACATGGGTTAAGTGATCCCCATATTGGGGCTTGGGTTTGGTGTGTAGTTGTGAATGGTACAGAAAGTTCTGCGCAAGGGCAGAATAAGGTTTTATGGCTTGATGAGTAGTATGTTGCGCATAGCTTGCATGAACTGTCAAACCTTGCTATAAAAGGGCTCTATGGTGAAGAGCATACTGCAGCTCTGGTTGGGATATCCCAGTGCGCATTATTAAAGTTGCTGCTGTAACCAAGTTTCCAGACTTGCCTACCAATATATCTTACAATACACAGGGGGCGCTTGAAAAATTGCCCCTTGACGTATCTAACAACATGGACCAATCTGAGGGCAATGTCAAACTGTGGGCACTTTCTCCTAATTAGGAGCGCTATCAATTTGACCTGCTAATCCCGCAAAAGTTATTTCTTGGCTCCAATCCTACATAAAACATGCCACCATACCACCCCTTGTGGCCCGGTGGCTTTACCCATATAGTATATTAATTGCAGTATTCTATAATAAACAACAACTTATTTTTATTATTCCTGTCCTTTCTATTGGACTATTGTCTTCCCTAATTCAAATACTGAATCCTCATCAATTCAGTTGCAACAGTAGTAGCAGCAGTAGGTTCACAACCTACCTAAAGAGAAAATTCCCCCCAAGAAAGGACATAGTACAGGCTGTATGGCTACTCCCCACCAAGAAACCTTCCTGCCAATCCCCAAGGGGGACATCACCAACAGGTATGTCATTTATCAAGATTGACTGGTACTTACAAGCATGTACAACCTACTCTGCCTTAGTCAGTGCAACACTAGTGTCACCCCATCCCAGTCAGATCTGTCACAACTCATGCTCAACCTCCAGTTGGAAACCTTCGCGGGTGGCGTGTAAGGGGCTGGCATTGTCAGTTGGCTCCACTCCACTGAAACCCGCCTCCATGTATGTCAGGTACCTGAGCCTATGTGGGTTGTCACTGCTTCAGGCCACCTTATGGGACCTGCTGCAATTTGATTCACCACCTGGGCCAGTCAAGATATAGAAATCACCTGGGCATCATTCAGGGATGCCGTGAAGTCCCGCTACAGTGAGACGTTCTCACCCATTGTAGTGGGAACTCCCCTCTTGATTATTAAACAGACTGGGTCTGTTCCTGAATATCTTGCCGCTGCTCCAGAAGCTGTGACTGACAGGAACACCATGCTCCTTACCTTGATAGTTAATGGGTTAAACACCTACATCTGCAAATGGGTTCCCGTGGGTTGTTGCACCTTCATTGATGACTGCTATAAAGCCATTGTGGAGGCTAATAGCCAGGCTTCAATGGGTTTCTGCTGTTTCAATGACGCACCACCCCAACCTTGTCCCACACCTGGCAGTGCTCACAACCAAGTAGGTTGCCGCCAGCCACACCAACAGGAAAATGGGGTTAAGCACCCCTGCAAGAGATAACTCCAGCTAGCACACATTGAAGACCTGGGAAAAGCCTGGGGGTTGTAGTTACAAGAGATTCTACTACCCCACTTGACCCTCACTCTCAATCCCTCCTAGCAAAGAACCCCTGCAATTACAATATCCACAAAGTGGAAACCCTCAAAGTCTTCAAAGTTCACAGCAACAACCCCATACTTCAAGCCAGTCACTCTCCAAATAAAGTACCTTGCTTGGCATATCCCTTTTGTTTCTATGGGAACAGCCACAAACTACTGGTAGATACTGGGGACAATCACACTATGGTTGACTAGGTGCTTGTAGACACCCAGCAACTATACCAAATGCCAAGCAGGTTCAAGGCAGTACAATTGGCTGATTCCTGAAGAGTGGCATTTACCCATGAGACAGTACCCTTCTTTGTGAGAATGGGGAACATCCAGGTTAAGATCTCTGGACCAATTATGGCAGGGCTCAGCCACAATGTCATTGCTGGCCTTGACTGGATTTTCCACAACTGGCCCTACATCAACTGATATATGTCTGTAATTACCCTCAATAGGAATGGGGTGGGTTTTCATATATACCCCGTCAATATGAGCAAGTTGCTTCACAATACTGTCTTTGTTAAAATAACAGAAACAGGCTCATGCAATTTCAAGGGGGAAACTAGACTTCACTCAATGCTCAGTCAAATTTATCTGTACAGAACCACCTGCAGCTCTCCCCTTGACTTCTTCATCTCCACCAGCACTTGCTGCTCTCCTCAAAGAGTATAAGGATTCTTCAGTGAAATACAGATCAACCACCCCCTCCCTGAGAGATCCAATATGCTGTAAAACTGCAAGGGTTGCTTCCCAAGGCATGTCCCCTCTATTGCTTAACACCAAAAGAAGATGAGACCCTCTGCCAGAATCTTGTAGATGCACTTGATAAGGGCTTCATACTCCCCTTGCTTTTGCCATATGGGGCTGCTGTCTTCTTTGTAGCCAATAAGGACTGGTCCCTTTGCTTAGTCACAGATTACCACGCCCTAAATGAGGTGACTGTTAAGAATAAATACCCCCTACCGTTGATTGACAACTTGCTTGACACACTTTCAGGTGCAAAAATCTTTATCAAGATTGATCTCACCGTGGGGTACAACCAGGTCCACATTACACCAGGGGATGAGGCAAAAACTGCCTTCTGCACACGCTACAGGCTGTTTGAGTGCCGGGTATAAACTTTGGAATGACCAACACTCCTTCCACCTTTGCCATGTTAATGAACAAAGCATTTGAGGATTTGATTGGAGAGTGTGTTGTTGTGTACCTTGACAACATTATTGTCTTCAGTCAAGATTGAACCACCCACCTCCGGCACCTCTGTGCTGTCCTTGACACCCTTTGGAAAAACCAGTTGAAGGCAAAACCCTCCAAATGTGAATTCCTCAAGTCAGAGCTCTTATTCCTTGGGAACACCATCTCTGCCCAAGGGGTAAAGCCTGACCCTCCAAAACCAAGGCAATCACAAGCATGCCACCCCCCACCAATGTGGACCAGGTGTGTACCTTCTTAGGCATGGTTGCCTACGTGCGCAAGTTCATCCTCAATTATGGAGAACTTGTTGCACCTCTCACTGAGCACCTGAACTTAAACAGTGCTTCCATTAGACCCCTTCCAGAGATCAAGCCTTTGAGACATTGAATCAAAGACTTACAACTGCACTTGTATTGAAATTCCCCAACTGGAACCGCCAATACAAGCTTGAGACTGAAGCCTCTGACAGGGCCATAGGGGGCGTGCTACGGGTAGAAACTGACAAGGGTGTCTTCCTCAATGTGGCATAAAAATACAGGAAGCTCACTGACTAAGAACAATTTTACCCAATTCATGACAAGGAGTTGGTGGCAATTGTGCACTGTGTTGAGAAGTGGCGCTGTTACTTGGAAGGGGCCGCTTTTCCTCTCCGCGTCCTGACAGACAACAAGTTGCTCCAGTACTTCAACACGCAGTCCCGCTTGACACGCCAGCAGGCAGGCTGGGTCAAACACCTATCTCCTTACCAGTTGCATATCAAATACAAGCCTGGGAAGGAACTTGTCACAGCAGACGCACTCTCTAGGCTCTATGTAGCGTCCATCATTGGGGATAATGGTGTGGACCCATATTGGTCAATGCTCTATCTCTGCCCTGAGGTAACCCAATACAAAGGCCTTAATTTGGTAACCATCTCCAAGTTGAAGGACAATAAAATTCAGTTCACCACTGATGCTGGCAATTTCTGCTGCCAGGCAGAGACAAGCAAAAAGACACCCTATATTCCTACCACACAACAAGGTAATACCATCCTACACTACCACCGCACCTTGGGTCATGTCAGAGGGCATAACCTCTTTGAGATCATGAAATGTAAGGTTTGATGGCCATTTATGCACCAAGACATCTTGGATCTCCTCAAAACATGCATTTTGTGTGAAAAAAACACGTCTAAGCCTGCACCCCCAAGTCTGTCCTGTCCATTAAGGCCATGGAACCCTTTGAACAGTAGGCCCTTAAAGTTGTTGGACCTCTCCTCAAAGGAATATTTGGGAAGAAGTACATCATCACAGCTATCAACTACTTCACCTGTTGGCCAGTATCATGAGTGACCACTAACCACACTGCCACCACCATCATTTGCTTCATTGGCAAGGAAATTGTGACTCATTTTGGACAACCCAAACGCCTCATTACAGAAGGAGGTCCTGAGCTTGTTGGACATGTCATGAAAGCGTACTGTGCCAAAAATGCCCTACAACAAATAGTCACAACTCCATACCATCTGCCAGCTAATGGACACATAGAGCAGTTGAATGGCTCACTGTTACAACTGCTTGCCAAACTCTCACAGGAACATCCTAATACTGCGTGGACTAAACATCTGCCCACTGGACTGCTCATCTTATAAGCAAATCAACAGGGGCACCAGGTTCAGCCCCAGCACCTTGTCTTTTGGGACGCCTTGTCAGGGAACCAACCCTAATTGGCCGGCTTGCTAGTGTTTGGGAACTGGCTGGTTGTGGACTGGGTGGGCAGAGCCTACCAAAGGATTGGTGCTAACTTAATGAGGTAGGACATTGACTTGCCCACCCACAACCACAGACCAGCGCTGGGACAATAGTATCTATTACTCCCGTGAGAGTAATATATACAATTCCAAAAGGCTTGTTGGTATGGTCCAGTGGGAGCTTGGCAGCAGAGGCAGGCATTGGTTTGGGAGTGACAGGTGGTTCCATGTCCATTTGGTAGGCGGGAAGGAAGTTGTATTTATCTCTGAACAGGCGGGGTTTGGTAACGTACCAAGGACCTTCTCAGTTGTATCTGGTTAACTTGGTAGTTCTGGCCAAGGGATCCCAGGTCAGTATGTTGTTGGCAGTGTAGTCCTTGTACTCAGGCTTTAAGGGGTACTCTGTGAAATGGACAGGACCAAAGGGGGCACCTGGCAGGCGGTACGTAGCTGGCAGGCTGACAGGGGGGCAGCCAATCTTGGGGTTAACTGGAAGATGGCAAGAATAAAATACAGCAATAGTTGGGGAAACCAATATCTCATAGCCTTTATTTAAAAATGACAATGGGGTTTGATCTTGACCTGGCAGGTATTTATACCACGCTGCCAGGCTTCACTACCTGGTTGGGTTTTCTGGGCTTGGGCGGGTTGGCATCAGGTGTCTCAGATGGCAGTGTGGCGCTTGGCACTGGCAGTTTGCCACTGGCTGCTTTGGGGTGAGAAGACTTTGAATCCTTCTGTTTATTGATTTGGGTATTGGGTGCCTCTTTAGGTTCAGTGCCTTCCCTGGGACTTTGGGGGAGTTTGGAATAACTTTCAGGGAGAAATTTGTCTATTTCACCAGGCAAACCACTGGTTTCAGGCGTTGGCACCTCAGGGAAATTCCCGGCATCTTGCACTGACAGTTTGCTTGCAGAATCCTGCGGGGCAGCTAAGGGTTTGGGTCCTGGTGGCCTGGTGAGCTGGCAGCAACTTCATCAATTAGTAGTGGGTTATTGCGTTCCCAGCCTATGAGTCTGGTGGTCTGCAAAGGATTTTGTCCAGGGTTTGACTCTGATTCCGTATTTTGAGATTTAGGAGCATCCAAATTGTCATTCCTGATATGCCTGATGGTTTGACAGGGGTAGAACAAGGGATTTTACAATCTATGGTTCCCGCAAAACCCCCTTGTCACCTACCCCTTCCCTGAGCCAGTAGCGCTCCTAATGCCTGAGACATTAAGCACAAGCAAATTGAGGGAGGGATAAGACACCTTGAGGCCAGATATGCTGTAGGTGACCCTGTTTATGCCCTCAACCCCAATTCAGCCAAATTGGAACCCAACCACTTGGGGCTCTTCAAGATAGCCGCAGTCTATGACAACCACACCTATCAATTTGAAGATGCCCAATGAAACACTAAAAAGCTTCACCATAATTGCTTGCTCCCCTGCTGTGCCATCCTCACACAAAGGTTGTTTGTGTGGACCTTCCCAAATCTCCTGCAAACTCTGATCCTGGTGTCTGACAACAAGCAGGGGGCAAGGGGGGTGTTTCAACCAAGTTTCTAGACTTGCCTGTCAATGTATCTTACAATACACAGAGGGCGCTTGAAAAGTTGCCCCTTGATGTATCTAACAAAATGGACCAATCTGATGGCAATTTTAAACGGTGGGCACTTTCTCCAAATTAGGAGCGCTATCAATTTGACCCGCTAATCCCGCACAAGTTATTTCTTGGCTCCAAACCCTACATGGAACATGACACCAAGCCACCCCCTTGTGGCCTGGTGGCTTTACCCATATAGTATATTGATTGCAGTTTTCTATAATAAACAACACCTTATTCTTATTATTCCTGTCCTTTCTATTGGACTGTTGTCTTCCACAATCCAAAGACTGAATCCTCATTGGTTCAGTTGCAACATTGCTGTAGGTCCAGAAATATTTTTGATGCCCCTATAGACATAAAAGTATTTTTCAGGATCTTTACCATAGCATGATAAACCTGATATCAATCTACTGTATATAATATTATAGAAAAGGTGGGTAGGGAGGTTTCTAAACTTAATATTGATTGAGAATTTAGTTGGATGCCAAGTTCTGGTGGTTGGGATATTTTGTTCTTTGTACAACAATAGGATTGTGGCAGCATAGTCTGCATCTTTTTCCAATGTAAAGCTGAAATCAATGTATCCTTTAAAAAGGCGGACATTTATGTAGCCAGTATTATGAAAAAAGGGTTGGAAGGCATGAAGAAGTTAAGTATCATAAGATGGGAAAAGACATTTATATTCCACATGTACCCCATAATCGACTATTTTTTTGGGAAAGTTAAGGGGGTTGTTGGGATTTATATTGTACTTGACCAGGTGATTGGCTAAATTCTTGGGGGGTATAAACTTCTTTTTTGGATCCAGGTCTGGAAGTCTTCTTTCAGGAGGGCGTGAGCGCTTGGAAGGTGGCTTGCACACACTTGATGACACTCCACTGCCACTTCATGCTGTAGCTTGGTTGGGCTGTTGCCCTTGTATTAGTGTTTTAATTGGGTATCTTTCCAATTAGCTGCTGGGTTTCTGTAGCTGAATTACAAATTATGCCTCCAAAAAGCAAGGTTTAGCTAAGAAAGAAAGGTGACATGCCAAAATTGAGGACAACTTATTCAAACAAGCTGCACTTAGTTTTAAATGCTTCTATGGGAATGTCTTCTGGTTTAACGCAGATTTGATGGTATCCTGCTGTCAAATCAATTGTTTTGAAAAACTGTGACCTCTCAGGGTGTCAAAGAGGTTTTTAATCAGGGGAAGAGGATACCTGTTCTTGATTGTGACCTTGTTGAGTGCCCTGTAATTTTTAACATGTATACCTCTATTTCTTTGCTAAAAAAAGAACCACCACACTGAAAGAAGACTTGGACAGTCAAATGAGTCCTTTTTCTAAGTCTTTGTCCAGGTATGCTTTCAGTGTGCTGTCTTCTTGTGATTTTAGGCAGTAGATAGGGCGTGCTTTTGGGATACTCCCTTTGATATCAATGTTTGTTGAATACCTCTGTCAGGTGGTAGACCTGGCAGCTTTTCTTGGAATACAGAAAAGGGATTCATGGATTAGCTGTCATTAAATTGAGTCTTGTTTGTGTGGAATTTCAACATTTTTAAAATTGATGATTTCATATGTACAGGTATTTCAGTCAATATTGCTGGCATTATTTTTCTCTTTCATCTTGATAATAGTCACAAATACATGATCTTTCATGAAGGTGTCAAGGTAAGTTGGTTACATGTGATGGTGTAATTCTCCTCACTTCATGGTAAGGGTAATTCTGCCCCAGTCAATATATTGTTTGTTTTTCTCATTCAGTCTAGTCCAAGTACTAGATTGTACTTGGGAATTGGGATGATGGGGTCACTAAAGGTAGTCTGCATGTCCTCTATTTGTGCCTTGAAAGGTTTTATCTTTTTAGTGACTGGGGTGTTTATGTTGTCTGCCACAATAACTCTTTTCAAATTGTTCTTGATAGTAGGTAAGTTCATGAGGTTGGCAATAATTTTGTCAAAAAGAGATTGGTCTGCTCCAGTGTCAAATAGTGCTGTTCCCTGATATTTGTGAAAGCAAAAAGAATAAATGAGATGTTTATTTTCAGTTTGGGCAGTAAATACTATGGGATCAATAGAAGGTACTTGGATAATGATAATTGAGTCCATTTCCTGGTTTCTATACAAGTCTTGTAAAGTGGGGAGAGCGGCTCACCTAAGCACTTCCAATGCTTTTCCCTGTTTGGATGTGTTGTCAGTAATCTTCTGGTTTTCCAGAGTTGTACAATTTCTTTTTTGAGGGTGAGGGCTATTAGCTTGGTTGGTTAGTTTGCTTGTTGGGTCAAGTGTCCTTCTTTGTTGTTGGGCTTTCTTTTCCCTTGTCAATTGCATGCAGATTGTCATTATTCTGAGAAGCTTGCTTTCCCTCTAAGAATACATCTGGGAGGTTCTTTCATCCACTCATATCAAACCAGCACCTGATGTGTTTGGGGAGGCCATTATAGAGATCTAAACATAGCTCAGCTTCATCAAAGTTGATGGTGTCAGGGGCTCAATCATCTATGTCTTTATATACTGTAATGTTCTCCTCGATGGTTCCTGTCATTTTGAAGGTTCTGAGTTCTGTCATGACCACCACAGCAGAATCTTTTATGGAAAACTTTTCCAAGAAGGCTTACCTGGACATATCCAAATCTATTTTATGGTTGGGGTGTTGTTTGAACCAGTTGCTCACAAAGTGGGAGGCAGCCCTGGTAACTTTTCAAGCAATTTTCTTGCCCAAAGTTTTCAGGAGTAGTCAACTTGTGTGAAATTGTTTTGTATACTTTGAATTCAGAGGTTGTTATTTTCACAGTGTAGTCCTAACAATGTCCCAATTTCTGCTGAGCAAAGGTGTTGAAATACAATTTTGAGTACTGTAGATTCAGAACCTAAAGGTAAAAATGCAGGATTGTCAAATTCTTTTGTGTAAACTCACCAACTTACTGGAATATTTTTTGTCCTTTTATATAAAAATTAAGTTGTTCTTGGATGAAAATTACTCCATTAAGTTGGTGAGTTCATGCAAAAGAATTTGAAAATCCCGCATTTTTACCTTTAGGTTCTGAATTTACAGTATTTCTGGTGTATCAGAGATTGGAGGTGAGTTCAGGAATTCTTGATTACTGAGGAAGTTTTACTGTTTGGTTGGTTGGTACAAGGAAAATTGTTGAAAACAGTGTATTCTGTGGGGATGCCCTGACCTTCTCCATATCTACTCCAGTCAGTGGGGAGTGCCATTTTCTGGGCTTTTTTCTCTAGAGAAATTTTTCCTTTGAGTTGTGTAGGTGTGGATAACCTACCTGTGCCACCACTTTTGAGTATATACTTCTGGGTAGTAAAATAAACAAGTAAAGGGGAAAATTAAGAAGAGAATGATACTTTATTGATATGGGTTTAGAGAACTCTATAGTATCACAAGAAGTCACCTGCTGTCCATGTACATCATGGCGGTCATGAGGCAGGTCTAAGTAATGTTTCACTTAGGACTTGAAAGTTTTAATCCCCATAATAGATGAACAATTGATAAGAGTGCCACTGACTTATTGATTAGTCAGTGAATCACTCAGGGAATCACTTTCCCAAAAGAAAGTAATTGAAGATGTTGCAACAGTGGTAATAATTTGATGCTTTGGGCACCGGGCCAAAGTTGCCATAACCTGATTTGATGATATGAGAGTCAGTTGGTTATTCAAATGCAAACATTATAACCCAGGTTCAAAAATCTAATTTTCTGGTTAGCTAGTACACAGTGCAGGAGCAGAAAAGGGGACACAATAAAAACCAGCTTCTCAGCAATTATCAAGTCAAGCTGATATAGGGCAGGTTGGCTTTTTTGCTACCTACATCAAAGACTTGGGTGCAGATGGGGGCCTTCCCATACTGCATCACCCTCCGCTGACATTACTTTGTCTGGTGCCTTGCTTGTTGAGCCCATCAAAATTGTTACTGGCAGTAAAGATTGGTATATAATAAAGCCATAAAAAATCACTAAGATGAGAAGCTTAAGATTCTATGATTTTGATTTTATTATCATTTTAAGTCCAAATTTGGATAGCTCATGGAACCTATATGCACAGATATAGCGCCTTCAAAATCAATGGAACACTTCTGTTCCCAAACCAGATAGCTGTCAATTGGCTACAAAAATATTTTTTTTGATTCTAAGATGATAACATCAAGCATCCTTCATGGTTTGGTTCTGTTTTATGTCCGCAAATATTTCTTATGGGTTGCTCTAACTCCTTCCTGTTTAGCCCTTTTGCTTGTCACTGCCCATACTGGTGTCTAACTGGACTCCCACAGGAGGAGCTGATCAGCCTGAAAGGCTATGTACACAATGGGAGCAATCTTAACAAGATAGTTGACAGCAGTGGCCCAGGGATGGAAACTTTTAGTGTGAAGCACAACCTGCTTGGCTAGCCTCAACACTGTAATATAGGCAAAACCCAGCTTGGCAAAATCATGTGCAGAAAGAGCATCTGATAAGGGGGGAGCAACTGGTATCTAATTCATAATTGGTAGAATCTGGCCTTTGGAACAGCCAGGAGGGAGATCCAAGGACGCAAGCAGGCGTAACTATAGGGATAGAAGCAGAACCAGGTGGGTATGAGAAGGTGTGAGAATATTGTTTTGTCAATTCATGTAAAGACACTATCAGCATAACTATATCACTACAAAAATTGTTAGGGATTTCTTCTCTTACTACCTTAATGTTATGTATAATTTTAATAATACTACATTATCTCAGACAACAAACAACAAGGATTCAAACATACACAAACTCTTAAATAAGGAACGTAGTGGGTTACAAACTCTGATCCCTAAAGAAAGACCCAACATTAGTTTATTATCAACATTTAGACTTGTATTTCCTATTTATATGGAGTTTATTTATTTTTCCTTTGCTTATTCTTTTGCTCCTAGATTATTAAATGTTATTATATTCAACAAAAATGTTACCTACTGCTCTGAAGATGATTGGCTGTTTTTTCTGCAGTTTTTATCTTTAAACTGGGTGGCTAAGCCAGCGGTTTTTGAATGCACTATGATACTATACTATAAGCAACCCTGCTTCTTTACCTTCTTTTATCTACAGAAATGATTCTGTTTCCTCTTTTGTCTCTGTCTCTCCTGGCCTATAGGACTTGTATCCAATCAAGTTAATTTATCCCTTCTACAAAACCTCTTAAGAAACCTGGTTTTTTACCCTCTTTTTCCCAATGAACCTTTTATTATCCTCACAAGCAGTATTTAAGTCAGCCCTATTACCTTTCATTCTTGTTCTAACAATAAAGATTATTTCTTACATCTTGATCTTTCACACTCTTCTATTTTGATACTTCCTAGGACCATGAAGGGAAACTGTTTTATGTTCTGGCTCCTATTCTTTCTTCTATCAATTGTCCTTTCCCTTGAAGAGCCAACCCGTACCACTGACTGGTGCAACTCTTCTCCAGAAGACTCTCACAAAGAAGAGTCTCTGGCTCATGGTTGGTTTAAATACCCCTCTGGACACTGGGGTAGAAAATTCAACTATGGCTGTTCCAACCCTAAGCCTCCTGAGGCAAAGAATTTCCTGGTTTGTCCCAACGCCTCTTTCCACCTGCTTATATATCTAGTAAGGTATTACCTTCTAGGAAGGTTTAGCTTTCTGATGGGGATATTTGCCTATCTAGGCTATTTTGGTCATCTTGCAATGGTTACAGTGCCTATTAGTTGGGTTATTACAGGGTTGAATTCAGGGGCCTTGGCCCACAAGATTGGGGATTTATTCCATTTCAAGTGGGTCCCTAACAAAAATTAACCATCCATGCAATCAAATCATGGGCCTTAGCTAAAAATAATTATCCATATGATATTAACAACAAGAAAGGCTTTTCTTCCTCATTACTTATGCTTACTGGAAATAACTCAGTCTCTAGTGCCACCAGAGGTCTGGCAACACTAACTTCAGTGACATTAGATTTTGATAGGCAACCTGTGTGTTTAGGCATAGGGATTGCTGTGCATTAGCTGCCTCTTCATAGTGATGGGTTTGGCTGCAGCCTTCCAAGGTGCCACAACTATTAATAGAGCCTTCAAGGAATCAGTTACCCAACTGATTGATTGATCAATTACTTGTACAATTTATCATCTCCTGATATAATGTGGACCTAATTTCATATTTGGAGTTGATCTCAGAGGTTTGTGACATGTGAACCTTGCAAGCTCCTGGTCATTTTAGGTAATTAGGGGGTCTCCTCTGAAAAGGCAATAGGTGACTGTTTTCATGTATTCTGTTGTACTGTGGTCAGGCATGCTAGGCGACTGTCTTGGGAATTCCAAGCCCTGACACTGCAGGTGCCTGACTGGAATCCCAATAGAATTCTGCTATATTCCAGAGCAGCCTGGATCTGTTCTTCTTGCTGCACCAAGCGGTTCAATTTTTTGTTTGGGATGTGCCGCTTGATGTTTGATATGGCCGCATATTTTGTGAGGGTGTTACTGCATTCCTTGCCTGGCCTCCTTCCAGCTCACCTGAAAATACCCAGATTGCTTCCAGGCTGGGGATTGCTCAGCCTAGATTTTGGTTGAGCCTGAGTTAATTTGTTCAAATCCAAGGCATTTTTTAGCACCATAGCTTTGAAAACCACTGTATTTGTCCCATGTAGCCTGACCAGTAGGGCTTTGTTGAAGGTTGGGTTCTTTGTTCCCCTCAGGATTTTTTGTTTGTCCTCATAGCTGTGAAAACCACTGTACAAAATGAATTGGCCTATAGCATTCTTAGTAGTATTAGTTGAAATAGATATGCTTTATAGGATAAAATATAATTTTTTGTCTATTTTATGGGAATCTGTTTTTGTATAGCATTAAAGCTAATGTAATCTAGTCTTCTTTTTTTGGTTGTTCTTGTATTAATATTGATTATATGTTATATATTGATATTTTTATATGGTATAAATACTGTAAGTTCAGAACCTGAACGTAAAAATGCGGGATTGTCAAATCCTTGGTCCAAATTTCAAATCACCTTTGTGGATGGCCTTTTTAATTAAATTGATTTTGCTATATTTTTATTTGAACTTTTAAAAATGCAGGAACTCATAAACACTTTGCAAATTTCAAGTCAAGATGCATATTTCCAATAGACAAAATGAATTAACTGATCTCAGATTTGAAGCATTCAAAACCATCAACCATTTTCAACAAGTTTACTATGTATTTTGGAATTGTGGGATTGTCAAATCCAAGAACCAAATTTCAAATCACTTTTTAATGCCACTAGTAAACTCAGATATTAATTGCAGGAACTGGAATCCAAATTGAATGTACAGTAAGCACACTAGGAAACACCAACCCAAATCAAGAAGCTCCACCACAACTAAAATCAAATGAAAAATTCAGTCTCAATAACCATGCTTAGACATAAAAAGTGATTAAACTCTAAAATTATCCAAATCCAGAAAGTATACAATATTATACACTTCAAATCATATATATAGAAATCATGTTACTATTCAAGGCATAATCAAGAGAAAATAATTACTCACAACTAAATCAAAAATCCAAATAAATACATATTTAATCTAATATAAATTTTTTATTTTATTTTTATGGATTGACAATTGCATTCCCAACCAGCTCCTGCACCAGCCTGTGGGGCAGCCTGTCTACAAGGGCGTCCCAGAAGGCCCAAGAATAGACCCAGAATCCAACTTGAGGGGAGTTGTGCCAACACACAGGCCTCCCAAGGTGTCATTGCCAGCCAGCCCCCTCCTGCATCCCAAGCCAGAACAACCAGCTTAAATCCTAGACAGAAGCCACTCTCAAGGCCTTCCACAAAAGTATTCTACACCAGGGTTACCAGGAACACTGAGGTTACTTACACCTCCACTGTTTACCCAGTTGTTGCCTGGCCCCTCACTCTTGATCCAAGAGTTTCCTGTTCCTGCCCCCACGTTTTTGACACCTCCTATCAGCCATTGGTCACAACTGAGGAACCATCTGTGCTTGTTATCTATTCCATCATTGGTAGCACCACCACAAGTAAGAGTGATCCCACCTTCTACACAAAGGTCCCCATCCCCTGTGTTGAGCCTGCCAGTCAGGATGCTGCAGTACCTGCCAAGAGCCTGCATTGGTTGACAGATAGTGAGCTTGAAGCTCTCCTCAACTGCTTGAACAAGGGAATGGCAGTTTGGGATATTGCGTCCCAATTTGATGTCACAGTCAGATATATTTTGGCAATATCAACACAAAATATGATAACACTGGGCAAATTGCCAAATATGTCAAGGCTAAGCAGCAGCTAAAACTACTTCAACCTGTGCACATCAATGCAATCAAGCAGTGGGTAGCCAAGAATTGCCATCTGGACACACTTGCTGTCAGATCAATGCTGGCCACAGAGTTCAGGATTTCTGTTTCTAAAACACTTGTTTATAAAACCATGGTCAATCTTGGCTTCTCTTTGAAAGTACTGGGGAACTCTCTGTACAACTGAAACAGTGAAAACCCCATCAAAGATTGACAAATTTATGCCAAGACCTATGTGGCTATTAAGAAGACTGAAAATGTCCAATTCTTCTACATTGATGAATTGTTGTTTTCCTCCTCACTCTGGTCTAGGCATGGGTGGGTTGAGAAGGGGTCCAAGGATGGTGTAGCACATTGTGCAGCCATCTGTTCCCAGACATATTCCATGGTTGCGCTTCTAGGTCCTTGCAGGTTGGACCAATATCAAATGATCAAGGGTTCCCACAATAGCGGGACTTTTCTGAATTTTCTCCAAGCCCAAAAGAATACCTCTGGATCAATTACAGCAGCACAAATAACATTGTTGTGCTTGATAATGTTAGGCTCCACAAAGTGGATCTGGTTGTGTCTGAGTTCACCCCCATCAACAAAAACAGCCACACCTCCAGCCACCAGCCTACTGATTATCTAATGAGACTTCTCTTCCTTCCACCCTATTCCTCATTCCTGAATCCAATCAAGGAGGTCTTTGGGTGGATCAAAATGAAAGATGAAGAAAGGCCTCCCTCAGGACACTGAGGATCTCTTCAACATCCTCAAGATCAGCCAATTTGCAATGCCACCCAATGTGGTGGCAGATTTCTATGAACACTCAGCTTCTTCCTCCCTAAAGCCCTCAACTCTGAGACAATCAGATAAATGGGCACTCCAGGTTTTATTTATTTTTATTTTGTTTTTTTAGGGCTCAAAAATTATTATTTATGTGTAATGATGTGATGTTTGATTGTATTATAGACATATAAGAATACATACAAAAGTTAAGTAAAATTAATTATACTAGATATGAGACACATATTTTTATTATATTGCACTGAATATTGTATTGACTGTTGAGCTAACAAATAAATAAATTAAGAAAGATAGAAATAGATTTATTTTATTTAAATAATTTTGGATTCTTGTTGGTACTTTGGCTTTTTTAAGCCACAAATTGGACCTTGCAAGTCATCATCTGGCCTTATTGATTTTCTGCCACTATAACCACACAATACAAAAACTAATTAGTCCTTATTACAAAGGTCAAGCATATTAAATATATTTATCAAATAATATTGCAAGGGAAAGGTTATTTGAGTTCTAAACAATCACTTGTTTAGCATATAAGTGGAGTAGGCCGCTTGATGCGGATAAATTCAATTCTTGTTGTTTAACTATGTAATAAATAAACCTGTACTTGACAAGCTAGTAAATAAACACTTTTTAAATAATATTTTATTATTACATGTGTTTGCTACTAAAACTACTGTATTATAATATGTTTACATATATTGCCATTACCAATTTAAATACAGTAGTTTTAAAAGCTATGACAACAACCAAAAATACCTCAGATTTAAACAAAATGATTTCAGATTTGAACAAAATCCAAGTTGCGCAAGATTCAGGATTCAATTAATTTAAAAAAATCAGTTAATAAATGAACTTTCAAACAAAAAACAAAATTTCACTAGCCCATTATACAAAATTATATCAATCATCAAGCAGTGTAGTTCAACCCACAAACAAAATGAACTGACGCAACAAGTGAGATGGATGGATGCTATTCCAGAGTATATTATAATCCAATTAGGATTCATATGAGGCAACAACAGAAGGACTAAAATAAAACAAAATTTGGGCAATCTAGAAGCAATATTCAACAAACATGAAACAAAATGAAGTTGCGCAAGATGTGTAGTATGAGCAGCCTAAAATAGAAGTACAACAGGTTTACAGCCAACTGACAGCTATCCAACTTAGGGACAGAGGCATTTTATTCATTTTTATAGATTCTTATTTGTGTGAAATGGTTTTGAGAACCTTTTAAATATGGACTTGAGATTACAATAAAAATAAATCATAAAATTTTAAATTTCTACTTTTAGTGATTTTATCTTAGGTTTTTTACAATGGTTTTTAACAGCAATATCTTTGACGGCGCCAGCAGCCAAGCCAGCTTCAATGGAGGCAAGGATCAGAAAGTGGATGCACCTGTTTACACCCAAACTTGGAAGCAGGTAACAAGGAAGCCAACTTATACTTGACCCCTGACCCATATGGCTTTGACTTGTTCAGTAGTCACTTGGTGTCTAGCTATGCCCCTGCTCCTGTACCCACCCCTGCATAAGCTACCTGCCAACCAACTAATCAGGATGTCAACCTTGATTTGGAACAACTTCCTACCACCAGCCAACCTGCCCCCCTAAAGCCAATCAGGCTTCAGCTCCCCTGGCCCAGTGCCCCAAACGCAGAATCATTACTGCCCAAATTCTCCAGGAAATTGTGGCCCTGAACCTGCAGGGTCTGTCCTAGGATCAGATTGCTGACCAATTAAAGTTTACCTGGGCCACCATAATGCAGGAGTTCAACAACCTAATGAACAAGGGAAATCTGATTGGGACAGCCAAAAAGCCCAAGATGGCCCCTGAGTCCCAAATCACTAAGGTGTACCCAATTATGCTTGACCTCCTGCAGCAGGACCCCAAGCTTCCTCTGATCCAGGTCTGGAAGCAACTTGCGCATCATGGCATTTGGGTGTCTGAGTGCATGGTGCAGCTGTGGATGTATGAGAAGGTGGTGTCAGTCTGTGTGCTTACCAATGTTGCCAACAACCAATGTGATGACGCTGAGGATTCCCCATATGATCCTGCCATTGAATTCACCCTAGTCAAATGCCTGACAAGTTTGTCTGATGATGTCATGTTTATCTCCTACTATAAGCTATCAATAGCTTTTGATGATTTTGGCAAGCAAGGAAGAGCTGCCACTCAAAAAGGAAGGAAGAAGGTCAAGAAGGGGACTTTTATTGATGTGTTTCTGGCTGTTTCAGCCAAGGGTTCTATCTATTATTGGACAAACCCAGATTTCACCAATGGCTAAAAGTACAGCCACATCCTTGGTGAATTACTTGACTCCTGGGATGGCTCAAATTCCAAGCACTAGGTTTTCTTGAGCCACCAGATGGAGGATAGCTCCACCGCCCTCAAGGCCATCCAGAAACGTGGGCACCAGGCCTCAGTCTACCCTGTCAGCCACGCAGACATTAATCTGGGTGATGTTGTCTTCTTCAACATTGGAGACACAGTATAGGAGCGCCGCCCTCAGCCTTTCAACAACCTCTATCTTGGGGTCCTTGACCACAATTCTCTCTTTGGTCACCAAATGATGGCTGACTTTTTTGTGCAACTGGTTTTCCATGTGAACATGGGCAACCAATCACGTAAGGATAAGTGCCTCCCATCCTGTGCCACAGCCACCTACCAAAAAATTAAGCTAATGACAGACAAGGAATATGACAAGTGGTATATGGTGGCCATCACACAAAATCCTCCTACCCCTACCCTTGCCACCCCCACCCCCACCTAATCCCAGACCCCCCAGGCCAGCTTGCTTCTATGTCTTCCTTCCTGCGCTATTCTGCCCACTAGGGATTACTCTTCCCTGCCCCAATAAACCCCCTGTTGCCAAACATTTTCTATTTATATTGTTGTAACTGTGCTGTTTTAGCAGAGTTACAAGGGGACAAATATTTAGAAACTAGATATATTCTTTATTGAGAGATAATGATTATATAGTTAATTTGAGTCAATGGATAACAGGAACATGATTGTGTTGATCACACGGCTGGATGATGGAAGTGGTGATCTGATTCTAGTAATGAGTCAAGCGCCAAAACAAGGTATCCACTGTAAGGGATCATCATTTGTTCATGTTGTTGGATTTGGTGATTTGAGTTGACTTCCTAGTCTGGCTTTGAGTGACTGGATAATCAGGTTGCGGGTCACAAACATGTTTATTTAAAACCTTGTTGGTGGGTCAAGCCTGCTGTTTTGACCCCCCCCTCCTCAACTGAAGGCCGGCCTCCTCTGGGGTAGGTCATCAGGGAGGTCATCAGGATCCTGGACGCCATACTGGACTAACTGTTGTTCTGTGGCGGGTAGGGCAGTCTCACGCTGTTTCTGTCTTGCTTTGCAGGGTCTCAGGAAATCATGGTTGAGAATTTTGTCTTGTTTACGTTTCCCAGGTCCTTGCAAGAGGTAAGTGTTATTTTTATTTTCCTTTAGGATGATTGCTGGGCCTACTTTTTTGGGTTGTAGTTTGCTTTTGTCAACGTTCATGACCCAAACTTTGTCACCAACTTTATGTCTGTCTTGGATGGGGACAAATGTCTTTTGCAGACACTTATTTTCTCTTTATGTTTGATCACCATTGGCCTCTATGACCTGGGGATCTGAATAAGGGGGGACCTTGCTTGGAATCTCCAGCTTGGGTCCTGATAATACTTGAATGATATTGGGCTGTGTGCCATATCCAACTCAAAAGGGCTTTTCCCAGTGGATCTGTTCACACAAGTTCAGCATACAAGTAGTGCAGGTGATAGCTGCTTATACCAGTCTTCAGGTCTCCTGGCAGTGAGCTTGGTCAAGGCTTGCACAAGGCTGCCATTTAGCTGCTCCACACATCCATTGGCCTGAGGGTGGTATGGTGCTGTCATGGTGTGCTTGACCCCATTCTTGTTGAGGTATATGTTGGTGTCTTCAGAGGTCAATTTTTTGCCTCCATCAGTTATCAGGAGCTCTGGCTTTTCAAACTTGCTGATTATTTATCTTCCTATGAACCACCATATGTCATTGCCAGTATGTGTCTTTACTGCTTGGGCTACTGGCCATTGTGTAGCTAAGTCTATTGCAGTGATTATGTATTTCTTATCATTATGTTTTCCTGGCATGGGGCCAACAATTTATAGGGCCCACACCTTGAAGGGTAGCTGCGTGTGGATGGGTAGTACTGATTTTGATGGGGTTTCACTTTTTGCAAATTTCTTGCATACTTTGCATTGGTCTAGGACTTCTTGAATGTCATGGTACAGGGTTGGCCACCAGGCCTTTTGTTTAAGGAACTCATATAGGTTGCAACTCTTGGTGTACCCTAGGTCTCTATGGTAATGTAGGATGGTGTCAACTTGCTGATGTGTGGGAATATAAGGGATGGTGGTTCTGTCAGACATTTTTTGATGTAAGGTTCCATACACGTCTGAGAATAAGTGCTTGTTCTTAATGACTGTTTTGTTTTTTATGTTGGTTGTGCCAGGGGGGAAGCCTTTGTTCTTTGTCCAAAGTAACAAGAGGGGCCAGTCTGGGTTGAGCCCATTTTCTCCTCTTGTGTGTCAGGGACCCACTTGGCAGGGAATAAACTCCCTAGCTGATGGGTCAAAGCCCCTACATTCAGACCTGCTATTACCAAGCCAATAGGAGCTGTGGCCATTGCAAGATGTCCAAGGTGTCCTAGGTAAGCAAATCTTCCAAACATAGAACTGAAACAACCTAGTAGATAGTAACCCATCAAATATGTCAAGAGGAAAAAGGAGGCGTAAGGTCTAACCAGAGTAGGTTCAGTAGGTGGTGTAGTAAACAAACAACCATAGTGGAATTTACGTCCCCAATGTCCAGAAGGGCATTTGAATCACCCATGGGCAAGGGATTCCTTCTGGTGGGCATCATCTGGGGAAGAGTTATACCAGTCATTTGTAGGTGTTGGATTTTCCAAGGCTAATACCTCTGGCAAAAAGTAAGCTAGAAACCAGGATAAGAATAGAATTCCTCTTATGGCTTCAAAAATGTGTTTTATCAGAAAATGAAGGAGTAGCAAGGAGTGGAATAATCTTTATTGTTGGAACATTTGAATTGAAGAAAGATTTAGAGCTTATATAGCTTGAAAATAAGGCTAAGCATTTGAGAGGAGTTTGGGAAATGAGATGATTTACCTGAGTTAATCATTTTAAATTCAACTGTTTTAAGTGCAACTTAAATAATTGCTTAATCATTTCCAAACTAGCTTTGTGTAAGAAGAGGAACCAGAAAGATCTCACAATGATCATGCTAATTAAGCGGTATCCAAGCAGAAGATCAAGTATTGAATAGTACAGAGCTTGACCTAAAAGCAGAGAGAGCGGGTCACCGGTTGATTGGAAGGCTAGAAGCAGCCAATCAGGAAAAAAGCAGCAAGTGACATTTACAAAATTAGTATTAATACTATCAAATTCAAAAGGTGTTTTTAAAACAAAAAACAATTGAATTAAAAGGTAATAAAAAGGTAAACAAAGGTTTGTGATGATCTGGTAATAACAATACATTCATTAGCAGTGCCCTGGGTTCAAATCCGGTTCCAAAAGGTTTTCAAAGGCCAAGTATAGTTGTAACTCTGTTGTGTTGTGTTTTTGACTGGGTGTCCTCCAAATATTTATTCTGGTGTTGGTTTGAAAATATGTTTTTTCCAAGGCTGTCAATAATAGTCAGGTAGTCAGGGAAAGAATCTCTGACATTGTGGCACATACATACAGGTGCAAGAGTGTGTCTGCTATGGCAAGTTCTGGACCAGGTTTGTATTGTATGAGCATATTTAATCTCTCTAAGAGTTTCATCCAGCGGGCTTGATGGCAGGATAGATTTGCTTGAGTTTTGAAATATATGAGCAACTTGTGGTTGCTCAGTGCTATAAATTCTTCCTTTTGTTCTAGATAACAGCGCCATTTCACTAGGCAGTGTACAATGGCCAACAGTTCTTTGTCATGGATAGTATATTGACACTTGCCATCTGTCAAATTTTGTGATTCATAGGCTATGGGCAGGAAGTCACCATTATTATTTTTGATTTTTAGTACTCCCCCAATGGATGCATCTGAGGCGTTAGTTTCCATTTGGTATTCCCCATCATGTTTGGGGTATTGTAGGATAGGTGCTGTTGTGAGTTTCTCTTTGAGGAGTCTAAAACAGAGGTCACATTGCAGGGTCCACACAAACTTGGATTTGGCGCCAGTTGTGGTGGAAAAGGGGGGCCGTCAAGATGCCACAGTCAGGTATGAAGCAGTGTACATAGGCCACCATCCCCAGGAATGTGCAGAGTTTCAACTTGTCCTTGGGTGATGGCATCTTGCAGATGGCCTGTATCTTTTGACTATCAGTTTTGATGCCAACTTTTGGGACTATGTGTCCTAAAAAAGCAGTTGTTTGCAGAAGAACTGGCATTTGGAGGCTTTGGCTAGCAGCTTGTGTTGTGTCAGGGTAGCAAAGACTGCCTCTAAGTCCTTGTGGTGCTGCTCTACCAAGGGGCTATAGATAATAATGTTGTCCAGGTATACTAGAGCATGCTTGCTTATGTGAGGGGCAAGCACCTTGTTCATGAAGGTCATGAAGGTTGAGGGGGCATTTGTCATACCAAAATTGAGTATCACACACTTGTAAAAGCCGTATTTAGTACAGAAGGCTGTTTTGGGGATGTCTTCCTCCTTAATACAGATCTGATTGTAGCCTGCAGTTAGGTCAATATTGGAGAAGACTGTGGCTCCACCCAAGGCATCAAAGAGGTTGTCAATAATTGGTAGTGGGTAACAATTCTTGATGGTAACTTTGTTTAGGGCTCAGTACTCTATGACTAGACGCAGGGTACCATCCTTCTTGGCCACAAATAATACAGCGGCCCTAAAGGGAGATTGTTAAGTGTGGATAAGTCCTTCCTTCAATGCTTCCTTGAGGTAAGCACATAGGGTGTTGTTTTCATTTGGGGTCAGATGGTAGATAGGTTGTGCCTTGGGTACAGCTCCTTTGAGTTGAATGGAATGTTGGATATGTTTTTCTGGGGGTAACCCAGATAAAGCCTCCTTGAAGATTTCTGGATGGTGGGCTACAATTTCACAATCCTGAGGCGTGGAGGTATCCTAGTGTTCTTTGAAGTGTATGATCTTGTACTGGTAGGAGTCCCAGTCAATTGTCTTCAGGTTTTCCTTTTTTTCCAGGGTCTCTGTAATGCGCACAAAGACGTGGTTGTGTGGTAGTGAACCAGTGATTCAGGGTATATCTGGTGGTTGACACCTTCACGTTTGATGGTCAATACTGAGGTTGTCCAGTTTATGTGAGGGTTGTTCTTTTGCAACCAATCCAAACCCAGTACAATGTCAAACTTTGGAAAGTCAATGATGGGGCCTTGGATGGTGGAATGCAGGTTCTCAAGCATGATGTAGAAGGGGGCAGCTTCTCTTGTTACAACAATGTAATTTTCATCAGCCAAAACCACATTATTAATCCGTAAAGGATTAGTGGCTAGCTTGAACTTACCCACAAAGCTGCTGTTGACTAGGGTTTAATCTGCGCCTGAGTCCAGGAGTGCTGAGCCTGTGTAACTGCAAAAACAGAAAGGATAGGACATCAGTTTATTGGGATGTCTGGCAATTGCGTACAGTACCAGGTCCTCTGAGAGTACTTGGATCATTGGACATTGATCCACGTCCTTGGGTTGGTACTCATCATTGGGCAAGTCAGGAGTTGTGCGGGGAGAGCTTGGCTCACTTAGTGCTCTCCCTGGGCTTTTCCCTTGTCTTGATTGCCTTGTGTGGCGGTGGCACAGAAATGGGTAAAATTTGACTGGCCATTGCTCCCACTTCCATGTACATTTGAACCTGTGGGTTTGTGGTTGGTGTTATTCTTGTTGCCTCCAGGGGTGGTTGAGTGGAACACCTGCCTGGATGGGAATCCTTGGGTCTTTCTTGTTTTCCAGTCTGTGCCTTATGAAGGGTGTTGGAGGTTTGATCTGCTTTCTCTGCTTCCTGATACAGGCTTTGCAGGTTGGTCACCTGGTCCTGGTTTACGTTCCTCATTACATGCAACTTGAGAGTGTCATAGTACATAAGGTGTGTAGCTGGGGTATCAAAGGCCATTTCAGAGGGTGCGCACAGTTGGAGTTCCTTATAGGCGTGGGTGAGTTCCTTCACAGTGCCTGTCTGGATTTAGTTCTTTACTTGATGTATGATCATATGCATGGTGTCCTTAAGCACAAATCTTGCCAAGAAGTCTTGTTTGAAGGTATCCCAGTTCTTCTTGGTATGTTCTTTGTGCCACTTATTGCACCAGGTGCCAGCGTTGTGGTTCAGTCAGATGGAGATTTCTGCAATCTTAAATTGCTGTGGGCATTCCCTTTGGCCTGTTTGCTCTGAGTGCACTGGAATCATGCAGCAGCGTTGTTGTTGTTGGCCCCGGCAAAAGGTTCCAAGGCAGCACTTTGGAGTCTTTGGGCTACGTAGGTAAGCATGGTGCTTTTGTCAGTTGGTTGTGGAATGGTGGCAGCTGTCTGGAAGAACCCTTGTACAGACATGGTGTTGAAGGCGGTCAGTGGGATCACTATGTTCTAGTACAGGAAAAAAACCATCAGGTATCTCAGCACCAGGGGTGTACAGAGTCCAGTCTAGCCGGAGGCCAGATATGATTCTATCAAGGATTTTTTGGCTGCAGCAAGTACAGGCAACAGGTGGAATTTTGGGGGATAAAGTAGGATGGGGAACCTACTTCTGCTCCAATGTTGTAACTGTGCTGTTTTAGCAGAGTTATAAGGGGACAAATATTTGGAAACCAGATAATATTCTTTATTGAGAGATAATGATTACATAGTTAATGTGAGTCAATGGATAACAGGAACATGATAGTGTTGATCACACAGTGGGATGGTGAAGGGGGTGGCTTGATCCTGGTAATGAGTCAAGCGCCAAAACAAGGTACCCACTGTAAGGGATCATCATTTGTTCATGTTGTTGGATTTGGTAATTTGAGTTGACTTCCTAGTCTGGCTTTGAGTGACTGGATAATTGGGTTGCAGGTCAGAAACCTGCTTACTCAAAACCTTGTTGATGGGTTGAGCCTACTGTTTCAACAATATTATCTTTATTTTGAATTTCAATTATTCATGTTCTCTTTGTTTATAGTTGGTTTTATTCTTTATGTTCAGCTTATTTCTATAAAATTATATATATTTACTATGCCATGTATCTAGATCCAGAACACAGTTATTTTTAGCACTTAAACACTGCCCCTTGTGAAAATATTAACAACAATTTGGTGATCAACTAAATTTGAATTAGAAAATTATAGGGTTTTTATGTTTAGGTAAAGTTGTTACTGATCCAAATTCAAAACCTTAATGATAAACTTTAAGCCAATCAGGAGCCAAGTGATAAAGTGATTGTTGTGACATAAAGGGCCATTCAATAATTCTTTGGTGCATGTGCGCTAATTAATATGATTGGCTGGATGTTTTGACATTTTGCGTCATTGCTGCTGTGGCAATTTGTTGGTGAACTAGTGCCCAATCATATTAATTAGAGCACATACACCAAAGAATTATTGAATGGCCCTTTATGTCACAACAATCACTTTATCACTTGGCTCCTGATTGGCTTAAAGTTTATCATTAAGGTTTTGAATTTGGATCAGTAACAACTTTATCTAAACACAATTAACTATAATTTTCTAATTCAAATTGAGCTGATCACCAAATTTTTGTTAATATTTTCACAAGGGGCAGTACAAAGTGCCAAAAATAATATGGCAATTAAGGAAACAATGCCAACACAAAGCAAACAACACATATTGAGATGAGCGTAAAACATATACACAATGGGTAAAAAATGGGATATTGGAGTAATGTGAAAACAAACAGGGATAGACAAAGAGGCAATATTATCAGAATAATACAGATTTTATTGGGGGTAAAGCTATAAAAACATAAGGAAATGTTAGTAAAAAATCAATGAGAGAATTGGAGAAGCTTTTGAAGGACATTGACTCTGCAATTGCAGAGATCAAAGAAATTGATTGCAAGGTTAAAGCAATAGTTAAGTCTGTTGTCCTTGAAGGAGACAAAATTGACAAGGTGTCTGCAAAGACCCTTATGACTAAAATACCAGATACCCCTGAGAAGACAATTGAGCGCTTATTAAACATTCAGAAGACAGTGGTCAAGGGCCTCCAGTTTAAGGTGTACAATCTTTCTGTGCTGTCTGTCTGGGTTGACAACCCTGAGATGTATGCCCACCTCAAACCTGCAAAGCGCACAAGGAAAGAAGATACTGAATTGCCTGCTCAACTTCTTGCGCCAAGAATGGCCTAGCCTGCCAAAGCTGCAGGCAAGGAGGAAACCTGCAAAGGTAACCTAAAATATAAAATTAATAAACATTTCCAAATACTTACCTTTTTTGTTAGAGAACGTTGATGGTGAACTCCGCTGGGTCCTGGTCCCTTTTGTCCCCTCATCTTTTATGCAAATTATGCCACTCACATGGCTGAGCAGCTGTTTCTGTCCCCACCCTGTTGTGCAGGAGCTTGAAGACAGAATTCACAGGTCCTTCCCAATGACAAGGGACGCGCTAGCTGGGCTGACACATTCTGAGGGGGCATCTGAGTGGGCAGTTACTGCCTACAAGGATGCCCAACTGGTCCACCTGGACCCAGTGGTTCTCAGTGGAGTTTACTGTATAAACTTCATTGAGCTTGTTTGGGATGTCCTTGCAACGCTTTGATTCAAGAATATACCAGAGATGGGCCAGGCACATGTGGCTGCTTGCTTCTGCTTCCCAGTGGAGCACATCATATCTTACCTGTTGAAGAACTTTGGGTGCGTGGTGGGTAAATTGGCTGTTGCAGATGCAACAGCTGTAAAGAAGACTAAGACCCTCCTGGCGGACTTTGGGCTGTCCTGGCGTGTCAACAAGACAGGGGCCCCTCTGGCAATGGATCTCACCTTTTCTAAAACAAAACATGAGAAAAAAATAAGCGCAGTGCTTAACAAATTGTGTGAGTTTACTGAAGCCTTTTCTGGGAAAAAGCTTCATCTGGTGGTTTACCTTGGGTATCTCTTCTACTTTGGAATGGGCGCCAGCGTGGAGGACCTAGACGGGGTCCTTCTTGGGATTGATAAGGCCTGGCTCTCACTGGATGGGAAGAAGGTCCCCCCAGATACAACTTGGTTGACCATGTGATCCAGGACGCCCTGGTCCTGGCTGGGATATACAGGTTTGCAGCCCTGCCTGAAAAGCTGCTGCTTTACTCCCATCTAACCCTACTGCGTTTCACCAGCAAGCAGGAGTATTTTAATAAGGGTTTATTCACTGTTCACAGTGTGGTGGTGGAGGTTGTGCGCCACCTCTATCACAAGGTAGGTACATACTGCCAAACCCATTACAGGCGCCCTTAAAACTCTCTTTTCCAATAAATATCTTTTCACTTTAGATTATTTTTTTATAAATAATTTTTATAACTCTTATTTTAGCAAACAAGTTTTGCAAAATATATTTCAGAGAAGGTTTTCATAAAAACATAATAACATACGTTAATAAAATGAAAATTCTACTTTGTACCTTATACATTTAACTTTTTTAATGTGATTTTTATATTTATTTGACAAAAATGATAAAAATATATTTGCGTAATCCAATATCAAGTGTTTGGGATAACCTCAGATACCATAATAAAATAATTTAACTTAAAATAAATAAATTACTAACCTTCATTGATGGTCCTGATGAATGTGATTGTGGGCTTAGAAGCTTCTAAATATAAAATGTTAATTAATAAATCTTATATAGTAAATTAGAGAATATAAAAAAGTCAGACAAGCTAAGCCTTTAATTGATTGGCTGTTTGGCAAGGCACACAGGGATGAAAAAAATCAGCGTGGTCATATAATTTGGCCACGGTCTCAGCTGGGAGGGTGTGGATCCTGGCCTTCAGCAAATCAAAAAGGTCCTTGGTCCCAGTTGGGGTCCCTTGCTTGACAACTTGCTTGAGCCACCCAAAGACTTCCTTGATGGGATTCAAGAAGGGCAAATAAGTGGGGAGAAAGAGAAAGCGTAAATTTGCTGTGGCCAATTGCTGGGGGCCCACTTCAATGCTTGTGTCAATCATTGGGAATTCCTCAAGAATGTCAGCTACCTTGCGGAGACCAACATTGTCCAGCACAATGACGTTGGTGAAGCCCAGGCTTGTGTGCCTCAGGTGCTCCTGGACCAATTGAAGGAATGATAGAAAGGTATGGCTATTGTGAAAACCCAATATCATTTGATACAGCTCAACCCCCTTTGGACCGAGGAGAGCCACCATTAAATAGGCTGTGGCGCAGACTGCAGCACGCCAAGCCACCCCATTATTTAAGCCTTTGGGGACATACACATACCTATTGTTTATTGACAAGGCAAATGCTGATTTTTCAATGTAATAGAATTTGACCATCCCCTTGGCTTTGAGGGCAGTGTACGCCTCTGTGTATTTTTTCCTGACATCAATGTTGGCTGGGCTATTACAATTGTAGGGGGATACCTCAAGCTTTTTCCAGGAAAAGTGCATATTCTTCAGCAGATGGTAGTAAAAGGAAATGGAAGCCTCAACCCCAAAAGTGGACTTGAACATTGCCTGTATATTTGTCAGTTCAAGATGACAGTTCTGGGTTATCCACTGGTGGATTGCCCATTTGTGCTCCTTGGTGAGCATGGTTGACACGCGCAAGGATTTTTCTGCATCAAGGACTTGGCCAGTATTGATGAACTTGTTAAAGGTCTTCAAGGTGTAATTGGGATCCACCCTAACAAGAGCCGCGGCCGCCTTGTAATCACCAAATTCCCAAATTAGCTTAAGCAGTATGATGTGTTTGATATTGGGGATGCGCTTCTGGGCAGGTGTTTTGGCGGTCAGGATTGACTTGTTGGCATTGGGTACAACACAGGGCATGAGTACCTTGGTATAGAACGCAGCAACTTTCTTTAGCACTAACTGTCTCTCATCAGTTCTGAAGAAATCAGGCTCCTTGTCCTCTTCCTGATTACCATCACTGACATAGGGCTCATAGCTAGTATCAAGTACAGGCTTCATCTTCTCCAGAATGGCTGACAAGACCAACTCTTGCTGGTACACAATGTCAAACACATATGAAGTAAGTTCTACCTCCTTGTTTCTAACTTTCTTGGTGAAGGTAACCTTGGTGGGCTTCCGGGTCAGCTTGGAGACCTGAGGATTGATGCTCTACACCCTAGAAGCTTGTGCTCCTCAAACTGGCTGTGTCAGTGCAGCGTCACTATTGAACTCTCCTCTCCTGTCTCCTTCTTGATTAGGCATTTGTGTTGCATTAACTCTGTTCTTTGACCCACGAGGGCAACTGCAACTGCAGCGCATAACAGGTACATTGGTACTCTGTTGTTGTGTTCCTTCCATTTTGAGAATTTAATAAAATATTAAATAAATTTCAATTAGGTTACTCCCTAATTTTAATTTTTGCTTTTATCTGAATATTTATATTTAATTCATATTCCCCCCAATATCCCAGGTATAGATTTTTGTTTCTTAATTTGTTGTTTTTGGTTTTACAGTGCCCATTTTAGAATACTAAAAAAAATCCACCCATTTTACCAGATTTTACTGCCAAATTCAAACACCCAACACAATATTTTTAAAATTTATGTTTCAGATTGTGTGCTCTTTTTTAGATGCCCTGGTATCATTCTTGATTACAATCTATTGCACACAACATTTGAGTGATTTTGTTTACATAGTGAGTTTCTATTGTGTTTTGTTTTTGGATTGAGTTTTGACACACTGCACTTGGGCGTATTTTGTCACTGATTCACATAGTAAACATATGGGTCATTATTTTAGGGATTGGGCCATTTTCTAATCAAATGCTGCTCAAGTTGCAGTATAGCACAGTTCAATTTTGAAAAAGTAACTAATTACACATTTTATATTTAAAATATTAATAACTCAATGAAAAATTAATATTTTTTCACACTTTAAAATATCAAAATAAAGATAAGGATCACATCTTTTTATTGATGTAAAAATTTTAACATGTATAATATACTTAATATTAAAGAAAAAGTAATTTAAAATATTATAATCCAGATTTTATTATATGATTCTATCTAATGATATAAAGTAGATCACTTTAAAGCTAAATAAACTTATTTAACTATATGTTGAGTTTATACTTCTGGGAAGTATAATAAAAAAATAAAGGGGAAGATTAAGAAGAGAATGATACTTTATTGAATATGAATATAGGCTAATATATAGTATCATGACAAGCCACATGTAGTCCATGTACGTCATGGAGGTCATGGGGCTTATCTGAGTAATGTTCCTCTTGAGTCATGAGGTTTAATCAAGTTGTGTTCCATTTAGGACCTGGATTGTGTGATCCCTGTCATAGATGGTTAACTGATAATGATGCCACCAGCTTATTAACTGGGCAGGGAACCATTTGGTGAGCTGCTTGGTGATTTACTTGGGGTGTTAATTCCCCAAGAGGGAGTAATCAAAGATGTTGCAACATCTCCCCCTGGGGTGCTGGAAGGCGGAGCCTTAGGAATCTTCTTGAGGGTATCTGGTATACAGGCTTGGCATTGATCCAGTTTGGCGTTGGTAATAAGGAGTCTTGAATTTTGTTGTGCTGCCCTTGCCTTACATAAACAAAGTCAATCATGATGCATATGTTTTAGTTTGGTTTGAGCTCCAATCCCTTTGATGAGGTAGGTGTTATTGGGCTTCACTTCCATGACAATGCCTGGTCTGCGTAACCCTGGGTCTAATTTGTATTGGTTGTGATTGACAGCCCAGATCTTGTCCCCAACTTAGAACCTTTCTTGTTGCAATAGGATTGCTTCCTGCTTAACTCTTTGTTGTTCCATCACCTCTTGGTCCTTTATGGCTTGTAGTACTTTTGGGTCATTACTGTCTGGTATCTTCTTTGGAAGTGGCAGTGGTGGCCCCATGGTTGTACTGACAAGTGATGGTTTCTGGCCATAGACAAGTTCATAAGGGATTTTTCCTGTATTGCGGTTAACTTGTGTTCTGCAGACCATAAGGGCAGTTGGTAGCATGTCAACCCAGGCTTTTGGATTGTTGGCAGATAACTTGCTGAGGGCTTCCACTAGAGAGCTGTTTAGTTGTTCTACACATCCATTTGCTTGTGGGTGATAGGAGCTGGCTGTGATGTGTTTTATTCCATTTTTGGAAAGATAGATATTGGTGTCAATAGCTTTGAGCTCAGTGCCTCCATCTATGATTAAGAGGTCAGGCTTTCCAAACTTAGCTATGATCTACTTGCCAATGAATTGTCTCACATCATTGCCTTTGTTCTCTTTTGTGGCATGTGCTATGGGTCATCTGGTTGCATAGTTGATGGCTGTGATGATGTACTTCTTGCCTTTGCTTTCACCAGGCATAGGTCCCACAATATCTAACAACCATACCTTGAAGGGTTGTGTGATGGATACGGGTACTACTGACTTAGGTGGAGCTTTGGTTTGTGTGTACTTCTCACAGACCTTGAATTGTTCCAGTACCTCTCTGATACCATCTAGCATGTTGGGCCACCAGTAGCAAGTCTTGAGATATGCATGCAAGTTTCTGCTACAGGTGTGTCCCAAGTCTCTGTGATAACAGAGGATTATGTCAATCTTTTGTGTTGACGGGACGTAGGGTACAGTGTCCCCATTTGGAAGGATTTGGTGAAGGGTACCATATACGTTTTTGAAAAGATGTTTGTTCTTGAGGACTTTCCCTTGGATGTCCATTGGTGTGCCAGGTGGGAACCCTTCCTGGAGATTCCCCATGATTAACATGGGCCAGTTGGGGTTGCCATCAGTGCAAAGGATGTTTTTATTGTATAGCCTTGATAGGGCGTCTGCAGTAAGTATCTCTCTGCCTGGCTTGTATTCAATTCACACAGGGTATCTCTGTATGAGACTCATCCATTTGGCTTGTCTTCTTGACAGGTGTTGTTGTGTTTTAAAGAATATCAAGGACTTATGGTTGGTGAGTACTTTGAACATCTGGGCTCCTTCTAGATAACATTGCCATTTCATGAGGCAGTGTATGATGGCAACTAACTCCTTATTGTGTATAGGGTATCTTTGTTTGCCGTCTGATAGCTTCCTGGATTCATATGTCACAGGGAGGAAGTCTTTTTGGGCTGTTTGGATATGGAGGACTCCTCCTATGGCATAATCAGAGGCGCTGTTTTCTAGCTCATAGATCCCCTCACGGTTCAGGTATTTCAGGATGGGGGCAGTAACCATGTGCTCTTTCAGTTGGAGGAAATGTTGGTCTTGTAAGGGTGTCCAGACAAATTTGGTTGTTTTTCTGGTGATGGCTGACAAGGGAGCTATTAGGGCGCCCCAGTCAGGGATGAACCTGCGTACATGGGCTATCATTCCAAGGAAGGTGTGGAGCTTGCTCTTGTTCCTTGGGGCTGGCATCTCTATTATAGCGTGCATTTTGTCTGTATCCAGCTTGATACTGTCCTTGCTAATGATATGACAAGGAAGAGGAGTTCAGTTGAGAAGAACTCACATTTGGACGGTTTGCAATTAGTTGGTTTTCTTGCAGGGCACAGAGGACTGCATGGACGTCTTCCCAGTGTTGTTGTAGGTTGGGACTATAGATAATGATGTCATCCAGGTAGATGATTGCTCTTTTCCCAATGTGTTTCTTGAATACTTTGTTCATAAAGGTTACAAAGGTACTGGGAGCGTTTGTCATGCCAAAATTGAGGATAACACATTCAAAGGATCTGTATTTAGTTTGAAAGGCGGTCTTTGGAATGTCTTCAGGTTTCACGCAAATTTGGTGATATCCTGCTGTCAAATCAATTTTTGTGAAGATTTGGGACCCCCCAGGGCATCAAAAAAGGTCATCAATTAGGGGCAGGGGGATACCTGGTCTTTATTGTGACCTTGTTGAGGGCCCTGTAGTCTGTGACTAGGTGGAGGCCTCCATTTTTCTTTGCCACAAAGAAGACAGCGGCACCAAAGGGTGACTTTGAAGGTCTGATGAGGCCTTTCTCAAGTGCTTTGTCAAGGTAGGCTTTTGGAGTGTTGTCTTCTTTTGGTGTAAGGCAGTAGATGGGTGGCGCCTTAAGCACGCTACCCTTTATGTTGATCTCATGTTGTATACCCCAATCAGGGGGCAACCTGGGTAGTGATTCTTGGAATACAGAGGGGAACTCATTGACTAGCTGATCTCTGATTGGGTTCTGTTTGTGTTGAATTTCTATGTTTTTGAAGTGAATGACTTCATACATACACGTGCTCTAATTGATTCTGCTGATGTCAGTTTCCTTCTCTGTTTCCATGATCTTGACAAATATGTGGTCCCTCATGAGGGTATCAAGGTGTGTTGGGTACACGTGATGGTGGAATTCTCCTTGCTAGATAGTGAGGGTGGCACTGTCCCAGTCTATGTGAGGCTTTGTCTTTTGCATCCAATCTAATCCAAGTATGATATTGTATTTGGGGATTGGGATGATGGGGCCACTAATTGTTGTTTGGACGTCTCCAACTTGGGCCCAGAAAGATCTGGTCTTGTGGGTGACTGGTGTGCTGTGGTTGTCCGCCATGATGACTCTCTTGATGTTACTTTGAATGGTAGGTAACTTCATGAGGTCTGCAAAACTTTTGTTAATGAGTGATTGGTTGGCTTCAGTGTCAAATAGTGCTGTGCCCTGGTATCTGCAAAAATGAAAAGGATAGGTAAGGAGTTTATTTCCAGATTGGGCAGCAAACAGTAGAGGGTTGCTGGAGGGAACCTGGATCATGGTGAATGAGTCCACATCCTGTTCTCTGTACAAGTCTTGTAAATTAGGGGAGGGCGGCTCTCCTAAGCACTCCCCTGAGCTTTCTCCTCCTTGTTGATATCTTCATTACTTGCTTGGTTAGCTTGTGCTGTACAATTCCCAGTTCAAGGATGGGAGTTGTTGGACCGGTTGTTCTGCTTATTGGGTTGAGGATCCTTCTTGGCTGTAGGGCTCTCCTTCTGCTTGTTGGTTGCATGTAGGTTGTCAGATTTTTGAGCCGCACACTTTCCTTCCAAGAACACATCATCAAGGTTCTTGCAGTAGGTCATATCAAACTGATGTCTAATGTGCATGGGAAAGCCATTGTAGAAGTACAAACGTGGCCCAGGTTCATCAAAGTTGATGGTTTTGGGTGCAAGGTCATGTAGGTCTTTGTATGCAGCAATGTACTCCTTGTTGTTCCTATCATCTTGAAGGTTCAAAGTTCTGTCATAATTACTACATTGGAATCCTTCATGGAGAACTTCTTGATAAATGCAGTTTTGAATAGTTCCCAGTTTTTCTTCTGGTTGGGATGTTGGGCTAGCCATTGTCTTACAAAACATAATGTGGTTCCTGTAACTTGAAGGGCAATCTCACTGACCCAGAGTCTTTGGGGGTAGTCCACTTGCTCAAATTTGCTTTGTGTACTGTTGATCTAAAGAGAGGCGCTTTCTTGATGTAGTCCCACAAAAGCGCTAATTTTGGCTGTATGCAGACGTTGGAATACAATATTGGGTATCTCAGGCTGTTGTGGTCCTGTTGTGGTTGTGCTGTGGGTTTTAGTCTGCAGGTTTTGAGAGTGTTGTACTGGTCAATGGGTACAAGGAGATTATTGCAGATGACAAGTCCTGGGAGAACGTCTTATCCTACTTTGTAATCTCTCCAACCGTTAGGGAGTGACATTGCTTGGGTCCCTTTCTTGGGAGGAATTTTTCCTTTGAGTTGGGTAGGTATGGATAACCTACCTATGCTACCACTGTCAAGTTTATACTACTGGGAAGTATAATAAACAAAATAAAGGGGAAGATTAAGAAGAGAATGATACTTTATTGAATATGAATATAGGCTAATATATAGTATCATGACAAGCCAAATTTTGTCCATGTACATCATGGAAGTCATGGAGCTTATCTGAGTAGTGTTCCTCTTGAGTCACAAGGTTTAATCAAGTTGTGTTCCATTTAGGACCTGGGTTGTGTGATCCCTGCCATAGATGATTAACTGATAATGGTGCCACCAGCTTATTGACTGGGCAGTGAACCATTTGGTGAGCTGCTTGGTGATTTACTTGGGGCGTTAATTCCCCGAGAGGGAGTAATCAAAGATGTTGCAGCATATACAATAGATCTTTTTTGGCAAAACTAATTTTAAGGTGAAGAGCATTTTTTTTGAATTTCTATTTTATCTAAAAAGCTCAATTCTTTAGGATTTTATGATAGTTTGAAGTTAGAATATTTTATCACTGTTTAAATAATTTTAAGGTTCAAGTGAACTTCGACCCTCAAATTAAGCATTCTTTAAATGGAATTCTTTGATATTTTATCATTTTAAAAACATGCAGAAGAGTTAAAGTTAAGTGAATACGTCATTTTTATTGATTTGCACTGATTACAAAGAGGATATGATGTAATAATGATGCTTAGATGCTTCACATATATCACTTGTGCATGAAAATTGGGTATTTAATTAATTCTAAAAACATAAATTCAAGTTAAACTATAGTAAAAGCCATCCCTATTTCTTTCAGAATGGTGTCATTTAGCTTGAGATATAAGAGCTAAAGCACCACAAAGCTTCTAATCCAAAAGACCCCATTCAAAAGCCACATTCTGATCAGAACTACTCCATCATTAAGGCACATTTCAGAGATCCAACCTAATTACAGATTCAAAATAATATTATGTCCTCAATTAAATTTACTTCTGCCATGCTACCCTTTTTTCCTTAGGATCATAACAAAAAGAGAAAGAATTGCAATGTTAAAAAAGGCATTCCTCTTTATTGCTGGTGATGATCTTGATAATTTCATTAAGCACTTCCTTACTCAAACTGAATTTGGGAAAGCTGTGTTCCTGCCAACTATTCAAAATCAAAAAAGCAATGAGTTCATTGAAAACTTAAAGGATCTCATGAAATCTTCTCTCCAAAAGCATCTCCCAGCCTTGCAATCTCTGTTTACTTCCAGTTTGTCAGGATTGATAATTCTTCCTCTCTGGAAGCCCGGTCCCAGGAGCAGGAATCAAACCCTGACCCTGGACCCCCCCCAAGCCGCCGGGCCTGTGGACCGCAGGACTGCCCGCCTGCACCTTTCTGGGATCAAGCTCCCACAAGCTGATACCAAGAATGTTGGCCCATGCAGTGAAACAAGCCAAACCAAGGAAATTATTGCACCAAATGGAAGACTAATCACAGCGCCTAATAGAGGTACTGAATTTGGCCACTATTAGCTCATGAACTTAAAGTCTACACCAGCAACCAATCAGGAGCCAACCCAGGAAAGAGGCAGGGGCCTGCAGCCCTGTCCCATGACCACAACACTAAAGCAATATAATCAGGTAGCAAAATCAAGATTCTTGACCAATGAAAGAACTCCTGGGCCAAGTGCCATTTTGCTGCCTTTAGACCCAAGCACCCAGTCCCCCGGCCCTGCCTTTCCCAATGCCCTGATGAACCCTCCATGGAAAATGTTGAGTTTGGAAGTGGGGTGCTATATAGACCAAATGACCCCACACTCCAAACTTATTGCTATTTTTGAATAAAGGTTATGTTATTTTGGCTCACACAGCTATTGCCTTATTTTTTATTTGCTATCTACCAATTCAGTTTGAGATCTCCTGGCCCGCCTGCCCCACTGCCTGCAGTCTTCCATCCTCCTGGTGTACCCTTTGGACCTGTTCATTTTACTGACTACCCTCTGAAATCTGAATACAAGGAATAAACCCCAGAAAAGATACTTGAACTCAATCCTTTGGCCTGCATACAATCTGCAATTAGATACAACCAACAAGGCCTGTGGATATTTTCAACACCCAAGTTGTTCAGAGGGAAATTCAACTATCTCCCTGCTTATGACCTGCCCATGGAACTGCCTGTGACCCCAAAACCTATGCCTGCTTCATCACCTGACCTCCCAACCAACCATTCTGGCAAGCTGTTTGGGATTGTGTACATCACCCTCACAGGGGTGATTGATACTATAATCCCAGCCACTGGCCTGTGGTCCTGGGTGGGAAAGTCCACCTCCTACCTTTTAAAGTTAGCTCCCCTCTTGTGGTGGACGCTGTCCATAAAATACCCAGCCCAAGTTACCCCTGAAAATGACAGGCCGCCCAAGACTGAATCCCTGACATTATGGCAATCTTTATTAAACCTGGTACCCTGAGCCTCAAGATGTTGTTATTTCTTGGGGCATCTTGTATACTTTTGCTATTGATAATCACTTATTATACCTATAAGATGACCACAAACCTGATCTCTTCCATGTGGAAGAATGCAAACCCAAATGACCCAAAGAGAACCAACACCAATACTGCTGACACCAACAAAGCTCCCTCCTCCCAAGTGCAAAACGTGATTGTGAATCAGTCCCTCACAAAGGTAGAGATGCCTCAGATGGGGAAGCTCACAATGGAGGAATCTAGAAGTACCATGCTGGTCCTCTGCCTGCATTTCCATACTAACTCCCCCTCTTACGCCAGTGACACTGAGAAGATCCTTGGGGTTGCTTCAATGCTATTGGGGGACGCCTTAGACTGGTTTGGCAAGTCCAGAGCTGAATACATAGAATTCTGCTTAAACTACGCCAAGTTTGAGGCTGAGTTAATGGCCACTGGGGAAGATTGTGATACTAGATACTACGCCCTGAACTCCCTGTTAAAAATTTGACAAGGCCCCTGACCCATCCAAGTATATATTGACAAATTCCTCAAACTGAAAACCTGCACCCAACTTGAGGACAAACTGGCAGCCAGTATCTTCCAAAAGGGAGTCAACCTAGCAATGAAGGACCTGTTGAAGCACCATCTGCCCACCCTTATCCTAGACAAGAGATAATTTCCCTGTTCAAAGGTCTTAGCATGAACCAAGAGAACACTAGCTCCTCCTAGGCCTGCTGACCCCAAACACCAACCCCCAACAGAACAGGGATGACCCCTGAAGAGCTCCAACAACATTGCCGCAAAGGACTCTGCTTCTACTGCCACGAGGCGGGCCACTTGACCAGAGCCTGCCCTAAGAAGAACACTGCCCCAATCTCACTGGCGCAAGTAAACACTTCTTCTCAGTCTTACAAATTCATCCAAGTTATTGTAGAAGTAGCGGGGAACAAGCACAAGATTGAAGCCTTTATTGATACAGGGGCAGATGAAAGTTTTATCAACGCCATCCTAGCAGAGGAATTAGGCTTGACAGCCTAAGAATGCAGCCTACAAGTAATCATGGGAAACAGCTCTTTGGACACCAGCTATGAGTGTGAACAAGAACTTCCGTTGACCACTGGACACAATGTATACCCATTGTCCCTGATCCTCTTGCCAGGACTACCCCACCCCCTTATACTGGGCAACTCCTGGTCAATATACATGGCCTGATCCTGAACTATTGCAAGAAAACTGCCATGTTGGGCCAACCTGAATCCTGTGACACTGTTCCTTTTTGCATGAGCCATGCCAAACCCCTACCAACAAACTCTTGACCATAAAGATAGAACCTAGTGTTGGGATACTGCCTACCCCCTACAGAGATGGAACCACGTGTTTAGTGAAGAAGAAGCCACAAAACTACCCAGCCATTTAATCTACAACCATGCCATAGACCTGTTATCAGGGACTCAACCGCACCACGGCCCCATCTACAGCTTTAACCACTGCAAGCAAGTGGCCTTGAAAGCATACCTCAAGGATATGACAAAAAAAGGCTTCATCCGGGTGTCAAAGGCCCCCTGCTTGTTGCCCATGCTGTTTGTAGGGGAAAAAGTGGTGGGATGTGTCCTTGGGTGAATCACCAAAAACTAAACAACATTAAAGTGAAGAACTGCTACCCCATCCCCAATGCCAATGACCTCTGTGATGTACTGACTAGAGCCCAGGTATACTCAAAAATTGACCTTAGAGATGTGTTCAACCAAATCCAAATCAAGAATGGAGATGAGTACAAGACAGCCTTCAAACCCCAATATGGGCTGTACAAGTACCTTTTAATGCCGTTGGGCCTCTGCAACGCTCCCAGCACTTTCCAAAGGATGATCAATACTGTCCTAGGGGAATACCTTGACTGTTTTTGTGTGGCATATCTGGACAACTTTTTCATCTACAGCAAGACTCACAAGGAACACCTGCGCCACCTGGACCTTATACTGGAGAAACTCTCCCAAGCAAACTTACACACTAAGTTTAATAAATGTGAATTCTTTCAGTCTGAAGTTGAATCCCTGGGATATGTAGTGAAGACCGGCGGCTTTGCCATGGCACAGGATAAAGTAGAAGCAATAACATCTTGGCTGGTGCCCAAATGCAGGAAAGATGTGAGAAGTTTTTTGGGCCTGGCAAATTATTGCAGGGATTTCATCCAAAAGAATTCTCACATTACCCTCCCCTGACCCACCTTTGCTCTGAAAAGGTCACCTTTGCCTGGACTCCAGAATGTACCACCGCCTTTGAAACCTTGAAACTTGCCTTCACCTCTGCCCCCATCCTGGCCATGCCAGACCCCTCTAAACCTTTTTTTCTGGAAACTGACGCGTCGGACTTTGTGGTGGGTGGGGTCCTTCTTCAGGAAGGAGGGGATAGTATGCTGCATCCTGTAGCATATTACTCCTAGAAGATGCTACCCACAGAGGGAATTACCTGATATATGACAAGTAGATGCTAGCCATAATGAAGACCCTGAAACATTGACACTGATACCTATGTGGCGCTGAATATCCAGTAAAGGTCCTGACAGACCACAAGAACTTGGTCTACTTCTTCAAATCACAGCAGCTTAACTGACAACAGGCAAGATAGGCCTTAGAACTGGCTGACTATACTCCAACCATAGACTACAAGCCAGGGAAGGTGAATGTGGCACCCAACGCCCTAAGTAGAAGAACTGACCTGGTGTCTACTCACCTAGAAACTTGTGACCACAACACCCAAGTCCTCTTGGACACAGCAAGTCTAGGCATTGACCTGGGATTGATGAAAATCAGAGCCAGCAAACCAGAAGTACTAAGGGCCTAAACACTAGAAAAGTTCACCAAGATCATGATCTCTGATCTCTCTAAATCCTTGGATAGCACGCACTACCAAAAAGGCTACTCATTGAAGGGAACAACGCTAATACTCCACAATAGGATCTTTGTACAAGAAGGGGACATCAGAACCAACGTCTTGAGAGACTACCATAATTCTGAGATGGCTAGATACCTGAGTAGTCTCAAACCCTCCAGAGCATCAGAAGGAACTTTGCTTGGCCAAAAATGGATCAAGACTTAAGCACATATCTGAAAGAGTGTGAGACCTGTCAGCGGACCAAAACTTGCAGAAACAAACCTGAAGGACTTCTAAGACCCTTGAATATACCCCATGGACCTTGGGGATCTGTCTCTATGGACTACATTGTGAAAATGCCTCCATCTCTCTTGTTCAATACAATCCTGGTCATGGTAGACCGCTTCACCAAGATGGCATACTTTGTACCAACCACCATCAATTTCACGGCAGCAGAAACAGCCCAACACTTCCACAACTGCATCCTCACACAACACGGAACACATGAGGAAATCATCACAGACAGAGGACCCCAATTCATGTCAAACTACTGGACACAGGTGATGAAAGACTTGGGAATCAAGCAATGTGTATCTACCTCCTACCACCCACAGACAGATGGCCAAACTGAACAAGTAAACCAGATCCTTGAACAATATCTTCAATGCTATGCCAATGCTGATCAGGACAATTGGGCCAAAATGCTCCCCATGGCCCAGTTTGCCTACAACAGTAAGGACCACGCCTCCACAGGCATGTCCCCATTCAAAGCCAACTATGGGTTTGACCCCACCTGGGACCCCCAGATTGGCAAAATGGAATCAAACACCACTGGGTGCTCCTGGATTGAACATATTCACAACACACAAAGACATGCTTGATCAGCCTGAACCGTGCAGTACAAACATACAAAGCCTTTGCTGTCCTCAAACAAACCCCAGGCTAACCCTTACAGGTTAGAGACAAAGTATACCTAGACTCCCGGAATGTACCCCTGCATGTGCCCTGCAGGAAATTAGCTCACAGAAGAAGCGGCCCCCACAAGATCACCAAACTAGTTGGTGAGGTTGCCTTCAAGCTAGACCTACCCCCATCCTGGAAGATTCATGATGAGTTAAACCGCTCCCTGTTGTTTAAAAAAAGATGGGAACCTGCTCCCCCACCAACAGATTAAGACAGCCCCCCCACCCATCCAAACAGGCCGCACTGAGGAATATGAAGTTGAATACATACACAGCAAATGAACCTGCTACCAAAAACCCCAGTATTACGTCAAGTGGAAAGGATATCCACTAGAAGAAAGAACTTGAGAACTGCTGAGCAACCTGACTAATGCCCAAGGAGCTGTCCAACTCTACCTGAACAAGAAGAATCATAAGGGTGGGCTCTTGGGGGAAGAAGGGGATGGTGTCAGGATTGACAATTCTTCCTCTCTGGAAACCTGGCCTCAGGAGCAGGAATCAAACCCTGACCCTGGACCCCCCTCCCCAGGCTGCTGGGCCTGTGGGCCGCAGGACCACCTGCCTGCACCTTTCTGGGATTAAGCCCCCACAAGCTGATACCAAGAATGTTGGCCCATGCAGTGAAACAAGCCAAACCAAGGAAATTATTGCACCAAATGGAAGACTAATCACAGCGCCTAATAGAGGTACTGAATTTGGCCACTATTAGCTCATAAACTTAAAGTCTACACCAGCAACCAATCAGGAGCCAACCCAGGAAAGAGGCAGGGGCCTGCAGCCCTGTCCCATGACCACAACACTAAAGCAATATAATCAGGTAGCAAAATCAAGATTCTTGACCAATGAAAGAACTCCCGGGCCAAGTGCCATTTTGCTGCCTTTGGACCCAAGCACCCAGTTTCTCCAGCCCTGCCTTTCCCAATGCCCTGATGAACCCCCCATGGAAAATGTTAAGTTTGGAGATGGGGTACTATAAAAATCAAAGTACCCTGCACTCCAAACTTATTGCCATTTTTGAATAAAGGTTATGTTATTTTGGCTCACACAGTTATTGCCTTATTTTGTATTTGCTATCTACCAATTCAGTTCAAGATCTCCTGGCCCACCGCCTGCAGTCTTCTGTCCTCCTGGAGTACCCTTTGGACCTGTTTATTTTACTTATCACCCTCTATAATCTGAATACAAGGAATAAACCCCGGAAAAGATACTTGAACTCAATCCTTTGGCCTGCATACAGTAGTTTTAAAAGCTATTGCAACAACTGAAAATACCTCAGATTTAAACAAAATGATTTCAGATTTAAACAAAATCCAACTCTCAGGTTAAAATATACACTCTGTTAACAGGGTTTATTGGCGTTAATGGGCAAAATGAGTCAACACAGCAACAAAGGGCTCACACACAAAGCAAAACCATTCAAAATACAATCCAAAATACATTGATTCACAAACAAAATGGTGTGAGTTGACTTTTGGTATACATATGTTTACTATGTGAATTGATGACAAAACTACACCCAAGCAAGGTGTGTCAAAACGCAAACCAAAAATGAAACACAATAGCAACTCACTACGTAAACAAAATCACTCACTCAATGTGTGCAATGGATTGTAATCATGAATGATACCAAGGTATCTAAAATAAGACACAAGATCTGAAACATAAATTTTAAAAAAATTGTGTTGGGTGTTTGAATTTGGCAATAAAATCTAGGAAAATGGGTGGATTTTTTTTGAGTATTCTAAAATGGGTGTTGTAAAACCAAAAACAACTAATTAAGAAATAAAAATTCCATAATTGGGATATTGGGTGAAAAACTCTAATTAAATATCCATATTCAGATACAAGCAAAAATTAAAATTAGGGAGTAACTTAATTGAAATTTATTTAATATTTTATTAAATTTTAAAATGGAAGGAACACAACAACAGAGTACCAATACACCTGTTGTACGCCGCAGTTGCAGTTGCCCCTGCGGGTCAAAGAATAGAGTTAGTGCAACCCAAGTGCCTACTCAAGGAGGAGACGGGAGAGGAGAGTTCCATAATGACGCTGAACTGACACAGCCAGTTCAAGGATCACAAGCTGCTAGGGTGCAGAGCATAAACTCTCAGGTCCCCAAGCTGACCGGGTTTCCTACTAAGGTTACCTTCACCAAGAAAGTTAGAAACAAGGAGGTAGAACTTACTTCATATGTGTTTGATGTCGTGTACCAGCAAGAGTTGGTCCTGTCAGCATGCTGGAGAAGGTGAAGCCTGTACTTGATACTAGCTACAAGCCCTACGTCAGTGATAGATATCAGGAGGATGACAAGGAGCCCAAGTTCTATCAAACCAATGAGGGACAGCTGATGTTAAAAAAGGTTGCAGCCTTCTATACCAAGGTACCTATGCCCTGTATTGTGCCCAATGCCAAAAAGTCAATCCACACTGCTAAAAAGCCTGCCCAGAAGCCCATCCCTGACATCAAACGCATCATCCTGCTTAAGCTAATACAGGAATCAGGTGATTACAAGGTGGCTGTGGCCCTTGTTGTAGTGGATCCCAAGTACGCCAGCAAGACATTCAAAATATTCATCAATACCGGTTGTGTCCTTGCCGCAGAGAAATCCTTGTGTGTTTCCACCATGCTCACCAAGGAGCACAAATGGGCAATCCACCAGTGGATCACCCAGGACTGCCATCTTGAACTGGCAAATATACAGACCATGATTAAATCTACTTTTGGGATTGAGGCCTCAATTTCCTTTTACTACCATCTGGTAAAGGGAATGTGATTTTCTTGGAAAAAGCTCGGGGTATCCCCCTACAACAGAAACAGCCCAGCCAACATTGACGTCTGGAAAGACTACGCAGAGGCGTACACTTCCCTCAAAGCCAAGGGGACAGTCAAATTCTATTACATTGAAAAATCAGCATTTGCCTCGTCAATACACAATAGGTATGTGTATGTCCCCAAAGGCTCAAATGACGGGGTGGCTTGGCGTGCTGCAGTCTGCGCCACAGCCTACTCAATGATGGCTCTCCTTGGTCCAAAGAGGGTTGAGCTTTATCAAATGATATTGGGTTCTCACAACAGCTGTACCTTCTTGTCATTCCTCTGATTGGTCCAGGAGCACCTGAGGCGCATAAGCCCGGGCTTCACCAATGTGATTGTGTTGGACAATGTTGGTCTCCACAAGGTGGCTGACATTCTTGAGGAATTCCCAATGATCAACACAATCATTACAGTGGGCCCCCAGCAATTGGCCACAGAAAATTTACGCCTTCTCTTCTTCCCAGCCTATTTGCCCTTCCTAAATCCCATCAAGGAAGTCTTTGGGTGGCTCAAGCAAGTTGTCAAGCAAGGAACCCCAACTGGGACCAAGGACCTCTTTAATTTGCTGCAAGCCAGGATCCACACCCTCCCAGCTGAGATTGTGGCCAAATTATATTGCCACGCTGATTTGTTCATCCCTGCGTGCCTAGTTAAACAGCCAATCAATTAAAGGCTTAGTGTGTCCAATTTTTTTATATTCTCTTATTTACTATTCAAGATTTATTAATTATCATTTTATATTTAGATGTTTCCACGCTACAATCACATTCAGAAGATCCATCAATAGATGTAAGTAATTTATTTTATTATATATTATTTTATTATGCCATCTGAGGTAATCCTAAACGCTCAATACTGGATTACACAAAAATATTTAAATCACTTTGGTCAAATAAATATAAAAATCAAATTGAAAAAAAGTTAAATATAAAATGTACAAGTTAGAATTTATTTTATTAATGTATAATTTTATACTTTTATGAAAACTGTTTCTGCAATATATTTTGCAAAACTGGTTTTCTGAAATAAAAATTATAAAAATTTATTATAGTTATAATACTATAAATTGTAATAAAATTCATTTTAATCATATTTTTATTGTGTGCGCCTGTAGTGGGTTCTTTGGTATGTACCCACCCTGCAATGGAGGTGGCGCACAATCTCCACCACCACACTGTGAACAGTGGATACACCCTTATTGAAATACTCCCTCCTGCTGGTGAAAGGCAGTAGGGTCAGGTGGGAGTGAAGCAGCAGCTTTTCAGGCGGGGCTACAAACCTGTATATCCCAGCCAGGACCAGGGCGTCTTGGATTACATGGTCCACTGAGTCATATCCAGGGGGGACCTTCTTCCTGTCAAGTGCAAGCTGGGCCTTTTCAATTCCCAGAAGGACTCTGTCCAGGTCCTTTACAGATGCACCCATCCCAAAGTAGAATAGGAACCCCAGGTAAACAACCAGATGAAGCCTTTGCCCTGCAAAGGCTTCTGTGAATTCACACAGTTCATTATAGACCGTGCTGATCTTCTTGTTGTGCCTGGTCTTTGCAAAGGTCAGCTCCATGGCTGCAGGGAGCCCCACTTGTTGGCACTCCAGGCCAACACAAAGTTGGCAAGGAGGATTTTTGTCTTCTTGATGGCTGTTGCGTCTGCAACAGCCAATTTTCCCACCGTGCGCCCAAAGTTCTCCCATAGGTAAGAAATTGTGTGCTCCAAGGAGTAGCAGAAGCAAGCAGCCGCATGGGCCCAGCCCATCTCTGGTACATTCTTGAATGGGAGTGTCACCAGGACGTCCCAAACAAGCTCAATGGAGTTTACACAGTAAACTCCACTGAGGGATACTGGGTCCAGGCGGACCAGTTGGGCATCCTTATAGACAGTAACTGCCCACTTGGATGCCCCCTCAGCATGTGTAAGTTCTGCCAACGCCTCCCAGGACATTGGAAAGGACCTGTGGATATGGTCCTCCAGCTCTTGCATGACAGGGGGGACAGATACAATTGCTTTACCACATGAGTGGCATAATTTACATAAAAAGTGGCTGGGCCAAAGGAGACCAGGACTTGGCAGAGTTTGCTGTCTACATTTTCTAAGAAAAAAGGTAAGTTTTTTGAAAATTTATTAATTTTGTTTTTTAGGCTACCTTCTTGTGTTTCTTCCTTGCCTGCAGCCTTGGCCAGCTTGGCCATTCTTGGCGCAATCAATTGTGCAGGCAATTTGGTATCCTCTGCCCTAGCACGCTTGGCAAGTTTGAGATGTTCATACATCTCCAGGTCATCAATCCAGACGGACAGCGCAAAATATTGTATGCCTTAAATTGCAGGCCCTTGACCACAGTTTTTTGAATTTTTAGTAAGTGCTTGATTGTCTTCTCTGGGGTGTCTGGCATTTTTGACATTAGTGCCTTTGCGGACACCTTGTCAATTTTTTCCCCAGTGAGGACAGCAGACTTCACTTTGGATTTGACCTTGAGGTCAATGTCCTTTATTTTGGAAATTGCCAAGTTGAGATCCTTCAGAAGCTTCTCCAATTCTCTCATTGATTTTTTACTAACCTTTCCATATGTTTTTATAGCTTTTGCCCCAATAAATTATGTATTATTTTGATACTGTTGCCTATTTGTTTATTCCTTTTTGTTTTCCCATCTACTACATTATCTCATCTTTTTACCCATTTTTTTATATATTTTACGCTCATCTCAATATGTGTTGTTTGCTTTGTGTTGGCATTTTTTCCTTGATTACCATATTATTTTTGGCGCTTGACATAGCCTCTTGTGAAAATATTAACAACAATTTGGTGATCAGCTAAATTTGAATTAGAAAATTATAGTGTTAACTGTTTTTATATAAAGCTGTTACTGATCTAAATTCAAAACCTTAATGATAAACTTTAAGCCAATCAGGAGCCAAGTGATAAAGTAATTGTTATGACATAAAGGGTCATTCAATAATTCTTTGGCGCATGCGCGCTAATTAATATGATTGCTGGATGTTTTGCCATTGTACGCCATTGCCGCTGTGGCAAGTTGTTGATGGACTAGTGCTAAACCAGCAGCTGATTGAACACTAGTCCATCAACAACTTGCCACAGCGGCAATGACGCACAATAGCAAAACAACCAGCCTTTTATATTAATTAGCACAAATGTGCCAAAGAATTATTGAATGACCCTTTATGTCATAACAATCACTTTATCACTTGGCTCCGGATTGGCTTAAAGTTTATCATTAAGGTTTTGAATTTGGATCAGTAACAGCTTTATCTAAAAACAGTTAACACTATAATTTTCAATTCAAATTTAGCTGATCACCAAACTGCTGTTAATATTTTCACAAGGGGCTATGTTTAAGTACTAAAAATAACCGTGTTCTGGATCTAGATACACAACATAGTGAATATATGATTTTATAGAAATAAGCTGAACATAAAGAATAAAACCAACTATAAACAAAGAGAACATGAACAAATGAAATTCAAAAAAAAGATAATATAAATAGAAAATGTTGGTGACAGGGGTTTATTGGGGTGGGGGAGAGTGATGCCTATGAGGCAGAATAACGCAGGAAGGAAGACGTAGAGGCAGTGCTGGCCTGGGGGGTCTAGGATTGGGTGGGTTGGGCTAGCAGGTTAGGGGTGTTGCTGGTGGGGGTGGAGGCAGGAGGATTTTGCGTGAAGGCTGTCATATAACGCTTGTTGTATTCCTCATTGGTCACTGGCTAGATGAGCTGGTAAGTGGCAGTGGCCTAAGGTGGAAGGTGCTTATCCTTACGTGATTGGTTGCCCATGTTCACATGGAAAACCATTTGCGCAAACAAGTCAGCCACCATCTGGCGGCCAAAGAGAAAATTGTGGTCAAGGACCCCAAGATAGAGGTTGTTGAAAGCCTGAGGGTGGCGCTCCTGTAATGTAGATCCCATGTTGAAGAAGACAACATCAGCCAGATGGATGTCTGCATGGCCGGCGGGATAGACTGAGGCCTGGTGCCCGCGTCCATGGATGGCCTCAAGGGCAGTGAAGCTACCCTCCATCTGGTGGCTCAAGAAAACCCGGTACTTGGAATTCAAGCCATCCCAGGAGTCAAGTAATCCACCAAGGATGTGGCTTTATGAGTAGCTATTGATGAAATCTGGGTTTGTCCAATAGTAGACAAAACCCTTAGCTGAAACAGCCAGAAATGCACCAATGAACATCCCCTTCTAGACCTTCTTCCTTCTATTCTTGGAGGTGGCTTTTCCTTGCTTGCCAAAATCATCAAAAGCCAATGATAGCTTGTAATAGGAGATGAACATGACATCATCAGTTAGACTAGTCAGGCATCAGACCAGGGTTGATTCAATGATGGTGTCATATGGGGAATCCTTAGCGCCATCCCATTGGTTGCTGGCAAAACTGGTAAGAACCCATATGGAAGCCACCTTCTTATACATCCAGAGCTGCACCATGCGCTTGGAGACCCATATGTTATGGTTCCCAAGCCGCTTCTGGACCTGGGTCAAGGGAAGCTTGGGATCCCGCTGGAGGAGGTCAAGCATGATTGGGTACGCCTCAGATATTTGTGACTCAGGGGCCTTCTTGGGCTTCTTGGCTGTCCCAATCAGATTCCCCCTGTTCATCAGCTTGTTGAATTCCTGCATGACAGTAGCTTGGGTAAATTGCAACTGGGCGGCAATCTGTTCCCAGGACAGACCCTGTAGATTCAGTGCCACAATTTCCTGAAGAATTTGGGCAGTGATGATTTGTTGCTTGGGGTGCTGGGCCGGGGGAGCTGAATCCTGATTGGCTGTAGGGGGCAGGTTGGCTGGTGGCTGGAAGTTGTTCCAAATCAAGGTTGTCATCCTGATTGGTTGGTCAGTGGGCAGCTTGTGCGGGGGTGGGTACGGGAACAGGGGCAGAGCTAGACACTAAGTGACTCTCAAACAAGTCAAAGCCATAGGGGTTAGTGGTCAGGTACAGGTCAGCTTCCTTGTTACCCGCCTCAAAGGCTTGGGTGTAAACAGGTGCCTCCACGTTCTGAGCCTTGCCTCCATTGAAGCTGGCTTGGCTGCTGGCGCTGTCAAAAATATTGCTTGTAAAAACCATTGTAAAAACCTAGGATAAAATCACTAAAAGTAGAAATTTTAAATTTTAATGATTTATTTTTATTGTAATCTTGAGTCCATATTTGGAAGGTTCTAAAAAACTTTTCATATAAATCTGGAGCCATGAAAATGGATAAAATGCCTCTGTTCCTAAATTGGATAGCTGTTGATTGGCTGTTAAACTGTTATTTTTCTATTTTAGGCTGCTCACACTACACATCTTGTGTGAGTTCATTTCATTTTGTGCTTGTGTAATCTCGCTTCTATATTGCTCAAGTTTTGTTTTGTTTTAGTTCTTCTGTTGGTGCCTCATATGAATCCTGATTGGATTATAATATACTCCAGAACAGCATCCATCCATTTCACTTGTTGCGTCAGTTCATTTTGTTTGTGGTTTGAACTACACCGCTTGATGTTTGATATAATTTTGTATAATGGGCTAGTGAAATTTTGTTTTTTGTTTGACAGTCCATTTATTAACTGAAATTTTATAAATTAATTGAATCCTGAATCTTGCGCAACTTGGATTTTTTTAAATCTGAGGTATTTTTGGTTGTTGCCATAGCTTTTAAAACTACTGTATCAAAAGTTAAATATTAAAATTTAAATATTAAAAGGTAACTATTTAAATTTAAATATTAAAATTTTAATATTTGAATTTTAATATTTAAACTAAACAATATTAAAAAAATTAAAAAATATATAGCAGTTAATTTGCAAGGGAAGATAATTTATTAGGAAGATGCAAATTGCAAAGGGAATGCAATTATTCCGGGGAATTATACCCTGAAATCAAATTTTCAGCTTGAGCAGCTAACTAATCCATGTACTCTTCTGTATGTGGTGGACAACCCTGGATGCAATTGCAAGAGGGGTGGCGCCCTGCACCCCAGTGGTTGCCAAACTCTTAATAAAAGGGAGTCAGGTAAGCAAATCAATTAACAGGTTCTTTTTAGGGGGCATGTAAAACCCATACAACAATGCCACTGAAAAGAAGTTGTACAGGACATGCTTGACTGTCCTGTACCCCCAAGGTGTCTTCTGACATTCAAGTGCAATTGGCAGATATCAAGTTGTATAGGTACATCCTCCAATTTTTTAACATTTGTTTTTAATATGAAATGTAGTAGGATTCCTAGGTATACTGTGATGTGAATCCTTTTTGAGGTATATTTTTCAGAGAAAATCCATAATTTCTTGTATATTTGAACTAATCTGTTGATAAAGGATTTTTGGCTGAAATTGAATATTGTTTCAGATGGTGCCTGACTTGTATCTGCTCCCTATGCCTCAGCACACAAAATAAATAAAGGTTTAAATGTATTCATGAGGACTGTGTCCCCAACTTTATTTGATAATGCTTTGAATACTCATTGAAAATTTCAGTTTTAAGATATTCAGTTCCTATTTGAAAGTCAATCTTTATTAGGTTTTTTTCATATCCATTGATGTTTGAAAAGGGAAAGCGTTGAATACTTTCATAAATATATTCATTGAAGTTTATTTTGATGTCCACGCAAATTTCAGTCATTTCTTTGAAGTTGATATTTGCTTCTATTTTGTATGCTTCCCTAATCAACAGCAAGCACCCTGCAGATGGTAAATATTCCTTGGCTTTTGCTTCAATATTTGCAAAATTATTCATATTGATTTGAATTATTTTATTGATTTCATTTTTATTTATTTGAATTACAGGGGCTACCAGTGATTGATAACCCCCATAAAACCAACTTGACATAAAGGCTGCCACTTCAGCTATCTTGTCTCCATTCCTAGTTATAACTAAAGTAAATATAAGTAAAACATTAAAAAACTTACTGATTGTTTCCCCTGCGGCCCCCTCAGCCACAGGTGCCCCTTCAGTGAACTTCATGAGAGTTGGCAGCTCTTCATTTGTTTTTCTGGGCTTGATCTTCCTTATTTTCTGTGCTACTTGTGTTCCCTATTGATTTCCGTTTGTTGAGTTTTCATTGTTTCTTGAGGCGTTTCTGCTTCTTGAATGTGCTTTGTTTTCATCTATTTCCATTTAATTAGTTTCCTCTTCATTGGTGTTAATTTCCTTTTAAGATTTCATTTCCTTCAATCAATTTGACTTTTTGAGTATTCCTTCTGTTGTTTTTTTGCAAATTCCCACAAGTTGTAACTTTCATTTTTGAAATCTAACTGCTTGAGTATTTCCTTTTGAAGATTTAAAACTATTTCCTTGTGTTCTTTGTTGACTATTGTTCCTAGGCTATTTTTTGCGGTTTTGTTTTGCTGGACCAAGGCTCTTCCCTCATTTCCCAGCTAATTTACTACAATTTCCTCTATGCTATGTTCAAGTTCAACAACCTTTTGGAGGGCTGACTCTAATTTGTTGATAAGGCTGTAGATATTTGACATTTTTTTGTTTTACATCAAAAAACTGGTTTTTAGAGTACTACCCTCAACACATTAATAGTTTTTTGTTATCAATAATAAATTAAGGACCACAAATGTAAAGTTATATTAGAATATTGCAGGTATGTGTTAAATCCTGATATTTAGATATTATGTGCATAACTCAATGCACATTGTTTAATAAAATTCATTGTAAATGAGGCCTTTTTCATTGTAATTTATATAAATGGACTGTGTTTATATTAGAGAGCCATTAACGCTTAGTACAAATATTGATACATAGTGCATTTTACAGCCTGTATATTTATCTATTTGTAATAATTCTGTAAATTTTTTAGTCAGATTTTGAGAGGTAATAATAATGTAATAGGTTAATAAATTAATGTTTATTACCCACAAAATATGACTTAAAAGTTTACAGAATTGTTATAAATAGGCAAATATACAAGATTTAAAATGCACTATGTATCAATATTTGTACTAAGCGTTAATGGCTCTCTAATATAACCACAGTCTGTTTAAATAAATTACAATTAAAAGGGCCTTGTTTAAAATGAATTTTATTAAATAAAATGCATTGAGTTATGCACATAATATCTAAATATCAAGAGTTGACGTCTAATTGCTATATTTTAATGCAATATTTACATTTATGGTCCTTAATTTATTATTGATAATGAAAAATATTAATGCAAATAATTATATGTTACCACATCAAATGTACAACATATTTTTTAAATATGGGAACTGCTAACAATGTAAAGGAAATATTGTTAATTTTGAATTGAAAGAAAAATATTAATTTTAATAAGTTGTCACAAAGAAAAGATTTATTTTTCTCATCAAAGGATGAGAAGGGGAGGAAATGGGCAGAACAAAAATCACCTTCATCTGCGCCTGTGAAAGGGATGGCATCAGAGATAGTGGGAAGGAAATGAGGGTGGTTTGGGAGTCAGGGTTAGAAGGCGGGTGGCTTGATGGGGGGTTGGGGAGGCAGGGTTTGTTGACTGGGAAGGGGAAGCAAGAGCTGATTGCTTCAATTGCTCAAATTCTTCTTTCATCACATATGCGGGCTTGACAAAACAAATGGATGGGCGTAAGGGAGGCAGGAGTTCTTTCTGAACTTATCACTATCACTTGCATATAAAATGATGAGATCTGATAGGTCCTGGACAAACACAGAAGGAAAAGGCTCATACCCCTTCTCAATTTGGAAAATCAGTCCATTGTAGATGGCAGGCTTTAAGCGCCTGAGAGCGGAACCAAAATTGTAAAAACATACATCTGAAAGATGCATGTCAGCGTGGTTGGTGGGATTGGACCAACAGATATGCCCCACAGCCCTAATTTCCTTGGTTGCCCATTCCTGCTGCTCCATCTCTGCACTCAGTACAACTGTGTACATGGCGTGTTGGGTAGCTCACTCCTCCAGCATGTCCTTGAGCTCTGTCTGGTAGGCATACCTATCTGTAGTGTTTAATATTGCTGAGTAATGATTGACACCCAATGGGAATACTGCCAACAAAACCTCAACAAATTGATACAAAATTGGCCCCCGCTTGTGAACGTCAGATTGGATACGCTTTTGTCCATAATCTTGGATGCTTACAAAAATCTTGACATACAGCAAGAAGATTTTGTCATTGCACGTCCTTGTTGCCCTTTCTTTAATAAAATTAATCATGGTTGAACTGTAGGGGTTAGTATTCACCAAACTGGAACTGCTGAAAACTTGATTGAACAAGATTCTAGCAGCAACTACAACTATGTGCATCCACAAATTGTCTGTTCTTTTATTTGTGAAAATGCCATGGATTCCCAGTTGGAGACAGACCTGGACCAGGGGCATCCGCGGGTCACGTTTCATGATGGCCATCATAAGGGGATGGGCTGTTTCACTATTAGTTAATGTACAGGCACCAGTTGGGGTCTTCTTGGGAGGGGGTCACAATTGGCCTGGGCTCGCAGGGTTGCAGCCACAGTGGACTTTTCAAAACCCATCACGGCTGCAATTTCCCTGAGAGGCATAAGCATCCCTCACTTTTCAACCATTTCAAGAACAATCTCTGGGTTAATTAGCTTTCTTCTGCATCTTGCAGGCTGATTAGCTGAAGGAGGATGTGTACATCTTGGGAACTGGACAGTACCATCTGATTGGCTGTTTCTGGATTCTGGCTTCCATGGGTCGCCCCTTGGCTCAATTGACTGGTTCCAGATACCATTATTGATACATGATTTGGGTTAGCAGCTGCCTGTGCGTGATAGGCAAACAGGGCCATGCTTGAGGACGCGGGAGAAAGAACACACTCCTGGGTAGTGCTTGGGGAGGGGCCTGCGGGCTGGGTGTGGCCATAGACAGAAGCTTCACTATTGGAAGACCCAGCATAGCCCTGCATAATTTTTTCAAGGCCAGGGAACAGCTCTTTATTTGGTTGTTATTAAAAGAAGGCATAATAAATTTTTATTAAAAAATTAAACTCAAAAAGAGAAGTGTGCATTTTAGCAATTTTATTGTTAAGTATGTTAAGTTGATGAATATTACAATCTAAATTTTAGCCATCCTAAAATGAAATAGGGTGATTTTTGAGAATGTCTGTGCTTCCTAAAAGAATCAGCACAAATCCACTCTAGATCCTTTGACATCCTTTTTGAGATGCCCATAGATTATATTTATTTTGAACTCACCTCATTTTTGATTTGAAATTTGGTTCTTGGATTTGGCAATCCTGCAATTTTGGATTCATTAATTTTTACATGTTGTCTATGATTCATTAGACATGCAGGAAATCTCAAATCATACATTAGAATCCTGCATTTCTGATTCACATATCCTGTACTTGTTTGCTGTGTTTTGTCTTTTGTTAGTTGAGTTATCTGCTCAAGAGATTCAAAATTTGCCAATTTAAATAAACCAAAAAAATCAAATTAAATGGTTGATTTTATTAAATATTTTAATTTTCACTCAGCTGAGTTGCCCGCAAAATTGATTCAAAATTTGGACCAAGGATTTGACAATCCCACATTTTTAGGTTTAGGTTCTGAATTTACAGTATCAATCAGGGTTGGGCTACAAGTTTGATACATGTGTAGGATAGATGGCCTAGTCCCCAAAACAGTGAGCAGTTTGTTTTTGAACCAGATCCAAACCAGATATCCTCGACCCAGCCATCCCTAGATGCAAAGGAAGCTGTATAATCCACCAGCTTGGGATCCCAAGCTTAGGGAACTTATCCGTAGTGGCGATCCATCCTGGCACTTGCTATTCTGGTTAACTCAAATTGACATGGTGGCAATTGGGTTCATCTGGGGTGGGATCCAAGCCGGGCTCTACAGTTTCCTCCCCTTCCATATAAATTGGACCCATCATTTTGGATCAGTATGATCAAATTCAGGGTGTTTAAGATCCAAGGTATTCGTTCTGCAGTGGATCCTTTTCAGCTCCCAGTTGGGACTCTAAATCTCCCAGGATGCTCCGAAGTCAAAGAGTTCCTCGGGACGATATCGGGTGGGCTTGATTGATCTGGGGATTTAAAATTTGCCTTTGTGATTTCCATTGGGCAGTGCGAGGGTTACTTGTCGGCTCATGATTGGTCGAAGGGGGAAGGTGATTAATTGGCAGGGTTCAAGTCGAGAGCTGATCAATTTAGTTGGATCGTCATAGGCTTCACAGCGATGTATTGGGAATTTTGAAAGCATGATTTCATATATCTGATCATCAATTGGCAGATTAGCAGTTTGCTCCCTGGTGAAACCGGCAGGGTTGGAGAAACTAAAGTGTTGTTTTAAATCAGAAGTGCAGTTACAGATCAGCTTTGGATGTAGCAGTAGGTTAGAGGCGGATATCAAGGATCAGCTTAGCTTACGGGTGGATCAGAGTCCATTTGCCATATTGGCGAGGGAAGATGAGAAAATTCCGGCGGGCTGGTTTTAGCTGGGAAATGGGATCGTCCATGGCTCAGGAGCAAAGCATTTCAGGGAGGCTTGATTGCGAATATTTATACTTTCCATTTTGCATTAAATTAATATTAATTGAGCTTATCGCTTTAACTTTGATGGAGAGGTCTAGATCCTTCTTGCCGCTGGGAAGATGGCTTGGAATCCATCAAGGCTCGGCAGTTGATGATTTCAAAAGGGTTGGCCGAGTACGCATCAGGTTGGTCCTTCTGAAGTGTGCTGAGCAAGTATGGGGATTCGAACTCTGGGCTTGGCTACAAAGGATCGATGGGCAGTACGCTGAACTGTGGGGTTACAGCTTCCATCAACTTGCCAATTCCTATTTAGTTTAAAAAATATGGGGCAGTTGAATGTAACTGAGTTGTCACTTTGGGCGTTAAGGAATGATTTGCAAATGGCTTTAAATCTCTAGGGAGGGGTGGAAATGGGCGATCGACAGGTGGAGCGACAGATGTAGCGCGTGAGAGGGTGGTATATGAATTATGATTGGCCGATGCTCAGCCAGGGATAGCTTGCATTGCGATATAGTCACCATAACCTGAATGTGAAGCGTGATAGATTAGACATAAACAAGCATGGAGCAGCCAAAGGAACTTAGAAAGCAGCGAAGCATATCCAAAATTAAAAAGAAACGCTTTAATTTACTCAAGTGGTTCCGCGGCTCCCGTCGCAAGCCCGCCCAGCAGAATGACATGCCTAATCCGCCACCCGAAGAGCCTCGCATGGGTAGGATATCCCTCATGGAACTACCCATGCAGCCAGAAATCGAAGCTCGCTCCTCTGGATCTAGTGAACAAGGGCCCCTCACTCCAGAAATATCTCTCAAGGAGTTTACCCGCAAGGGCATCTCATTTGAAGAAAGCCGCGATAGCAGCCAAAAGCGCACCAGTACGCTTTTCAGCATTGCACGCCGCCCCTTTAGCTCCCATGCCACCGAGAAACGCACCCCTTACCCGATTTCCATGTCCATGGATTGTGAGCGATACCTTACCAAAGACGCTGCCCTCCGTCAACTGCGTGATATCCGATCCTTTGACGACATGATAGTTAATGGGTTCAACGCACCCCACCCCGAGGAGCCGCGCTCCTACACTATCGCCTTCTCCCTCACACCCCCCCCTTCGCTCCGAATCTGAACAATAGACGGGCTGGTCCTCCCCTTATAATCGCCGCATTTTTCATCCTTTTGCTCGCCGGTCAAGCTATCTAGACACTCCCTTGATCCATTCCCTACAAAGAATAGATTGATAAATACTACAATTCCCAACCCTCCCCCACAAACTTAATGCACTTCAATATGACTAAACACGCCCTGCGCGTTTAACCATCAACTAGAAGTCACCTACCAAGGCCCGAATGTTTTTTTGCTTCTACAACCAATTGAAATAAATTAAAAGTACTCAACCCCTACTAACAAACCATATCATATACCCCTCTTGCAGTTATATCTCCAAACCATATCTTAACCCCGTGAAAGCCATTCCAACCCAGTCGGCTTACAGAAGATTCACCCCCGTATTTCCATAAGGGTTCACCCATAACGACACCCTATCTAGTGAGCCAATCAAACTGATTGGGCATGCCAGCAATCTTTCAAAGCGTTGCGACAAAGGCTAACGTCAACTCCAAGTGGGTGAGGTTTGATTGAACCACGACCCTTTCACCATATTAGCTCAAGCAAAGAGTCTTTACCCTCGATATTAAATCCTGTATCTTTTTGAACCGAGAAGTATAAACAACCTAATGGCTCAAGTTTAGAGCGAAACTCGCTAAGCCACTTGCTCTGTACCCCTTTGATTGGCCAAACAGCTGTCACTTGCCATTTTCCCAGACGCCAAGCAAATAGCTACCTGGTGATGGTTCGAGCTAGTCGGCCGATGGTTGGCTAGTATGAACCGAGCGGCCCCCAGGCTCAAGCCAAACCTCCGATTGGATGAAAGGTTCCGAATTCAGCACAACCCGAGCTTCCAGGTGCTGGGCAGGGTTTACAAGGAGCGGTGTGTTAAACTCCTATGAGTATTCAAAATCCTGGTCAAGTTTAGAATTCGCTCCAAACTACATCGGATCCTTTTTAACCATGCCTACAGCCCAGTACACTCATGTATTAGGGATCGCATAAGGCCAGATTTTGGTTTACCTTCCAATGAACAGGATGGGTGGGGTTTCCCTGGGTTGGGTAGAGGATGGACATTGATGGGTAGCTTAGGCTGAATCACCATCAATGGGTTTTTACCTAACCCATGGATCTCATCTTCAACCTAAACCATCGCTTTAGTGACCTTGAAAGTAGAATCTATGGAAAAGTTGATCATGTCGTAACTGTGCTGTTTTAGCAGAGTTACAAGGGGGAAAATATTTGGAAACTAGATAATATTCTTTATTGAGAGATAGTAATTATATAGCCATTGTGAGTCAATGGATAACAGGAACATTATTGTATTGATCACAGAGTTGGATGGTGAAAGGGATGGCTTGATCCTGGTAATGAGTCAAGCGCCAAAACAAGGTGTCCACCATAGAGGATCATCATTTGTTCATGTTGATGGATTTGGTAATTTGAGTTCACTTCCTAGCTTGGCTACAGGTCACTGGAAAACTGGATCGCGGGTCACAAATCCGCTTGGTTGGAACCTTGCTGACGGGTTGAGCCTGCTGTTTCAACACCCCCCCAACTGAAGGTCAGCCTCCTCTGGGGGTAGGTCATCAGGGAGGTCGTCAGGAGCCCGGGCGCCATACTGTACTAGCTGCTGTTTGGTGGTGGATAGGGCAGTTTTTCATTGCTTCTGTCTTGCCTTGCAGGGTCTCAGGTGATCATGATGGAGAACTTTGTCTTGTTTACGCTTTCCAAGTCCTTGCACAAGGTAAGTGTTGTTTTCATTTACCTTTAAGATAATGGTGGGGCCCACTTTTTCTGGCTGGAGTTTACTTTTGCCGGTACTCATGACCCAGACTTCACCGCCAACATCATGCCTGTTTTAGATGGGAATGAAGGTCTTTTGTAGACGCTTGTCTTCTTTTTCTGATTGATCGCTATTAGCCTGTATGACCTGGGGATCTGAGCAGGGTGGAACTTTGCTCGGTATTTCTAGCTCAGGTCCAGATAGTGCTTGAATGATATTGGGTTGGGTGTCATAAACTAACTCAAAGGGGCTTTTCCCAGTGAATCTGTTCACACGAGTTTGGCATACGAGCAATGCAGTTGATAGCTGCTTGTACCAGCCCTCAGGTATCCTGGCAGTGAGCTTGGCCAAGGCTTGCACGGGGCTGCCATTTGGCCGCTCTACACCTTTATTGGCCTGAGGACGGTAAGGTGCTGTCACCGTGTGCTGGACCCCATTCTTGGTGAGGTATACATTGGTATCTTTGGAGGTTAATTCTTGCCTCCATCAGTTATCAGAAGCTTTGGATTTCCAAACTTGCTGATGATTCCTCTCCCTATGAATTCCTGCACGTCATTGCCTGTATGTGTTTTAACTGCCTGCACCACTGGCCATTGTGTGGCAAAGCCTATTGCAGTAATGATGTATTTCTTTTTGTTATGTCTCCCTGGCATGAGGCCCACAATGTCTAGGGCCCACACCTTGAAGGGTTGTTGCGTGCAGATAGCTAGTACTGATTTAGGTGAGGTATCACTCTTTCCAAATTTCTCACATATGTCACATTGTTTCAAGACTTACTGGACATCCTGGTACAGAGTTGGCCACCATGCTTTGTGTTTGAGAAATTCACAGAGGTTGCAGCTCTTCATGTGCCCTAGGTCTCTGTGATAGCCTAGGACTTTATCAACTCGCTAATGTGTGGGAATATAAGGGATGGTGGTTCTGTCAGTCATTTTCCAATGTAAGGTTCCATACACACCCGCAAATAAGTGCTTGTTCTTAATGACTGTTTTTTTGTTATGTCTGTGGTGCCAGGGGGGAAGCCTTTGTCCTTTGTCTGGAGCACCAGGAGAGGCCAGTCTGGGTTGAGCCCATTCTTGCCTCTTGTGGCTCTGACATACAGGTTCCAGAGTGGGTCCGCCATGGCGAGTTCTGGGCCAGGCTTATATTGTACGATCATATTGAATCTCTCTAGGAGTTCCATCCAGCAGGCTTGACGGCAGGATAGGTTTGCTTGGGTTTTGAAGTATATAAGCAACTTGTGGTCAGTCAATGCTGTGAACTCCTCCTGTTGCTCTAGGTAGCAACACCATTTGATCAGGCAGTGTACGGTTGTCAACAGCTCTTTGTTGTGTATAGGATATTGGCACTTGCTGTCAGTCAGTTTGCGTGATTTGTAGGCTAAAGGCAGGAAGTGACCATCATTGTTTTTGATTTGTAGTACTCCCCCAATAGATGCATCCAATGCATCTGTCTTCATTTGATATTCCTCATTATATTTGGGGTATTGTAGAATGAGTGCTGTCGTAAGCTTCTCCTTAAGACGTCTGAAACAAAGTTCACATTATGGGTCCATACAAATTTAGATTTGGCGCCAGTTATGATGGATAGGGGTGCATTCAGGACACCACAGTTGGGTATGAACCGTTGTACATAGGCAATCATTCCTCAGAATGTGCAGAGCTCTGACTTGTCTTTGGGAGAAAGCATTTTACAGATGGCTTGAATTTTCTGGTTATCAGGTTTAATGACATCCTTTGAGACTTTGTGTCCCAAGAAGGGTAACTGTGATGAAAATTGTGGGATAGCATGAAGCCATTTATAAGTGATGGAGAATTACCACTCAAATCCACATAGAATTAATGATTAACCACCAACATGGCTTCAGATGTTTTTTTGTAAAATTTCCAATTGTAATACCAGGATTAAGCAGAATAATTAATCCTAACCAAAGTATCCCAAGATAAATGGCCTGAGACAGCAAAAAAATATCTTCAGAATAAAATTCTGGACATTGGGAGGCAACACAATTTTCAGTTTCCAGAATGGAGGGGGGCTTCAATATCAGCTGACGCAAAATTAGCATTGGGCGGCACCAACAACAAAGTTCTAACTGCTGGGCCCCATCTTCCAGAAATGATTCAGTTGAGAATCAGATTGTACAGAATATATTGTAATAACCCAACAACAGGATGCATTTTGAAAAGTAAATTAGAACTAGGGATAAATGATTTTTATTGAGTAAAATTTTGGGAGGACTCAACACTTAGAGTTGAAACAGTGAAAGTTATTCAATATAGATCAGAAAATTGACTAAGCAATATCACCTAAATCTTGGCCTCCTATTCCTTCTACATTGTCAAGTAAGTATCTGGTCCAGGTTGCAAAGAACCCTTATGTGACCAATTTCTTACAACCATGCTGATTAACAAGCTCATATTGGGTGACCCTCAAATAACACCAATTTATCAACGTCAATTTACAAGGAGGAACTGGTTTCAGCTGACAGACTGGAGCAGCCGTAACCCATTTCTGGTTGACCACTTGATTTAAATCTGTAAACTTGGTCAATTTTGATAAAGTCTTTCCAGATTTTTGAGCCTTCTTGCTTGGGCAGATAATTTCTGGCATGATGAAACCTACCGTGACATTACCCTCTGCTTTAGCCCTGGGCACAATACCATCATCCAGGAGATGAGATAAGGAGAAATTCTTGTGGGCAGGTGGGAGTTTCATTGCAGCTAAGGTAAGTTCAGGGTGGCCAATAGCAGTGGGATTGCGCTTGTAGAACTCATGAATCAGATCTGGGGAATTGAAACAACTGTAGTGGGGAACTCAGGAGTTCTCAGAATCAGGATAATCCTTGCACAACACCAAATATTCCAAGCGGCATTGATTCTTGCGGGAAGCAAGAATACAATTCAACTCATACTCAGGTTCTCCCTCCACAAGAATGGGTTGGGAAGAAGGAGTCTCTTTACTTTTAAAGGGAGTAAGAAGACATTTATAAAAGGTGTGGAAAATCTTGAAATCAGGAGCTAAATCCAGCCAATAAGCAGAGGGATCAATTTGACATTCTACTTTGAAGGGACAAACTCACTTAGGCCCTAACTTGTAGCAGAAAACCTTCAGTTTCATATTGCAAGCATCAACCATGACTAAATCACCTGGTCTGTAAGTGGGACCTTCCTGGCACTTGCAATCTGCATATTCCTTGTAAGTTGTCACAGCAGCAGCAAGAGTAACCTGGAGCTTCTGATAGACCTGCTTCAATACAGTGGCTTGATCAGCTGCAGCTTCCACATTGCTAACCAAACAAGGACCCATATTAAAAGAAGAGTTGTAACCCAAATTGGCATAGAGGGGTGATACTTGAGTTGACGTGTGCGGGGCGTTATTATATGTGAACTCTGCCATGGGTAGATTATCACACCAGCCATCTTATTGCACATTAGTATAGCAATGTAGGTAGACCTCCAAACTTTGGTTTACCCTCTCTGTTTTTCCGTCAGATTGGGGGTGAAAGGCTGTGGAACAGCATAATTTGATACCAAGAATTCCAGTAAAAGCCTCCCAGAACTGAGCAATAAATTGAGGCCCACAGTCACTTACAATCTTCATTGGGATGCCATGTAGGGAGAAGATTCTATTCATAAACAACCTAGCTGTTTCCACTGAAGTAATTGTGTTTGAGCAAGGTAAAAAGTGTGCCATTTTTGTGAAACAATCTATCATCACCATGATTGTGTTAAACCCATTGGAATTGGGAAGTTCACCAATGAAACCCACCAACACAGACATCCAGGGTCCTGCAGCAGGCTGCAGTGGAATCAGTAAACCAGTAGTTTTTTTCCAGCTTGCCTTAGATCAAACACATACCAGAAAATAATAAAAAAAGCTGCTATCTGCACTATCAAACCTTTCCAGGAAAACTGGTGGTAGATTAGTTCCACCGTTTTGTTTTTACCTGGGTGGCCTGCCATTGGACAGGTGTGATGGGCCTCCATGATTTCTTCCCAAATAGTTCCTTCTGGAACCCACAAGCAATCTTGATGATATAGAACTGGACCTATCTTATGATAACCCTGGGGCTGGCCCACTGGGTTTGAACATTATAGCTCCAATAGCCCATCATAGCCTTTGGACAAAGGTTGCAGAAACTTAACTTTGGAATATAAATCCAGGTCTGTGCCCTCAGTTAAGGACATGGTGGCCAGCGTAGCAGGTGGAGGCAATAAAAAGGGTACCACAGCCTCATCTGGAATCATAGTATGTGTGTTAAACTTGGCGTCCATACTAGCATCTGGGATATGGGAAGGGTTTCTGCTCAGTGCATCAGCCAAGTGATTGTCAGATCCCTTAATAAACTTGTAGCGGAACTTGTATCTTGTCAGGTCACCATGACATCTGGATTGACAACCTGACAAAACTCTGGGTTGTCAATAATACAGAAGAGCTTTGTGGTTGGTTCTTACTACAAATGGATGATGTGCCAACATGAGATGGTGATGCCAGTGCTTTAAAAATTCCACAACAGCCAACAATTCCTTGTTGTAAATCATGAAATTTTGTTCACAAGCCTCCATCTTCCGGGAGAAATATCCTACAGGTCTCTCAATCCCATTGCCAGAAGTCTGCAACAACACACCAGCCACAGCATATTTAGATGCATCTGTGGAAACCACAAAAGGAAGCTCAGGATCCACATGTCTCAACACAGATGACGGCAACAAAAGAGCTTTGACTGCTGAGAATGCACTTGCGCACTCAGGTGTCCAAACTAAAGTTGTCTTTCCACTAGCTGAATATAAAGGGGCGGCCACTTCAGAAAAGTGAGGAGTGAATTTCTTTAAGAACGTACAAGTACCCAAGAAACTATGGAGTTAGGATACTGTCACAGGTGTAGCATACTCTTGAACTGCAGCTTTCTTGTCAGGGGCATTAGTGTGGCCATCCTCAAAGATAATATTACCCAGAAAGATAACCTTACATTTAAAGAATTCACACTTACTATTTTTAATGATGAAGTTTTCCTGGAGAATGCGCTCTACAACTGCTGACAGATGAGCCTTATGCAACTCCTCATCTGGAGAGAACACCAAGATATCATCCATATATGCAATGGCACATACACCTAGGAGATTCCCCAAGACGGAATCAATTAGACGCTGAAAGCAAGCCAGAGCATTCTTCAATCCAAAATGCATTATGAAGACCTGAAAAATGCCCTTCTTGGTTCTGAATGCTGTTAAAAATTCCATTCCTTCTGAAATCCTGATTTTATTGAAAGCATTCAACATATCAAGTTTTGAGAATACCTTAGCCTTCTCAACACACCTAGAGATCTGTGCTTTGAGAGGTAAAGGGTAGGGATCAAGGATCGTGATGTTATTTAAATTCCCGTAGTCAATGCAAGGACAAAGAGACCCATCAGCTTTTTGAACAAACAACAACAGGAAGAAAATTGGCAAAGCCTTTTTAAAAATATAGCCCTTTGCCAACATGTCACAAGTCCATTCTTCCAAACATGTGTCTTCCTTCAGGATTAAAGGGTAAATAGGAGACACAATTTGAATCAGATCAACGGTAACTTTAAAGTCAAAGTCAAACTGAGTGTGCTTGGGAAGGACCTTGCCTCTGGTGGCGTCAAACGCCACAGACCAGGGTTTCAAACATGCTGGTAAATCCAAACTTGTGGGGACAGGAACAGGAACTGATTGAATGGTCTGAGAAGATTGCTCCATCTCAGACATTCCTAACAGTGGAATACAAATAGATATACCCAAAGAGTGTTCCACCTGTAGCGTATTTTCTTTCAGTAAGGTTGATACATTATGATCTCTCCACCAACCCACCCCCAAAATGATAGGATACATCAGGGAAGTGCAAACAGAGAACCTTGCGGTAAAAGACTGACCTGCAACAACAAATGTTACTGGCTTCTTCAGCTGGAAAGAGGAAAACATTTGACAGTTTCCACCCCTAACAAGCATACCAGGGTGGTACTTGAGGTGTAGCAAGTCTGCAGTCTCCACACTCATGAAGTTCTTGGAAGCACCTGTATCCAATAAAATGGCTGGCTGATAGATAGTTTGACCATTATCAATGATACCATAAAACAAGAAGTATCCAGAAACAGATTTATTTGCAGCATGAGTGGCAATCTTGGCAGGGTCCTGCTTCTCTTTGGCAGTACAGACGGTGGCCAAGGAGGCAGGATGCTCCTGGAAGTAGCACTCAATCATTTCTTGGACAGCAGCTGGAATAACAGGGTGATCACAATCAATGGGAATGAGGGGCAACTCTTCAGACATAACTGCAGAAGGCTTTGCAGGGATGTCATGCTGAAGCATCACCAAAGAACTCTCAGGACCAGACACCACTAGTGCTTCATTTCTATTGATAGGTTTGTTCACCACTGCCAATTGCAACTGAGAAGAGCTAGGGGGAGAACAATCCTGACTTTGGTTAGAAGGAACTACAGCAGAGCAGGGACCAGAAAACCAGGAGTGTGCAGCGGGTTTGTCCTCAATTACCAATATACCTTGCTTGGAAGTTGACAGATTTAAGACCAGAGAAAGAATTTGGCTTACCAGGGCCTCAGTTGTGGTTGACATGGAATCCCAAACTGCCAAATCCTGGGCAGTCTGGTCAACTGCTGTGACTGTACAACAGTCACTATTGAGTATTTAGCCAAATAAATGCTCTGAAATATAAATTTATCCCTGTTTTACTGATTATTACATGTAGATAGGTTGGATTGGAAGTCTTAAGGTTAAGGTTCCTGAAAACTGGATATCTAGGTTCAATAAAAGAACAGAAGGCAAGATTAACCGAGTCAATCTGGGAGACTGGGCATCATAAAAACAGTTTAATTAATTGGGAAGATTAATTAATAAATATACAGGAATATAATTAATGAGGGTTTAATTATATTAGTTAAATTGCCTTGACTGTGTCAAGAAGTTTGGTTAAGGTTGACCATAAGCAAACCGTCAAATTTTGGGTTAAAAGAGCTGCTTTGGAAAATTCATTAGGTTAGAAGCGCCACCACACTGCCTAATGGATTTGAAAAGCGCTGAGGCGCCACCTGGGGAAATTGCTAAGCGCCGCAGTGGCGCCTGGTTTGAGCTTCAAAGAATTTTAATGGGTTTTAAGGCAAAAAATCATTAATGCAAAGATAACTAAATAAAGGCAAGGATGCCTAGGAATTCAGGTTTAATCAACTGGTTCCCAGTTGGAACATCAATGGCTGAGTTTTGGGATTTTTAATCCACAGGATTTTGGCGCCAGGAGCTGTGAAAGCTCCATGATGAATTGGTACATTGGAATGAATTGAGTCAGGTGACTTCTTTCCATTGTAGGTTGATTCTCATAGGTTGAGAAATACTGGTGATCTTTTAGGTAAAGATCTAGATTTGGATGACTCAAATGTCATCAACCACATGAGATGAATCTGGGTTGATTCAGGAACCGGAGAGGGTTTCAGCTGAATATGCCCTGAATGGTATATAAGCAAAAACAGCTCAACCTTAATAAATATATTGTCAATTTCAATGCTTTCCCCTCAACTATCTTTTAAATTATTATGTATTCTTTGTTAAATTTTGAAACAGCCAAATTTGGAGTACTTTGCATAGAAACTGCTGCTGCCAGGAAAGAAGTTCCTACAAGTTTGTTGGAGGAAGCTTGGGCAAGATTGGAGGTCACCAAGACTGTGCTGGAGGAGTCCTTGGTGGAAGTAAAGGCTGCATTTGAAGAGTTATACTCCAATTACTTTGCAAAAGAAGGGAATCCTGCCCAAGGAAATAAAATCTATGTGTGGGATTCCTGGAACCTGTTAGTAGGATGGGACAAAATCTTACAACAAGTGAAAGCAAAGGCAAATTGTGAAATTGAGGCTTTAAGGGCAAGGGAGGAAAATAGTGTTGAGATCATGGCCTGTTGGCAGGATGATAACAAAGTATTGTCCAATCAAATTGCCTCCCTGGAGACAAAGCTCCTCAAAGATTTGTCACAGGGAGGTAATGGCAATAAGAGTCAAGGGCAGGGTAATGGAGGGATTAACTGATTGGACCTGGATCCGTCACAACTGCTAACCACAACACTGAGAGTTTATTCACCTTGGGAACATCAATTGTTTGGCAGTAGGAAAGAAACTGAGGAAGGAATATCAAAAGCAGAGTAGTACCCTGATGGAAGGTGTACAGCTTACAATATACTTTGAGCTCCTCAATAGATACACACAAATTTTTTAACAAATGGTATAGAGATGCACTTTCAGTTAAAGCATGTGGATTGCGCTCCACCACAGACAACAACCATTCACAAGCATCCTAAAAAACCTTTGTAATCACATGGTAAACTTGGGATTTGTGGCTAAGAATTGAAACAGAATAGAATGATAAGGCTGACAAAACTTCACGCAAAATCTCATCAGTGGGTGGAGCAGGAAAATAATCTGGACGCCAAAATGACATGACATAGCGGAAATAGGAAACAGAAGATCCAGTATCAACAACTGCAACCAGAGATGGAAATCACAAATTAAAGAAAATTCCAAACTGAAAGCTCAGAAAATAACTGATACAAATAAACATGGTAAACACAGATATCTTGACAGAGCAGGAGAAAAGAAATACAAATTCATGACAAACTGCTTCCAAAAACTCAGATGTAGAAGAGTTGAGTAAAGTGACAGAAATTACGGGATATTATGAAGCCATTTCTAAGTGATGGGGAATTACCACCCAAATCCACATAGAATTAATGATTAAACACTGTTGCAACATCTTCAATTACTCCCTCTTGGGGAATTAACACCCCGAGTAAATCACCGAGCGGCTCACCAAATGGTTCACTGCCCAGTCAATAAGCTGGTGGCATCATTATCAGTTAACCATCTATGACAGGGATCACTCAATCCAGGTCCTAAATGGAACACAACTTGATTAAGCCTTGTGACTCAAGAGGAACATTACTCATATAAGCCCCATGACCTCCATGACGTACATGGACGGCATGTGGCTTGTCATGATACTATATAATATCCTATATTCATATCAAATAAAGTATCATTCTCTTCTTAATATTCCCCTTTATTTTGTTTATTATACTTCCCAGAAGTATAAACTCAACAGTAGTAGCACAGGTAGGTTATCCATACCTACCCAACTCAAAAGAAAAATTCCTCTAAGAAAAGAACACAAGCATGTTGCTCCCTAACAGTTGGAGAGATTAAAAAGTAGGACAAGACGTCCCCCCAGGCCTTGTCATCTACAATAATCTCCTTGTACCCATTGACCAGTACAACACCCTCAAAACCCGCAGACTGTTCACTACCACGCCAACCACAACAGTGCCTATGCAACCTGAGATACCTAATATTGTGTTTCAACGCTTACATACCGCTGAGATTGATGCCTTTGCAGAACTAAGCCAGGAAAGCGCTTTGCTTTGGATAAACAGTACACAAAGCAAATTTGAGCAAGTGGACTACCCCCAAAGACTCTGGGTCAGAAAAATTGCCCTCTGTGTCACAGGAACTGCTTCACGCTTTGTTACCAAATGGCTAGCCCAATATCCTGACCAGAAGGAAAATCGGGAAGTGTTCAAGGCCGCATTCCTCAAAAAGTTCTCCATGAAGGACTCAGACGTGGTGATTATGACCAAACTTCAAACCTTCAAAATGACAGGAACCATCAAAGAATACATTGCAGCATATGAAGAACTACATGACCATACGCCCAACACCATCAACTTTGATGAACCTGGGCCACGCCTGGACTTCTACAATGGTCTTCTCACACACATTAGACGTCAGTTCAACATGACCTGCTGCAAGAACCTTGAGGATGTATTTCTAGAAGGAAAACGCACAGCTCAGAAGTCTGACAATCTACACGCCACTAACAAACGCAAGGAAAACCCTGCAGTTAAGAGAGAGCCTCGCCCCAATAAGCAAAACAACCAAGCCAACAGTACCCAGCCTCAAAACAGGAATTGCACTGCACAAGCCAACCAGGCCAGCACCAAAGATACCAATGGGAAGGGAAAAGCTCAGGGGAGTGCTTAGGCAAGCCGCTCTCCCCCTCTTCACAAGACTCATATAGAGAACAGGATGTGGACTCAATCACCATGATCCAGGTTCCCTCCAGCAATCCTGTACTGTTTGCTGCCCAATCTGGAAATAAACTCCTTACCTATTCTTTCTGTTTTTGCAGATATCAGGGCACAGCACTATTTGACACTTGAGCCAATCAATCACTCATTAACAAAAGTTTTGCAGACCTCATGAAGTTACCTACCATTTGGAGTAGCATCAAGAAAGTCATCATGGCAGACAACCACAGCACACCAGTTACCCACAAGACAAAACCTTTCCGGGCCCGAATTGGAGACGTTCAAATGAAAATTAGTGGCCCATCATTCCAATCCCCAAATACAATATCATACTTGGATTAGATTGGATGCAAAAGACAAAGCCTCACATCAACTGGGACAGTGCCACCCTCACTATCCAGCAAGGAGAAGCCCACCATCACATGTACCCAACACATCTTGACACTCTCATGAGGGACCATATATTTGTAAAGATCATGGAAACAGAGAAAGAAACTAACATCGGCAAAATTGATTGGAGCACATGTATGTATGAGGTTATACATTTCAAAAACACAGAAACTCAACACAAACAGAGCCCAATTAGAGACCAGCTAGTCAATGAATTTACCTCTGTATTCCAAGAAACACTACCCGGGTTGCCCCCTTATTGGGGTATTTAACATGAGATTGACAAAAAAGCAGCATACCTAACGCACAACCCATCTACTGCTCACACCACAAGAAGACAACACTCTGAAAGCTTACCTTGACAAAGCACTTGAGAAAGGCCTCACCAGACCCTCAAAATCACCCTTTGGTGCTGCTGTCTTCTTTGTGGTAAAGAAAGATGGAGGCCTCTGCCTGGTCACAGACTACAGGGCCCTCAACAAGGTCACAATAAAGAACAGGTATCCCCTGCCCCTAATTGATGACCTTTTTGATGCCCTGGGGGGGTCCCAAATCTTCAAAAAAATCAATTTGACAGCAGGTTGCCACCAAATTTGCGTGAAACCTGAAGACATTCCAAAGACCACATTTTGAACTAAATACAGATCCTTTGAATGTGTTGTCCTCAATTTTGGCATGACAAACACTCCCAGTACCTTTGTAACCTTCATGAATGAAGTATTAAAGGAACACATTAAGAAAAGAGCAATCATCTACCTGGACAACATCATCATTTACAGCCTCAACCTACAACAACACTGGGAAGACGTCCATGCAGTCCTCTGTACCCTGGAAGAAAACCAACTAGTTGCCAAACCATCCAAATGCGAGTTCTTCTCAACTAAACTTCCATTCCTTGGCCATATTATCAGCAAGGACAGTATCAAGCCAGATCCAGACAAAATATGCGCTATAACAGAGATGCCAGCCCCAAGGAACAAGAGCAAACTCCACACCTTCCTTGGAATGGTAGCCTATGTACGCAGGTTCATCCCTGACTGGGGCGCCCTAATGGCTCCCTTGTCAGCCATCACCAGAAAAACAACCAAATTTGTCTGGACACCCTTACAAGACCAGCATTTCCTCCAACTGAAAGAGCGCATGGTTACCACCCTCATCCTGCAATACCCAAACCGTGAGGGTATCTATGAGCTAGAAACCAACGCCTCTGATTATGCCATAGGAGGAGTCCTCCATATCCAAACGGCCCGAAAGGACTTCCTCCCCGTAGCATATGAATCAAGGAAACTATCAGACAGCAAACAAAGATACCCTATACACAATAAGGAATTGGTTGCCAACATACACAGCCTCATGAAATGGCGATGTAATCTGGAAGGAGCCCAGACGTTCAAAGTACTCACTGATCACAAGTATTTGATAACTTCAAAACACAACAGCACCTGTCAAGAAGATAAGCCAAATGGATGAGCCTCATACAGAGATACCCCATGAAAATTGAATACAAGCCAGGCAGAGAGATGCTTATTGCAGACGCCCTATCAAGGCTATACAATAAACACATCCTCCACACTGATGGCAACCCCAACTGGCCCATGTTAATCATGGGGAATCTCCAGGAAGAGTTATCACCTGGCACACCAATGGACATCCAAGGGAAAGTCCTCAAGAACAAACATCTTTTCAAAAATGTATATGGTACCCTTCACCAAATCCTTCCAAATGGGGACACTGTACCCTACGTCCCGTCAACACAAAAGATTGACATAATCCTCTGTTATCATAGAGACTTGGGACACACCTGTAGCAGAAACTTGCATGCATATCTCAAGACTTGCTACTGGTGGCCCAACATGCTAGATGATATCAGAGAGGTACTGGAACAATGCAAGGTCTGTGAGAAGTACACACAAACCAAAGCTCCACCTAAGTCAGTAGTACCCGTATCCATCACACAACCCTTCAAGGTATGATTGTTGGATATTGTGGGATCTATGCCCAGTGAAATCAAAGGAAAGAAGTACATCATAACAGCTATCAACTATGCAACCAGATGGCTTGTAGCACAAGCCATAAAGGAGCACAAAGGCAATGATGTAAGACAATTCATTGGCAAGGAGATCATAGCAAATTTTGGAAAGCCTGACCTTTTAATCAAAGATGGAGGCACTGAACTTAAAGCTATTAACACCAATATCTATCTTGCCAAAAATGGAATAAGATTTGTCACAGCCAGCCCATATCACCCACAAGCAAATGGATACGTAGAACAACTAAACGGCTCTTTAGTGGAGGCCCTCAGTAAGTTGTCTGCCAACAATCCAAAAGCCTGGGTTGACATGCTACCAACCACCCTCATGGTCTGCAGAACACGAGTCAACCACAATACAGGTAAGAGCCCTTTTGAGCTTGTCTATGGTCAGAAACCCTCACGTGTCAGTACATCCACAGGACCACAACTGCCACTTGCAAAGAAGATACCAGACAGTAATGACCCAAAAGTACTACAAACCAGAACAGGCCAGGAAGTGATGGAACAACAAAGGGTTCAGCGGGAAGCAATCCCATTGCAACAAAAAAGGTTCCAAGTCAGAGATGAGATCTGGGTTGTCAATCAAAACCAACATAAACTAGAACCAGGGTTATGAGGACAAGGCATTGTCATGGAGGTGAAGCCCAATAACACCTACCTCATCAAAGGGATTGGAGCTCAAACTGAATTGAAACATATGCACCATGACCAACTCTGTTTGTGTAAGGCAAGAGCAGCCCAACAAAATTCAAGGCTTCCTGTACCTAACACCAAACTGGACCAATATCAAGCCTGTATACCAGATACTCTCAAGAAGGTTCCCAAGGCTCTGCCTTCTAGCACCCCAGGGGGAGATATCACAATATCTTTGATTACTCCCTCTTGGGGAATTAACACCCTGAGTAAATCACCAAGCAGCTCACCAAGTGGTTCACCGCCCAGGCAATAAACTGGTGGCATCATTATCAGTTAACCATCTATGACAAGGATCACTCAATCCAGGTCCTAAATGGAACACAACTTGATTAAGCCTTGTGACTCAAGAGGAACATTACTCAGATAAGCCTCATGAGCTCCATGACGTACATGGACGGCATGTGGCTTGTCATGATACTATATAATATCCTCTATTCATATCAAATAAAGTATCATTCTCTTCTTAATCTTCCCCTTTATTTTGTTTATTATACTTCCCAGAAGTATAAACTCAACAACATTAACATAGCTTCGGATATTATTTTGTAAAATTTCCAATTGTAATACCAGGATTAAGCAGAATAATTAATCCTAACCAAAGTATCCCAAGATAAATGGCCTGAGACAGCAACAAAATATCTTCAGAATAAAATTTTGGACATTGGGAGGCAACACAATTTTCAGTTTCCAGAATGGAGGGGGGGGCTTCAATATCAGCTGACGCAAAATTAGCATTGGGCAGCACCAACAACAAAGTTCTAACTGCTGGGCCCCATCTTCCAGAAATGATTCAGTTGAGAATCAGATTGTACAGAATATATTGTAATAACCCAACCACAGGATGCATTTTGAAAAGTAAATTAGAACTAGGGATAAATGATTTTTATTGAGTAAAATTTTGGGAGGACTCAACACTTAGAGTTGAAACAGTGAAAGTTATTCAATATAGATCAGAAAATTGACTAAGCAATATCACCTGAATCTTGGCCTCCTATTCCTTCCACATTGTCAAGTAAGTATCTGGTCCAGGTTGCAAAGAACCCTTATGTGACCAATTTATGACAACCATGCTTATTAACAAGCTCATATCAGGTGACCCTCAAATTACGCCAATTTATCAATGTCAATTTGCAAGGAGGAACTAGTTTCAGCTGACAGACTGGAGCAGCCGTAACCCGTTTCTGGTTGACCACTTGATTTAAATCTGTTAACTTGGTCAATTTTGATAAAGTCTTTCCAGATTTTTGAGCCTTCTTGCTTGGGCAGATAATTCCTGGCATGATGGAACCTACTGTGTCAGTAACTGCTTGCAGAAAAAATGGCATTTGGAGGGCTTGGCTAGCAGCTTGTGTTATACCAGGGTAGCAAAGACTGCCTCCAGATCTTTGTGATGTTACTCTACTGAGGGGCTATAGACAATAATGTCATTCAGGTATACCATGGCATGTTTGCCAATGTGGGGGCAAATACCTTGTTCATGAAGGTCACAAAGGTTGACAGGGCGTTTGTCATTCCAAAGTTGAGTACCACACACTTTTATGATCTGTATTTAGTACAAAAGGATGTTTTAGGAATATCTTCTTCCTTGATGCGGATCTGGTTGTAGCCAGTGGTTAGGTCAATTTTGGAGAAGACTGTGGCGCCGCCCAAGCCATCAAAGAGGTTGTCAATGAGTGGGAGTGGGTAACAATTATTGATAGTAACTTTGTTTAGGGATCAGTATTCTGTGACTAGGTGTAGTGTACCACCTTTCTGTGACTATACAACAGTTGCTGTTAAGTATTTAGCCAAATAAATACTCTAAAATATAAATTTGCTCTGTTTTTGCTGATTATTGCATGTAGATAGGTTGGATTGGAAGTCTTAAGGTAAAGATTCCTGAAAACTGGATATCTATGTCCAATAAAAGAACAGAGGGCCAGATTGGCTGAGTCAATCTGGGAGACTGGGTGTCATAAAAACAGTTTAATTAATTGGGAAGATTAATTAATAAATATACAGGAATATAATTAATGAGGGTTTAATTATATTGGTTAAAATGCCTTGACTGTGTCAAGAAGTTTGATTAAGGTTGACCATAAGCAACCCCCCCAAATTTTGGGTTAAAAGCATTGCTTTGGCAAATTTATTGGGTTAGAAGCGCCGCCGTGCCACAAAATTGATTTGAGAAGCACTGCCTGGGGAAAGTTCCTGGGTGCTGTGGTGGCGCCTGGTTTGAGTTTTGGAGCATTTTAATGGGGTTTAAGGCAAAAAACCATTAAATGCAAAGATAACTAAATAAAGGCAAGGATGCCTAGGAATTCAGGTTTAATCAACTGATTCCCAGTTGGAACATTGATAGCTGAGTTTTGGGATGTTCAATCCACAAGGTTTTGGTGCCAGGAGCTGTGGAAGCTCCATGCTGAATTGATACATTGGGATGAATGGAGTCAGGTGACTTCTTTCCATTGTAGGTTGATTCTCATAGGTTGAGAAATACTGGTGATCTTTTAGGTAAAGATCTAGGTTTGGATGACTCAAATGTCATCAACCACATGAGATGAATCATGGGTTGATTCAGGAACCAGAGAGGGTTTCAGCTGAATATGCCCTGAATGGTATATAAGAAATAACAGCTCAATCTTAATAAATATATTATCAATTTCAATGCTTTCCCCTCAACTACCTTTTCAATTATTATGTATTCTTTGTTAAATTTTGAAAGGGCCAAATTTGGAGTACTTTGCGTAGAAACTGCTGTTGCCAGGAAGGAAGTTCCTACAAGTTTGTTGGAGGAAGCTTGGGAAAGATTGGAGGTCACCAAGACTGTGATGGAGGAGTCCTTGGTGGAAGTAAAGGCTGAATTTGAAGAGTTATACTCCAATTACTTTGCAAAAGAAGGGAATCCTGCCCAAGGAAATAAAATCTATGTGTGGGATTCCTGGAACCTGTTAGTAGGATGGGACAAAATCTTACAACAAGTGAAAGCAAAGGCAAATTGTGAAATTGAGGCTTTAAGGTCAAGGGAGGAAAATAGTGTTGAGATCATGGCCTGTTGGCGGGATGATAACAAAGTATTGTCCAATCAAATTGCCTTCCTGGAGACAAAGCTCCTCAAAGCTTTGTCACAGGAAGGTAATGGCAATAAGAGTCAAGGGCAGGATAATGGATGGATGGACTGGTTGGACCTGGATCCATCACAATTTCTTTGCTACAAAGAATATGGCAGTACCAAAAAGAGACTGTGAGGGGCAGATAAATACTTTCTCTAATGCTTCCTTGAGGTAAGCACATAGGGTGTTATCTTTGTTTGGGGTCAGGCAGTAGATGATTTGCGCCTTAGGTACAGCTCCCTTGAGCTGGATGGAGTGTTGGATGTGTTTCTCTGTTGGTAACCCAGGTAGAGCCTCTTTGAAGATTTCTGGATGATGGGCTACAATTTTGAAATCCTGAGGTGTGGCGGTATCTTGGTGGTCCTTGAAGTTCATGATCATATACAGGCAGGAATCCCAGTCAATTGCCTTGAGGTTCTCCTGTTTGTCCAGTGTCTTTGTGATGTGCACAAAGACGTGGTTGTGTAGGAGTTGGTCCACTGAGTTGGGGTAGATCTGGTGATTGACATCTTCACGTTTGATGGTCAGTACCAAGGTTGCCAGTCTATGTGGGGGCTGTTCCTTTGCAACCAGTCCAGTCCCAGCACAATATAAAACTTGGGAAAATCATTGATGAGACCCTGGATGGTGGAATGTAGGTTCTCTAGTATGCCAGAGAATGGGGAAGTTTTCTTGTCATGGCAATGTGATGTTCATCAGATAAAACCATGTTTTTTAATCCGCAAAGGATGAGTGGTTAGCTTGAACTTGTCTAAAAAGCTGCTATTGACTAGGGTTTAATCTGCGCCAGAGTTCAGGAGTGAAGACCCTATGTAACTGAAAAAGCAGAAAGGGTAAGACATCAGTTTATTGGGATGTCTGGCAATGGTGTAAAGCACCAGGTCTTCCAAGGGCACTTGGATCATTGGACACTGGTTTACATCCTTGGGTTAGTATTCATTGTTAGGCAAGTCAGAAGTTGTGCAGGGAGAGCTTGGCTTGCTTAGTGCTCTCCCTGGGCTTTCCCTTGTCTTGGTTATCTTGTGTGGCAGTGGTACAGAAATGTGTATGATTTGACTGGCTATTGTTACCACTTCCATGTCCATTTGAACCTGCAGTTTGTGGTTTGAACTTTTATTATTGTTCCCAGGAGGCAGTTGGTTGAAGCATTAAGCTGGGTGAGAATCTTTGGGCTGCTCTTGTTTTCCAGTTTGCGCCCTGTGGAGAGCGTTGGATGTTTGTTCAGATTTCTCTGCCTTGTGTTACAGACTTTGCAAGTTAGTTACTTGGTCCAGGTCTACATGTCTCATTACATACAACTTGAGTATGTATTAGTACATGAGGTGAGTAGCTGGAGTGTCAAAAGCCATATCTAAGGGGGCACATAGTCAGAGTTCCTTATAAGTGTGGATGAGCTCCTTCACTGTGCCTGTTTGGGTTAAATTCTTTACTTGGTGTATGATCATTAGTATGGTGTTCTTCAGCACAAATCTTGCCAAGAAGTCTTGTTTGAAAGTGCCCCAATCCTTCTCAGTGTGTTCTTCATGCCACTTGTTGCACCATGTGCCAGCTTCATAAGTCAGTTGGATGGAGATATTGGCAATCCAAAATTGTTGCAGGAATTCCATTTAGGCCAGCTTGCTTGAGTGGATTGGATCCATGCGGCAGCGTTGTTATTGTTGTTAGCCCCAGCAAAAGATTCCAAGGCAGCACTTCAGAGTCTCTGAGCTACGTAGGCTGGTATGGTGCCTTTTTCAGTTGCTTGGGGCATGGTAGCAGGTGCCTGGAAGAGCCCTTGCGCTGACAGGGCATTGAAGGCAGGGAGCGGAATCACCATGTTCTGGTACAGTATGGAACCATCAGGTATCTTGGCACCTGGTGTGTACGGTGTCCATTCTAGCAGGAGGCCAGGCATGATTCTATAAAGGATTTGTTGCCGCAGCAAGTATAGACAACATACAGAATTTTTGGGAATAAAGTATGATGGAAAATCTACCTTCTGCTATCAATGTTGTAACTGTGCTGTTTTAGCAGAGTTACAAGGGGAAAAATATTTGGAAACTAGATAATATTCTTTATTGAGAGATAGTAATTATATAGCTATTGTGAGTTAATGAATAACAGGAAAATGATTGTGTTGATCACACAATTGGATGGTGAAGGGGGTGGCTTGATCCTGGTAATGATTCAAGCGCCAAAATGAGGTGTCCACCATAGAGGATCATCATTTGTTCATGTTGATGGATTTAGTAATTTGATTTGACTTCCTAGCTTGGCTATGGTTCACTGGAAAATTGGATTGCATGTCACAATTCTGCTTGATTGGAACCTTGTTGGTGGGTCAAGCCTGCTGTTTTGACAATCAATGCTAAACTTTCTACAGCTAACTAGCTCTTTTAACCTCTCATCTAATCCCTAAACTTCAAACCAAGTCAAACTTTGATAGCAATTTATAAGCTTAGAAATCAACTTTTTAAAAATACTTTCAGCCAACCTGATGTTGCAACCAAGAACTCTACTCCAGACACAATTATGCCCACATTGTACAAAGGCTGTCTAGTCACCAACAGTTGTCAATTTCAAAATCAATCATCTAGCTACCAATCAATCAATTTATCATAGCACTACAAACAGTGAAAATCCCATATTTCATTGGTACCACAACAGCTGTTGTAAATAGGTATCTAGATCCTACAATTTTGCCTGTGCCAGGTTAAAAACTAGATCACAATACCCTTCCCTTTTGCTCCCCAGGGATCCAATATTTCCTTAAAAGGATCAACCCCAATTTCCTCCTCCAGCAGAAGTCTCAGCAATCTGCACCTCACCCTTACTTTTGATCAATGTTCTGCCGGCCTACCTGATGCTTAATGGCTGCTCAAAACATCATAAATTCTGTTATTGTTTCTAAATTAAAGTTGGTGTGAAGAATTGTTGACCAGGGATTGTGGAAAGCCTAATTCATTAGATAATTAATGAAAATTAATCAGGGCCAATCAATTACCCTTTCAGAAATTAGTGACATTTATCACATAATTAAATGCATGATTAGTGACTCATGATATAAATCCTTGCCTCCTTTGGCCTTGGACCAAACTGTTTCCCCCGCTGCACCAAAAAGGCCCAAAAATCATGGCAAAGCCACTCAATTCCCTAGGAGATTTAGCTCATACTGTTGATGAGAGATTTGTCCTGGCTTACCCTGCAGATTCCCCAGCTTTAGTTGTCCCGGCTTGGGAGGAAACACTGATCAATTTGGATTATTTGTTAGCACAATGTTGCCCTCTTTTAAAAACAATTAGGAACAACCAATCAAAAGACAACACATCAATGGTCTCAAAGTCAACTGAATCTGAAATGGTTAGGATGCCATCCAGCCAATCAGGAGGAGCCGCAAAAATTATCTTGAAACCTTCCAGTCCCCCTGGCCCTGGCTAGCAAATTTTCTCCCTTATCAAATCAGATGCAGCACTTGAGGTCAGGTGATTACTGCCTGCCAATCCACCCCTTTTAATAATGCCAGGGGACTTTGAGTCCCCTGCTTGTCAATTCTCCAATTTATGAAAGTTTGGGGTTCTGTTGCACTTGTTTTTAAAATTTATAGTTTTGATTAGATCTCTGTTTGTGTTCCTATCACCTAGAGATTTTAAAGTGTTAGTTGTCTCCTTAAACCTTACCTTCTGCCAACCTGTTTCAAACCCAGTCCCTCTTCTGGGACTATTGAAACTGACTCAGCGCATAGTTGTCTTTGTTTTTTTTGCTTTCAAAGTTTACGCTTGAGTTTAAAAGTTTTAGTTAAATTCATTATAAAAGCCTAATTTTATCTTGATTTTCTCTTAAATCTCTTTGTTTTGAAACCACTTTTGCTTTTGTTTTGTTTAAAAAGACACCCAAGATCATTGCCAAGCTTTACAAGACCTTCCTGCTATTTCCTGCCTGGTTTCTTATTTGTGGGTTCTCCTGTTAGGCTAAATCTTATTGTTTTAACCTATAACAAAATCTCCTACCTTGCCCAAATTTTGTGGAGAATTCAACTATGATAATCCCAGTGCTGAAGTTTGTGGTATTTTCTCTGGCTCTGTTCCTGTTGCTTTTGTGGTTGACCTCACCCAATTTGTGGTCAAAAATCTCCTCTTCTGTGCGGCTTGTGGGTGAGGATCCTTACACCCTCTTGAATCTCCCCAGTGGCCTCCTGTTCTCCAGAGAGGCTGTGGTCAAGAGCCTGACTTGCAATGACTTGGAATTGGAGGTCGTGGATAATGCCTTGCCTGTTCTTGTGAGCAAGGGAACATTGGCACCTCCCCTCCTTGGTCTGGAGAAGAGTGGCTTGGCACCGTTCCAAGTGCCTGTGAAGCCCCCTCTCACTTCCACCCGTACTCCCTGTTTGCTTACAGGCCTAGTGCTGATGGAATTGAATGTTTATTATCCTCAGCTATCCCCTGGGTCTTCTCTGTGGTCCCCCTCTTTGAGCGGCTGTCCCAGTTCTCCACTGGGCGGCTTCTTGGTGGTTTGTTTTGCCCGGATGGGAGCCAAACTTAGTTAGTTTAGCCCCCCTCTCTCACATAATTGACAAGCCCTTTTCTTCTGCCTTCAAAGCCTTCTGTTACTGGGTGTGAAGTCTACTTCTTGCTCTCATATGCGCCAGCTTGGGATCACTCCTAGCTGGATTTCTCTTGGTGTGGGCTGCGTGGTTCCTTCTGTCTTCCTTCAAGTTGTGTCTCACCAAGAAGTCTGCCTCCCCCCTCCACAGCTTCCTTGGCTGCATCAGCGGTGAATATCACCCTGGTGTCACCCTGCACCCCCCCTCCGTGGCTGTCCGTGAGAAGGTCCTGGATGCTCTTGGGGAGCTGCAGCTTTGCCTCTCTGCGGACTCAGCGTCTGCAGACACTCCTATCTCCAACACGCAGAGATCAGTAACTCTCTTGGATGCTCTTGACGGAGACGCCTGTCTCTGGGTGTGCACTCTCCTCCGCCAAAGCCAGTAGCTTGGGGATACTTACTCCCTCCTCACACTGGTCTCTTCTGAAGTGGCTTCTCCGAGTTCCAAGGCCTCAGTTATATTTGAGATTCTCTGTGCTAAAGGCCTCGCCCCTGGCCTTGCCTCCCATGTCAAGTGTTTTGCAGTGAAAGCTGCCTCCCTGGATCTTCCTACCAAGATGGCAGTGACCATGTTCCATAACTCCTTGGATGCTGCTTCAGCAGACAAGAGTGCAAGGGATCTGGCTCCTACCTCCCTTGAGAAGGCATTTGCGTTGGCCCAGAAGCTTGGAGCTAAGCCAGCCTATCAGCCCAAATCTGGTGTGCTGGCCCATCTCCTGGTCTCTAAGCCCACCCAGGCTAAGCCTCCCGCGGCCAAGCCCCCCAAGACGCCTGCCATCAACGTGATGTGCCGTCCCCGCCAGGCCCCCGGCTGGCCCACCTCTACAGGATTGCGCCCTGTCTTTGCAGCTTTGGCTGCCAGCCCCAAGGTTTCCTCCTGCAACCCTGCCACATCCATTTTGACCCTTCAGAATAAAGAAGATCTTTCCTATTTTCTTTTCACTACAACCTTTTATACCAAATCCTGTCAAGCTAAGGCCATGGTTTTGGTGGATACAGGTGCTGCAGGTAAATTTATGGACCTGGCACTGGCCCAATCCTTGGGGTTGTCCTTGCTTCCTCCCCAGAGACTTATTGCCATCAGCAAGGTACTGGTGCTCAGTTATCCCCTCACTAACCCACTTAGTTACTGTACAGGCTCACACATGTTTGTGAGTAAATTATCTGCTGTTGAGGATCTTCTGTAATCTGTAATTGTGGGTGTGGGGTGGTGGTGGCATCACTTGGTACAGATTGACTGTCTCACCAACAAGCTTCACTTCTTGCTGGACGGGTGTCTAGGTTCCTTTCCCCTTCTCCCCTTGGGGTGGGAACCAACTGAGTCATGCTTTTCTCCTCCGGCGGGAACCACCTGAGTCATGCTTTTCTCTTGCGGCAACCCCAGTCTCCCCTCCTGAGCACTTTTCCCTTCCGGCCCCCGTTGCTCCCTTCAAGGACGCCTTTGATACTACCCTTTCCTGTGCCCTTCCTCCACACTCTTGCCACAATTTGACCTTTAAGACAACAGTTGACCCCGTAAAAATTGATGCCCCAATGTACCCTCTTAGCAAATTGGAGGATAAGGCGTTGGGCGCGTGGTTGGGCAACATGCTGGCAAAAGGGTGGATAGTCAATAAGGCTTCCTTGATTAGCTCCCTGGTGGTTTTTTCTAAGAAATCAGATGGGTCCCTTTGGCTATGAGTTGATTATAACCTCCTCAACAATGTCACCATCCTGGACTGCTACCCCCTTCCCTTGGAAGCCTCAATTGCTCAGTTCATTGCCAAGTCTTGTGTCTTTTCAAAACTAGGACTTGTTAATGCTTTTAACCAGGCTCATGTGGCAGAGGGGGACAAGTGGCTTACAGCCATCAAAACTTGATGTGGCTGCTTCCAATTCAAGATCATGCCTTTTGGCCTAAAGAACGCTCCCGCAATCTTTCAGCGTGTCATTGAGGATGCCTTGGGAGATCTCTGCTTCTCCTGCGCCATGGCGTACATTGATGACATCCTAATCCACTCCCCCACTCCTGAGCAGCACACTGAGGACCTGGTGGCTATGGTAGCAGCTATTCACAAGGCTTGGCTATTCATCAAGCTCAGTAAGTGTGAGTTTTTCAAGTCTGAGGTCACCTTCCTGGGCAATTTGGTCCTGAAGGACGGTTACACAGTCTCTCCTGACAAGGCCAAGGCTCTTTGGGAGTGGGCTACCCCGCAGAACCAGAAGGAGTTACACTGCTTTCTGGATACTGTGATTTTCCTCAAGAAGTTCTCTCCCACCATCTCCAAACTTGCTGCCTCTCTGCACCCCCTGGTGGGCAATAACACCTCTGTTGCATGGACTCTGGCGTGCCAGGAGGCCTTTGAGGCCATTGAGCGGGTCTTTGTCTCCACCCCAGTACTACACCATACCAACACAAGCAAACAGTTCATTGTAGCTTGTAACGCCTCTAGTGTGGCTTCTGGGGCAGTGCTCCTCCAAGAGCACAGTGGTCAGGAGCTCCTGGTTGCTTACTTCTCCAGGAAGTTTGCTCCCAACAAGTGTTCCCGGGTGGTGTTTGACAAGGAGCTACAGGCCGTGGTGGACGCCATCACTCATTGGAGGCACCACTTTCAGGGCGCTCAATAAAATTTTGTGGTTTGTACAGACCATAAAGCCCTCTGTTACTTTTGCAAGCCCCAGAAATTACTTCCTTGCCAAGCACGTGTCATACAGATGCTCTTGGGTTACAAGTTCAAGTACAAGTTTGTTAAAGGGGAGCTCAATATCCTCCCTGACCTGCTGAGTTGTAATCCTGAAAAGTACCCAGTGAGGGGCAACAAGGACCCTCAGGTCACTGTCATCCTGGAGTCCTTAATTCTCCCAACGCCCAGTCCTTTCCCCCAAACCCCAGCCATGGCTCCAGTTATTACTCCCTAGCTCCTGGCCATTGGTCCTGATCCCTCATATAAGGAAGCTCCACCACTTGCTCTCCCTGGCACACTCTTGTACCACATCCTGGAAACCCAGCACTCCTCACCCAATGGCCAGGCTGTCTGCGCAAAGCTGTCCCCTGTCTCTGCATCTAATGGTCCCTATACCCTTAAGGATAGGATAATTTACCAAAACAACAGAGTATGGATTCCAAAGGACTTGCAGCTACATGTCATGACAGAACATCTTGATCCCCCCTGTTTGGTCACCCCTTCATAAAGAAGCTGCTTGAGCTCATCAGGCGTACTTACAGCTGGGTTGGGATAACTAAAGCAGTAGGCCCCTGGATTAAGAAGTGTGTTACTTTTGCCTGCTCTAAACCGGATTGTTCAGGGAACAAAAGTCTTCTCCACCCCCTACAGCAGTCTCAAGGCCCATGGTCATCCATCCCAGTTGACTTTGTGGTGACCCTCCCTTTTTTGGGAGGATTTGACTTCATCATGGTGGTAGTTGACCAATTCACTAAATACCCGGTCTTCATCCCGTGTCTAACCATTCTGGACTCAGTGAGGATGGCAAACCTGTTTGTGAAACACATCTTCACTAACTTTGGCCTACCTCAGGAGATCATCAGTGACTGTGATCCCCAGTTTACCTCCATGTTATGGGAGTTGCTGCTAGGAATCCTGAACATTAAGCCATGCAGGTCAACCTCCTTCCACCCCCAGTCAGATGGGCAAACAGAGAGGGTCAACCAAACTATGGAGCAGCACTTACGCTGTTATGCCAATGCTTCTATGAACTCTTGGTTTGAAAATTTCCCTCTAGTCCAGTTTGCCTACAACAACACCGTGCACACCTCCATGGGAGTATCCCCTTTCCAGGCTACTTTAGGCTTCTCACCTGCTTTCTCTATTGGCCTGTTCTTGCAATCCCACGTTCCAGCTGCAGCAGACATGGCTGCACACCTAAAAGCCACCCATGCCAAAGTACAAAAGACATTGGCCAAATCCATAGAGTCTTATAAGAAGGAAGCAGACAATAATTTTTGCCCAGCCCTGTACTACCCAGTAGGCTCCCTTGTCATGTTGGACTCCTCCAACATCTGCATGAAAGTTACCTCGCAGAAATTTTCCCCAAAACGCTTAGGCCTGTTCAAAGTGCTAGAAAACAAGGATAATAGAGCTTATGTGCTGGAATTACCCCCTCATACCGCATTCACATACCTTTAAGGCTGCTATTGTAAATTGCACAATCAATGCTATTTTAATATGGCCTTCAAAAATTTGATAGCTGCAAAGATTTGGCTGCGTTTACTTTCAATTTTGGATATTTCTTGCCTTCTGTAAATGGGTCTGGCTCAATATCCACCCATTCCAGGTTATTGTATCTGTCTGTGATTGATCCTGGTATGACCTCATCCCAACATGACCCCCTCAGTCATGCTGTTTTCCTAATGAGTGATTGCTATCCCTTATCTACTATTTAAATTAGAATCATTACTCCTAATAAAGACAAGTTTATCCACATTTGCGTTGGCTTTAATAATCTTCAAACTTTTTCCTCTCCTTTCTGCCAAAATGACTTTTACATCTTGTTTTCCAGGAAATTAAAGTGCATGCCCTTAATTTTTCCCTGAAGGCTAACCCAAGGCTAGCTTTGAAACTCAAATCTTTTGTTATAAAGATTTCCTGCTGTGTCTTCCTGGATGTTGTCCCCAGGAGCCAAACACAACAAAATGGTGCTCACTAAAGGGGCTTTAAGCCCCTTGGTTACCCTGTTTCCTCATGCATTCTCTGGTCCTTCTCCCTTTGTTTCTGAAGTACCCAACCAACCTAAAGTTTCTAGTCCCCCTATAGAAGAAGACATCACCAATTCCCCCTCAAATTCTATGGTATTGATTCTGTCTCCCGGGCCCGCATGGGCCCCCTTCCAGCTTTCTCTCAATTACAAGCAAGCTTGTGCTGCCGCCTGCTCCCTTCTCAATTCTGGCACTGTGGCAATGTACACTATCCCTGGCCTCTGTCCCAAGTACGCTTCTGAAGACCTGTACTCCTTCCTTTTGGACTTTGGTCTCCCCCTGCATTGATGGAATCCATGGATACAATTGGTGTGTTGGTCAACCAATTCATCCAACCTTCCCTAGTTCATCACCAACTTGCCTTAGGATCCCAGAATCAACTATTGAATGCCATAGCCACTGCCGTCTCAAATAACCATGTTCAAAATATGGCCTATCAAGAATGATTCCACAGTCTCTTTGCGTGTATTTCTGACAACCAGCACAACTCACTGGCGTCACAGAAGTACTTAACTGCCTCCCTGAACTCCCTTTGTTACTTGCTCCCTGGATATATAAAGAACCAACTATGCAAATTGGATGAACATCAGGCAGTGTGGCGTGAGCAAATTGAGGCCTTTCTGCTAAACCATTGCCAGGATTTTGAGACTCTGGTTAGTGAGCTTAATTAATTCAGGGAGCATTTCAATTTGCAACTTGAATTGATAGGAGCTCATGTTGATACTTGGGGCTTCCATCTGCAGCATCAATACGGTCTTGATAAGGCTGCACTAGGCAATACTCTATACCAGGTGCAAAATTATGTGGATGACAGGGTAGCGTCTATCAAGGTGACTCCTCCTGCTCCTCCTGTTGAGGTCCCATCTGATTTTGAAACCAAGGTATGGAAGGCAATCACCAAACTCAAGGCTATCACTCAACGTCAAGCTTCTGTTCAGAACCCCCCTCCAGTTGAACCAATGCCTGAACCTCATATTTCCTCCCTCACTGATCAGGTGGCTGCCTTACAAGGTGAAATTGAGTACTTAAGACAGCGCCTCTCTAATTCTGAGGATTCTTTGTCTGAATCTGAAGATGAAGAAGAAGGTGAAGTTGTTAATACTCCCGCTCATGACAATCATGGTTCTTGCCCTGGTCTGTAAGGTTGACCCCGGGTCAACTGTGCGTGTTCACTAGATCAACTTGCAGGAGTGACAAATGATGTAGCTGATAGGCAAGACACGTTGGAAAGAGAGATACAAAACCTCTCCTGTTTTACTGATACACTGAATGGACAAGTTGCCCCCTTGGTTGCTCAGGCCACTTCTCTGGATACTTGTGTCAATGGGATTGCTGGCACCTTGACAGTACAAAAAATCAAGATTAACAAATTTGGGACTGCTGCTGCCACTGCTAGGGATATTAGTGGACAGAACAGCTCTACCTTGAACACTCTATAGGAAAGCCTTTGACTCCTCTGGGCTTGACAACCTGCTGCTGAATCCAAGTTCAAAGGCAACCCTCATATTAATGTCCTCAACCCTGGTGAAAACAGTCAGTCCTTGTCCTTGTCCATTGACCCAAACTACAAACCAACCTTTAAGCAGATATTTGATCCAAAAACCTCTACCATTGCTGCCTTTCTAACCATTTACAAAACTGCAATGCGTAGGGCTACTGACAAACTCAAAAAGGAACACATCTTCACCTGCCTCCATCCCACCTGTCAAGAAGTAGTATTCCCCAAGCTCCCCTCCATTGTCACTTGGGAGGATATGAAGCGCCTCCTTATTGAGGAGGTTAGATGAGATCTCAGCTTGAAGGTCAATAAGGATGCCTTTATGCACATTTCATTTAAGCCCAAGAAAACCCTGGCTGATTTTGTGGATTTTTTCTACATTGAAGGCCAGCAGTTAATCACCAAATGACAGTTAACTCCCTGAGAAGCCTACACAGCTTGCTCAAATGCTTTGAAGGTGAACCAGCTTATATTCCTACACTTTAAGGCACACAAGGCTTTGCTCACTTCCATAAAGAGTATTAAGACACTCTTAAAAGACATACATTTGACCCATTGAGGTATAGTGGTACGTGAAAACAAAGCCAGCAATGCTGGGACTACCTCTTGTACACCGCGCATAATGACCCTGGGTGCTGATGGACAGGTTAAGAGGCAAGGCTGCTATAACTGTGGCTGAATTGGGAACCACTTGTGTACTTGCACTAATCCCTGAGTGGAATTTTGTGATCCCAAGGAACAGGCAGGAAAAGAGAAGTCAGCTTAGAAACAGAGACGCTCTCTGCTGACCAATCTCCCCTGTCTCCCCCTGATCCTCCATCTGATGAGGAAGCTCCCTCTTCCTCTGGCCCAACTATCCTTCATCTATTTCACAATCTCTCCAGTGATTCAGAGCCTGAAGATTCTGATAGTGAAGATTCTGATAGTTATGGCTATTCTGTCTTGGCTGTTCTGGAAACTATTCCTGTCCCATATAAGCTTTGCTCTGGGAAGACCACCACCACTTCCCAAGTACCTACTAGTGAAGCTAAATTCATGGTGGCACGCCCTTACCTAGCTCAAGCCCATTGACCACCTATCTTGGTTGATTCCTCTGAGGAAGCAGCCAAGCTAGCCAAAGCTCTCTTTCAAAATGTGACTGTATCTCTCCTGCTACAGACTGTATATAAGGAGATTCCTGCGTTACAGTGCATGCTAGCTAAATGGGAAAAGGAGATAGAGGCTGTGCAAGATGTGTTGGCAGTCTTGCCCCCTTTTGGGAAATATACAACCTGCATGGAAGTATCAATTCAAAAGGTTAAGATCAAAGCCATCTTGGACACGGGTTCACCAGCCAATGTAGTGTCTTCAAAACTGATGAAGAAACTTAAGTTGGCCCCTGACCTCAACTACATGCAGTTGTATGGCACAGCTGGCATGGAACAAACACAAGACATTGGTGCCTACCCTGCTCTACCCATGAGGTTTGGGAAACTCCTCATTGCATCCCCCACTATAGTCCTTGAGAAAAAAAAATCTATGACCTCTTGGTTGGTACTCAATTCCTCCGAGAATATAACAGGATTGTAAACTTACGAGATGAATAACTTTTGCTCTTAGGGTATGAGGTTCCTTTGATTTTCAAGAAACCTCCACGCCTCCCATGAAAACGTCTCAAAACTTGCGTGCTTGAGTACCCTACAAGTATCTTCTCTCTCAAGTATAGGACTCACTCCTCCAACATGCGTACCCCTCCTCCTTCTTGCCCTGTGGAAGAAGGGATACTCCTACTAGCTCCAGCGGCTATCACCATCCCCCCGGGCTCTCAAGTAGTGATTAATTCCCAGATTTCTTATGAGCTGCCTGAAAATTTGTTCTTGGAACTCTACTCCCCTGAATCCCTAAGCTGTAAAGAGCTCTGCCTGTGACCTGGGATTCTAGACCAACCCCACAAAGAGCCTGTACAATTACTGCTTGCCAACCTGACGGCCCTGCTCATGCAGGTGACTTGAGGCCAGGTTATAGGGCATGGTTGTATACTGGGAGCAGAACAAGTGGCCTCCCTCTACCCCTTTGGGACTTTTAGTAATTTCAATATACCTGAAGACAATCCTCAAGTATTCTCCTTGTTCACTGCTGCCAATTCCCCCCAGCTGTCTCCTATTCAACAAAAAGACGTGTTAGACCTGCTCAATCAGTTTAGCGACATCTTTGCCTTGGGACCTACAGACTATGGCCTGGATAAAGGAGTCATCCATCAGATTGATACTGGGGATGCACCCCCCTTTTGTGCCAAACCATACTGCTGTAGTAGGGTAGAGGATGCTCAAGTGTTTTAAGAACTCAAACAACTTCTGGACCTGGGCTACTGGCTCCTTTCCAAAGTCCTTGGGCTTCCCCATTACTGATTCTCAAGAAGAAAGATGGCAGACATTGCATTGTAATGGACTATTGCCGCCTGAACTCCCTCACTAAGAAAGACTTGTACCCCCTACCCAGAATTGATGATGCTCTTAGACGGCTGGGTAGTTCCAAGTTTTTCTCAGCCATGGATCTAGCCTCTGGGTACTGGCAGGTTGACTTATCCCCTGAAGATTGAGAGAAAGCTGCACTTATCACCTCAGAAGGCCTTTTTGAACCTACTTATATGCCTCAGGGACTCTGTAATGCCCCTGCTACATTTCAACAGGCTATGGGCTCCATCCTACGAGACCTAAAGCTCTCCTGTGTCCTCATGTACCTTGATGACATCACTGTATTTAGCGCTATCTTTACCAATCACTTGGAACACTTCAAGGCTGTCTTCATCAAGGTTCAAGAAGCTGGCTTGAAACTCAAACCATCCAAGTGCTCCTTCTTTAAGGAACGTCTTGAGTTCTTAGGTCATGAGGTCACTCAAACTGGAATCTGCCCCATGAATAATAAGATGGAAGCCATTGACAAGATGCTACCTCCCACAAATCTTCAAGAGGTTTAAGTAGTCCTTGGTATGATGGGTTAATACCAACAGTTCATACCTGATTTTGCTGAATTGAGTGAGCCCCTTGTCCAGTTGCTTTGCAACGTCCCCTTTGAATGAACTGACAGCCAACAACAAGCATTTGAAGCGTTGAAGGCCAAGCTCAAAGAGGCTCCTATCTTAGTCTATCCTGATTATTATAAAAAGTTCATCTTGTATACTGATGCTAGTGGAGTAGCTATTGGTGCCATTCTTGCCCAGCTTGACAATTAAGGCATGGATTGACCTGTAGCCAACTCTTTGCAGGTCCTCAACAAGCATGAGAAGAACTACATTGTCACTGAGAAGGAATGTTTGGCGTGGCTGCATGCAGTGAAACAGTTTTGGCACTACATTTGGGTCATTATTTGTTAGATTAAGCCAAGGCGCCAGCTTAAGCATTTCAAAGCCTTTTAACTTCTTTGGTATCATTTAAGTCATAAACTTATGTTTTTTGAACATTAGTATAATGCTTAGTTTACTGAAGAAAAGTTTAATAGTGTAAAATATACCAATAATAGAAATAAATCTTATTTCTATTAGCTGTATTTTTTGCTAAAACCCTTTTTTCTATTTTAATAAGCCAAGAATTAAATATATGAGTTGCATGGGAGAGTAATAGCAGCCCCAAAGCTATAATTGCTATTACCCTATCTTTGGCTCATATAATTAATTTCTTAGTTATTTTTAGAAAAAAAGTTGTTGTATTTAAAAGACTATTTACCCTATGTGAAATATAAGTTTTTGTTATGCGTCCAACTTCATGAACATGTCCTACTAATCCTTTAGTAGTATCAGCTCTCTTTGTTTCTCTGTCATCTGTGCAGAACTTTGCACAATAATTTATTTTGGAGTACTCCTTAACATCCTCAAATGTCAAAGGTGAAACATACAGCTCACCATCTTTCATTAAATATGAAAGATTAACATAAAATGCTTTGACTTCAAGCCAGCTTTTTTTAGGCCTAGATTTTCTATCATAGATGTGAAAAAAGATTTTTTGGGAAACATCTGAATTATTTACAAGTGTCTCATATAGACCCTTTCTTTCTTTCTCTCTCTCAAAAACCATTTTGAGATCATTTATATTTTTTATATACATCTCATTTTCCTTTTGTTTAAATATTTTAGATAATACACCAAAATGACCATCAACAATACTTTTGCCATGACACTCAACAAATCTATTAAACTTAATTGTTCCTTTTATAATTTTAGGTACCTCTTTAAAAAGATAATATAAGAATTCATAAGATCTGAAATGATTACCATTATCAGTCCAAACTTTAATATTTTTAATATTCTTAAATTTATTATTTTTAAGCAGACTTATCAAACACTGACCTGAAAACAAAGAGTCATGAGATAAAATTTCAGATAAAAAGTCATGATACTCATATTTAATTTTCTCATTTTCTTTAAAAGCAATTGCAAATCCTAATAAAAAAATAGGTATTTTCTCATAAAAACAATTATTTGTCTCTATAGGACCCCCACCTATTTTAAAGTTTTCTTTATAGTCTATTACTATAACACATGAATTATTATCAAGATTATTTATATCACTAATATATTCTTTATTTTGATGCTTATAAAACTTTTCATGTAGGTCAATAGATTCCAAATTTTCTTTAATAGATTTAGGCAATGGCAACTTCTTTAAACTCAAATCCTTTTTCTTCATTTCTAATGACTTTTTTAAGTTGCAAATGTTACACATATCAGTTTGCTTTTTGCTTTTAATTATATTATTAGGAATAAGCTTATAAAAAGTGGAAAGTGAAATAGAAATATTGTTTTTTATTTTCATATCTTCGTAAATTTCTTTTTTTGTTTTCAATAATGAGTATTTTATTTTAGTTGAGTATTCACTAAACTCTTTTTGTAATTCTTCATAAATCAATCCAGGGGATTTTTTAGTGAATTGGCTAGTTGGAAATGAATTTTTTAATATATGTTTTAAAATATTTTTTATGTTTTCTTTCTTTACTGAATCATTTTTTCCTTTTTTATTTTTTGAATTTAATGATGCTTTTTTAGCATTTTTTATTTTTTTAGAATATGAATACTCATTTTTTGTCATTTTAAATCCACAATCCCAAAGCTCTTTCAGACTGTAGCTTGATGTAACCAATGCTCTTAGGGAAGGAAGGTGCTTGGCAGGGGACTCTGACATCAATTCCTTTAGGTTGTTAAGGAAATCATCTGTCTTAGAATTTTGTATGACAGGTAAGAAGGTACTTTTTCCAAACACTGTTTTTAATAAGAAATGCTCAACAAAGCTGTTAAGATCACTGCCAGCAGTAAAAAGGAATGCTTGTTTAAGCATAGAGATTCTTTCTCTCTTAGTAGAAGCCCCCAGTGAGAAGAAGGGTGTCATCTGAGGTGCAAACTTGATAGGTTCCATAGTGATAGTGGTTGGGTTCCTTGGCTTGGTTCAGGCAGTTCTTGCTTGGAAATAGATGTGCAGTTATCAGAGAGGAGTAAAGGTGTAGATTGTAAAGTAAATTTCTGTAAAGTTGAGCTGTTTAAATACCATGTTAGCTGAGCTTTTGCACTACAGGCATAAATCCCCAACTGACCCCCAACTGATCTCCTTAATTTATCAATATCACCCCTGAAGTCTGATATCATTGTTTATTTACCCCTTTTTATATTCTGGTTAACTGTTGATATTTCCGCAAATAGTACTTCAATCTTGCTCAAACTAGCATCATTAGAAAGCCCTTAATCTCAGCTTTCGGAATTGTGCTGCAACTTTATATTTCAATACCGATTTAGTATCTTGAAGTGGCTTTGAATGTAAGCTTATAAAATTATTATTTGAAATAAAATATGCTAATTAACTCTTAAAGTATGATATTTTAATCAATAAACTAAATTTAAAGTATAAATCATTATTTAGCTTACTTTTACTAACCAACTCAAAAACCTTTTTTAAATAAACTTAAGTTTATTATAACCTTTAACAGTTCTTAAAAATAAACTTTATATATTTTAAATCTATCAAAAAAAATGTTTTTCTAATCACATATAAATATTTGCTTGTATAATTAAATTTGTATCTTATTTTTATAGATACAATGACTAAGATCATTTTCTGTTTAGTTCAAATAAATTTTAACCTTTATAAAATTTAATTAAATAAAGCAAGATTTTGATACATTCTTTTTTGTTTGAATTTTTTATACATATTATCTCTAGCATACAGTATAAAAATATAATTTTATTAAATAGTTGTATAAAGCTATTTTATTAATATTAAATACTTAAAATTTTGAAAAGAAAGCTTTTACTCTCTTATAAGTTCTTATTATATATTTTCTATAAAATCTAACTTAAGAATAAATTACTTATGCTAAATGAGATCACTGAAATTTCAATAAAAGTTCAGTTTTAATTTTAGTTTTAGTTTTTTTTAACTTTTTACTAGATTTTTTTTTAAAAAATCCAAAATTATTTAATATTTATTAAATATGCAAAAAAGCTATCTGCCCTCTTTTTAAAAAGAGGGATTCAAAAATTATTATATTTTAAATTAAATATTTTAAAAAAGATAAGATTTTAGGCAACAATTTGATTTCCAACAAAAAGCATTATATCAGTTTTTATTGTATTTTTAGGTTGCTCTTTTTAGAATGATGTCATTTTGTACTAATCAGCTTTCAAGAAATAATGGTATATGAAATAAGATTGTTACTAGCTTTTAATACAGTTAAATTTAGCTGTAAGTAGAAAATGATTAATTTAATATAGGTTTTTATATTATAAGGATTAAATAAGATTTATTTTGATAAAATTGTTGTAATTATTTAAATTTATTGATAAGAAAATTAAAACAAAATTTTAAAGTTTTAAGTAGCACAGTTAATAGGAAACAGATTAATCTAACAAATAATGACCCATTTATGGGACCCACTTCACTGTGGTCACAGATCACTCCTCCCTCAAATGGCTGCAACATCTAAAGGAGCCTGAAGTTTGATTGGCTCAGTGGGCTCTGCGTCTAAAAGGGTATGATTTTACTGTGATACACTGTCCTGGGGCCCAACATCAGAATGCTGATGGCCTGTCAAGGATGCCAATTCTAGCTATCCACCCCGCTGACGCTGATTGCCTATAAAAATTAATAGGGTATCCTGACTCTTGGACCACAGAGCCAGAAGACATCTGCTTGGTGTTACAGACCCTATCCAAGGACACTGTAATTTGTGATAGACAGCTCTTCAAAAAAGTCAACAATGCCTACCTACCCTATGTTCACCCTAGCATGAGGATATCCATTATCCTCCAAGTGCATATTGACACTGGAAATGGAGGCATAGCAAAGACTCATGACTGGTTGTGCAAAAACTTCTATTGGGAGAACATGTGCATCCTGATCCCTGATGTCCTTGCCTCCTGTCATTCCTATCAACTCCAACGCCCTTGCCTGTCCCAACACCAGTTCAAGCTCATCCCTCCAAAGCATGCCTCCCACACTGTGAGTATTGATGCTGTTGGGCCTTTCCCTCAGTATAGGTCAGGATGTTGGTTTATCTTAGTTGCTGTGGACCATTTTAGCAAATGGGTCAAAGCCAGAGCAACAAAAGATATAACTGCCAAGACCACGGCTACTTTCTTGCTGCAGGACATCTTCTATTGACATGGCTGCCCTCAAGTCCTGCTGTCTGACAATGGTACCAACTTCAATGCTTGCCTCATCACTTTTATTGTCAAAGCTATGAGGACCCACCAGTTTTTCTCTGCGCCATATAATCCCTCAACTAATGGGACTGTTGAACAAGCAAACTCCACCCTTGTATCCATAATGAGGAAGCTCACGCTTTCAGACGCTGCCAATTGGGATATGCTCCTCCCTGCTGCCCTCTTTGCTTATTGCCTCAGTAGGCACCAAGTGACTGGACAGTCTCCTTTTGTCATACTATATGGGCGTGAAGCTGCCACCCCTCAATCTTGGGACCCCCTTTGATCAACGTTGATGTGTCTGCAAATCCTGAGGCCCATGTTAAAGACTTAACCAATTGTATCATTGACATCTAAGCAACAGCGTATTACACTGCTTACAAGTTCAAGGCTCTGGAGCTCTCCCCGTCCAATGCTGCTAGAGCCCCCTCCCTGAGTATCAGATAGGCAATCTAGTCCTCTACTACCAGAATTGTACAGGTGGTAGAGCTCATAAGCTGGATTCCCTTTGGTTTGGGCCTTGTGAGGTCACCTTTAAAAAGGGTGTTGAGTATACCGTGAAACTACTGTCTTCTGGACGTCCTTTTGCCCGTGTTCACTCCAAATTTCTCCGCAAATATCAACTCCCTGTGTCTAATCTTGAGGGGGGAGATGTTATAAATTGCACAATTAGCTGCTATTTTGATATGGCCTTCAAATATTGATAGCTGCAAAGATTTGACTGGGTTTGCTTTCAATTCTGGATATTCCTTACCTTCTGTAAATGGGTCTGGCTCAATATCCACCCATTCCGGATTATTGTACCTGTCTGTGATTGATCCTGGTATGACCTCATACCAACGTGACCCCCTCAGCCATGCTGTTTTCTTAATGAGTGATTGCTGTCCCTTATCTACTATTTAAATTAGAATCATTACTCCTAATAAAGACAAGTTTATCCACATTTATGATGGCTTTAATAATCTTCAAGCTTTTTTCTATCCTTTCTGCCAAAAGGACTTTTACATCTTGTTTTCCAGGAAATTAAGGTACATGCCCTTAATTTTTCCCTGAAGGCTAACCCAAGGCTAGCTTTGAAACTCAAATCTTTTGTTATAAAGATTTCCTGCTGTGTCCTCCTGGATGTTGTCCCCAGGAGCCAAACACAACACCTGCATCTCTCCCCATTTGAAGGACCCCTCCCAGACACCCCTGAGCCCATTGTGGTTGATGGCACCCCTGAATATGAGGTGGAGGCAGTGGTGGCGTCCCGCCGGATTAGGAAGTCCCTACAGTATTGTGCCAAATAGAAAGGTTACCCCTCCTATAATAACAGTTGGGTGAGCTTGTCCAATTGTGGTAATTGTTGGGATCTGATTCAGGAACTTCACAAGGATTATACCTCAGCACTTGGTCCCCCCAAGTCCAACCTGGCGCTAAAGATTCCCAAGGCGCATAAGAATTTCTTGGTAGCCACACTCCCCCAGGGAAGCATGCAACCTCAGGAAAGAGGAAATGATAATGTAAATCCACTGCCTCCTTTGGCCTTGGACCAAACTGTTTTCCCCTGCCACACCAAAAAGGCCCAAAAATCATGGCAAAGCCACTCAATCCCCTAGAAGATTTAGCTCATACTGTTGATGAGAGATTTGTCCTGGCTTACCCTGCAGATCCCCCAGCTTTGGTTGTCCCGGCTTGGGAGGAAACACTGATCAATTTGGATTATGTGTTAGCATGGTGTTGCCCTCTTTTAAAAACAATTAGGAATGTCCAATAAAAAGACAACACATCAATGGTCTTAAAGTCAACTGAATCTGAAATGGTTAGGATGCCATCCAGCCAATCAGGTGGAGCCACAGAAATTATCTTGAAACCTTCCAGTCCCCCTGGCCCTGGCTAGCAAATTTTCTCCCTTATCAAATCAGATGCAACACTTGAGGTCAGGTGATTACTGCCTGCCAACCCACCCCTTTTAATAATGCCAGGGGACTTTGAGTCCCCTGCTTGTCAATTCTCCAATTTATTAAAGTTTGGGGTTCTGTTGCACTTGTTTTTAAAATTTATAGTTTTGATTGGATCTCTGTTTTCTTATCACCTAGAGATTTTAAAGTGTTAGTTGTCTCCTTAAACCTTACCTTCTGACAACCTGTTTCAAACCCAGTCCCTCTTCTGGGACTCTTGAAACTGACTCAGCGCATAGTTGTCTTTGTTTTTTTTTTGCTTTCAAAGTTTACGCTTGAGTTTAAAAGTTTTAGTTAAATTCATTATAAAAGCCTAATTTTATCTTGATTTTCTCTTAAATCTCTTTGTTTTGAACCCGCTTTTGCTTTTGTTTTGTTTAAAAAGACACCTGAGATCATTGCCAAGCTTTACAAGACCTTCCTACTATTTCCTGCCTGTTTTCTTGTTTGTGGGTTCTCAACTTTGGGAAGAAGAGAGTAGAAAGGTTCACTATAAGGGAAGAGAGTATTAATTCCTTGTATGAAGACTAAGGATGTCAATACACGTTTACTAACTTCAAAAATACCTTTTACTTATATAGGCAGACCAAAACACAGTCTTACTATCTTTAAACACAGATAAACCTTAATAAAGAGTAAAGTTGAAGATAGCAAGAGTTGAATCTTTATTATTGTTAGAAAAATATCCTTTTATAGGATTGTTATCTCATGGGCAGTTAACCCAAGATTCCTAGGACTGGACCAGCCTGTGTATTGGGGCTTTACTGGATAGTGATACCCAAAAGACATCTTTCCCAATGCTCCATTGCGGAGTCATTGTTATTGCATCATTTCTGCTCCTGACCTTGTCCTGAGGTGAGCGTGATGCCAGCTGCAATGTCAAGCTACTATTGTGGCTTTCTTACTGAAAACCAGTCCATCCATCCCATGTCCTATGGGTGGGATCCACTCCATTGCATAGTATAATAATATAATATATGAAAAATATATCAAGGAGTTTTTTTGGGGTTCAACCCCAGTCAATATAGGCAGAACTGGGTTAACCTATAAACCAACCATTATTGTGGTTATGATGTTTGGGATAAGCACCTAAAAGTATATTAGTGACCAAGTTTTCAGCCCCTATGGAGCACTTGGATATTTTGGGGTGGCGCCACTGCACCGCTGGATTGATTGAAGTGGATACTTATTTTAGATCAGATTTAGGCGGACTGGCCTATTGATTTTTAGTCAGGAAGAATCATTCTTAATTCTTGGAGCACTTTGGCTTTAGTGCCACCAATTTGACCAATGCATCAACGTTTGCGCCAATCATCAAGTTATTCCAAATATCTTTCCAATTTCCAATCAAAAGATTGATGGCTGAATTGTCAAGTCAAAAATCCAGGGATTCCACATGGTTTCTCCTGTTAGGCTAAATCTTATTGTTTTAACCTATAACAAAATCTCCTACCTTGCCCAAATTTTGTGTAGAATTCAACTATGATAATCCCAGTGCTGAAGTTTGTGGTATTTTCCCTGGCTCTGTTCCTGTTGCTTTTGTGGTTGACCTCACCCAATTTGTGATCAAAAATCTCATCTTCTGCGCGGCTTGTGGGTGAGGATCCTTACACCCTCTTGAATCTCCCCGGTGGCCTCCTGTTCTCCGGAGAGGCTGTGGTCAAGAGGCTGACTTGCAATGACCTGGAATTTGAGGTTGTGGATCATGCCTTGCCTGTTCTTGTGGGCAAGGGAACATTGGCACCTCCCCTCCTTGGTCTGGAGACAAGTGGTTTGGCACCTTTTCAAGTGCCCATGAAGCCCCCTCCTGCTTCCACACATACTCCCTGGTTGCCTACAGGCCTAGTGCTGATGGGATTGATGTTTATTTTCTTTAGCTATCCCCTGGGTCCTCTCTGTGGTCCCCCCTTCAAGCGGATGTCCCAGTTCTCCACTGGGCGGTATCTTGGTGGTTTGTTTTGCCTGGATGGGAGCCAAACTTAGTTAGTTTAGCCCCCCTCTCTCACACATGACGTCATTAATAAGGATTAATCATGTCATGTTGCTGCCACTCTCAATACTGGGCGCTGTGATGCCAGCAACGTCAGAAATAAGTGCCACAGCACCAGCATTATTTATTCTTGGCGCCAGAGTGCTGCTACAGTTTACATTGAGCGCTGGGATGCTAGCACAATTAACTGTGAGCGCCAGAGTGCTGCAATAATTAACATCAAGTGCTGAGATGCCAGGTTTGATTTGAGTGATCAATTAAACTTTCATACCAAATAGAGTCTGAAAATAGAAGTTTTTGTATACCAAATAAGAGTGTCATCTGGTAAGCTAGCAGAGGGCATCCTTATGCTAGGTGCCACAGCATTGCAGGATTGTGCCCTAAAATGGGAAGCTGTCCTTTTTTCACCAGCACAACCAAGACTCTACAGTGTGCTGGAATGTCCTAGAAGACATTGTCAGCAACTGATAATTAATAATATGAGAATACCCCTATATAAGGCATTGGCAATTGCCGTGATCTGAGGCACAGTACAGAGTCACAACAGGAAATCCTAACCTTAGGATTGGATTTGTACTAAGTCTCAGTTAGAATGGAAGGGAAGGCTATGTGATTACCTTGTGGCCCTGATTGATATAATATCTGCTAGATGTGGTTAGAGAGGCGCCAAAGTACGTGGAGACACAAAGACAAAAATGTGAATAGAACTTAAAATTTATTAGTAGAAATGGAATGGAATATATACTGTGTAGCTTTACCAAAAAACAGTACATGGATGGTAGGATCACTTGCCACAAGCATGAGTGGGGCAAGTGAGCTGCTCAGAATCAGGAAACTGAACAATTGAATTTCCTAAATCAGAGCCAGACTCATTTTGAAGGGCAAATACAAAAGAGAGGGAGTTGTCCTCAAAATAACCCACCAAAGGGAAAATCAAAACTTGGTGAATGACAGCATTCACAACAGCAGTAAACGCCAAGGGGAAGAATTTTACCTACTTGTATAGGATCCAATAAAGTTGTTCATTACAAATCAAGTTGGCCAATGTCTTTGGAATTCTCACATTCAAAGGCGTATAGTGAGTGTATGCCCCTGCCTCCTAAATCTTCTGTTGAATCTGCCAGCGTACACCAATTTTCAATAGTTGGGCTCAACTCAACCTTTCTTCTCTTGTATTCTTTCTTTACCTTGATGAGCCTTTCCTAGCCCATCAAAAAGTTGGTTTCATATACTGCATTACCAGGGCCCTGATGTATCCTTATTCACCCCTGAAGGCTAACCCCAGGCTTGGTACAAACCTAATCTCAAGGTCAAAACCTTTCACTGTATTTTTTAGCTAACCCTGAATTAGCACACACTAAGAATGATGCCTGTGACCTACTGCAGCTACCCCTAGCTCTGTGCATATAAAGCTGTTAAGCTTGCCAGATTCCATAGGCTGAAATGAATCAGATATCCAGAATCTGTTGCCAAGAAATCCCTATTGAGGGGTTTATATGGCCAGTTCTTGACCTTTACCCCCTATCTTGCTTGGGTAGAGTTGATCTTTTGCTAATCTGATGTTTGATATTGTTAAGAAATACTAGACTGTGGGTGATAAACTGCTTCACGCAGCAATTGAGTGTGTCAAGGTACCAGTCCTTGGGGTCCCTCCTGTTGAGTTGACACATCCTCAATAAATTCTTTTAGGGGAAAAAAACTCAGAGATGTACCAGGTACCTATAATATAGTAGCATTTGTTCAACATTTACTTCCATAATAGTATATATCTTGAACTAATTAGACCAATACTAACTAGGAAAAAATTTAATGGTATCATGTATATACTTCTAGGAAATATAATAAACGAGATAAAGGGGAAAATTAAGAAGAGAATGATACTTTATTGGATATGAATATAGGAAAATATATGGTATCTTGGAAAGCCACATACTGTCCATGTACGTCAAGGAGATTATGGAGTTTATCTGAGTAATGTTCCTCTAAGATCTTGAGGTTTATTCAAGTTGTGTTCTGTTTAGGATCTGGATTATTTAATCCCTGTAACAGATGGTCAACTGATAGTAGTGCCACCAATTTACTAGTTAGTCAGCAAGCCATTTGGTGACTCATTTGGTGATCTACTTGGGGCGTTAATTCCCCAAGAGGGAGTAATTGAAGATTTTGCAACAATGATTTAAACAATTCAGGCCTTAGACTCAGTGTCTTCAGGCAGTTAAATTGACCAACAAGAACAATTTAACTTATGAACCCAGGAATATGAACACCAGAAATTTAATCATAGGTCTAACAGCAGCTTTATAGTTTCAAGACAACAGCTAATGTTAAACAATGACCCCCAGATAAGGTTAACATTGTTTATCATATGGCCAGGCTTAGCTGGGCTGTGTCAAATAAAGTAAAAAATATCTTCAGAATTAATTGGCTGGTTCCCAGTTGATACCATGAGAATCTTGGATCAGGAATGGTTATACCTCACAGGGGTCTATCAGAGTAAGTTTATGGTACTTCAAGCTACAAAAGATACATACCTATTTAAGGAATTAGATTGTTAAATTTATCTAGCTGTGATATTGCCATGTATATACTTCTGAAAAGTATATAAAACAAGATCAGGGGGAATTGAGAAGAGAATTATACTTCATTTGATATGAAGATAGAAAGTTATATAGCATCATGAAAAGCCAGATAATGCCCATGACAGTCATGAGGCTTATCCAGGCAATGTTTTTTTTAAAGTTCAAAATGCTTGATCCCTGTACAACACGAATGTCTGGTAAAAGTGCCACCAATTGTTTATTGATCAGGGTTTTCCCCAGAAAATTGTTTTCCTGAGAGGGATTAATTGTAGATGTTGTGACATCTTCTCCTAGGGTGCTGGAAAGCAGAGGTTTTGGTACTTTCTTGGGGTTATCCAGGGTTCATGCTTGATAATGATCCAGCTTAACATTGGGGACAGGTAATTGGGAATTATGTTGAGAATTTCTTGCCTCACAAAGGCAGAGTCAGCCACAGTGCATAAGTTTCAATCCAGTACTGTAAAATCAGAACCTGAACGTAAAAATGCGGGATTGTCAAATCCTTGGTCCAAATTTCAAATCACTTTTATGGATGTTCTTTTTAATTAAATTGATTTTTTTATATTTTTTTGAATTTTAAAAATGCAGGAACTCATAAACACTTTGCAAATTTCAAGTCAAGATGCATATTTCCAATGGGCAAAAAAACTGGAATAAGATTTGAAGTTTTCAAATCCATCAATCATTTTCATTAAGTTTACTATGTTTTTTGGAATTGCAGGATTGTCAAATCCAAGAACAAAATTTCAAATCACTTTTGAATGCCACTAGTAAAATCAGATATTAATTGCGGAAACTGGAATCCAAATTGAATGTACAGTAAGAAACTAGGACAAATCAACCCAAATCAAGAAGCTCCACTCTGGATAAAATCAAATGAAAAATCAATCTCAACAACCATGTTTAGACATGAAATTAAACAAAATGTAAAAATGTCTAAACTTGAAATGATGCAGTATTCTGCACTCTAAATCACTAATATAGAGACCACAAAACCATATAATGATATATGAGCTACCCTCCTGATGACACAGAAATTTTTTGAAAGATTTTTGGCCCCTGGTGTAGCCAGGGGCCTCCAAAACTTCTTTTTGAGGAAGGAAGTAGAGGTGAAAAAGATAAAACATCAGTTTAATACACTATGTATTCATGTATTGCTATTAAGGATGCTTGATTACAGTAGATTTTAAAAAATGCTAATAATAAAATAGAATTATATATTAAAATCTATTTTATCATGTTGAATTTTCCTTGATGTGTTGATAGTTCATTTTCTGTTGATAATTTGCTTACATTTAATTGGTTAGTTTTACCTCCAGTTGCCTTGGTGATAGGAAATCAAGTTGCCTCTGCAACCACAGCTGGTCTCAGGGAGGCAACTGGAGGTGAAACTATCCAATTAAATTTAAACACATTATCAACAACACATGAACTAACAGCACACCAAGGAAAAGACAACATGATAAAAAAGCTTTAATATATAATTCTATTTTATTATTAGCATTTTTTAAAATCTACTGTAATCAAGCATCTAAATTTTAGCCGTTCTAAAATGGAATAGGGTGATTTATGAGAATGCCTATGATTCCTAAAAGAATTTGCACAGTTCCACTATATATCCTTTAGCATCCTTTTTAGACACCCATAAATTATATTTATTTCAAATTCACCTCATTTTGATTTGAAATTTGGTTCTTGGATTTGACAATCCCGCAATTTCAGATTTGTTGATTTTTCCATGTTGTCTATGATTTGTTAGACTTACAGTAAATACCAAATCATACATTAGAATCCTGCATTACTGATTCATGTATCCTGCATTTGTTTGCTGCTTTTTGTCTTTTGTTAGTTGAGTTATCTGCTCAAGGGATTTGAAAATTTCCAATTTGAATAAACCAAAAAAAATCAAATTAAATGGTTGATTTTATTAAATATTTTAATTTTCACTCAGCTGAGTTGCCCACAAAGATGATTTGAAATTTGGACCATGGATTTGAAAATCCCACATTTTTACGTTCAGGTTCTAAATTTACAGTACAGGCACCTATCTCATTGGTGAGATAGGTGCTGTTTGGCTTGGGTTTCCTGATAACGCCAGGCCCCCTTAGTTCTTGTTCTAACTTGTGTAGATTGTGGTTTACTACCCAAATCTCATCTCTTACCTGAAATATTTCTTACTTAAGTGGTATTTCCTCTCTTTTTGCTCTTTCCTTTTACTTTTTTTCTTGGTCTTTCCTGGCTTGTTGTACTGCAGGGTTATTGTTTCCAAGTACTCTTTTGATTAATAATAAGAGTGGTCCCAGAGCAATACTAAAGATGGTTGACTTGTGCTCATAATAAAGTTCATATGAGCTTTTGCCTATTTTATATTGCAGCATCTACAATTACTCCCTCTTGGAGAAGTAATCCCCAAGTAAGGCTGTTTTGGCCAAGAGAATGGACAATTAGAGCAAATACTGTAATCACCCTGTTTGCCCTTCCCTGTCTAATTCTTTTGGATTCCCCTACGCTGGGGGAATCCAAAATTTCATAAAAAAGAAGGCCTTGGAAGGCCTTCTGTTTTCTGGATGGGCCTGAAAAATAATAAATAATTAAAATAAAAAACTATTTTTAAACAAATTAAATTTCAAGTTTCAAGTTTTAAATTTTAAATTTTTTAAATGAGAAGGAAAAAAATATATAATTTTTTATTTAAAAAAAATCCAGAAGTTCAACTTCCAGATTTGCTCTTAAATGAAAAAATTTCAAGAGAATCTTCTTTGAGAAGATTCTCTTGAAATCTGAAGCAGCCCTATTCCTGAGTGATTTCCCAATTAATAATTAAGTTTGTGGCACTCTTATCAGCAGCCTATCTTATATGTGGATTAATATTTTGAGTTCTAAATGAAACTCTACCTGGACAGGCCTCATGACTAAGATGATGTACATGGACAGCATGTGGCTTCCCATGATACCATATAATCCTCCAAATCCATATTAATAAAGTATCATATCTTCTTAATTTCTCTTATATTTTAATTTATATACTTCCCAGAAGTATATACTTGGTAGTGGTAGCACAGGTAGAATATCCACATCTATACAACTCAAAGGAAAATTCCTCCAAGAAAAAACCCAGAAGATGGCACTCCCCACCGGCTGGATAAGATACAGAAAAGGTCAGGTTTTTCCACAGAATACACTGTCTTCAACAATCATCCTTGTATCAACCAAACAGTAAAAATCCCTCAGCACAAAAGAAGTCCTGAACCTGTCTCTAATCCAGGACATACCCCAAATGCCCAACATTGTATTTTAATGCCGCTGCTCAGCAGAAATGGGGCTTTTGCAGGCCTACACTGTGAAAATTCCAACCTCTGGATGCAAAGAACACAAAACAAGTTCATACAAGTTGGCTATCCCCAAAAACTTGGGGCAAGCAAAACTGTCTTACAAGTTACTGGGGCTACCACCTGCTTTGTAAGCAAATGGTTCAACCAACAACTGGTCACAACAAAGACTGGTAAATGTTCAAAAGTGCCTTTCTGGAAAATTTTGCCATAAATGAATCAGATTAGCCAGCATGAAAGAACCCAGAACCTGCAAGATGCTGAAAACCATTGAAAAATATATTGTGGCATAAAAAAGTATCTGTGACTGAGCTCCTGACAGCATTAACTTTGATGAGGCTGGGCCATGTCTGGATCTCTATAATGGCCTCCCCATACATATATATATGCTTCTTTGATATGAGCAGATGCAAGAATCTCCAGGATGAATTATTAGAAGAAAAGTAAGCTGCTCAGAAGTCTGACAATCTGCATGCAACTAAAAAGCAAATGGAGAGTTCCACAGCCAGAAAAGACACTTGTCCAATCAAAAAACCAACCAAGCCAATAACTCTTATCATTGAGGCAGAAACTGTACAGCTCAGACAAATCTAATGAGTACTGACACTGTACCTGAGGGGGTAAAATCTCAAGAGAGCGCTTAGGCAAGCCGCTCTTCCTCACTTTACAAGACTTGTACAGGGACCAGGCTGTGGATTAAATAACTATAATCCAAGTATCATCCATCAATCTCATACTTTCTGCTGTCTAAACAGAAAATAAACTCCTCATTAATCCTTTCTGTTTTTTTCAGATATTAAGGCTTTTACAAAAGTAACAGTTTTGAAGCCCCGGGCAGGAATCAAACCTGCACCTAGCCGCAAGGCAGGGCAAGCGGGCGTGGGAGATTTGCCCACACCTGGATTTTTGCTTTTCAAAGAGAATCCAGGTGCAGGAACCATTCCTGCCCTGGTAATAGCTGTGGGGCCTGTTCTGGGCCCCAAAAGCTATGTCCAAGCCTTGGTGGGGTTGACTGGGCCTGGGCAAGCTAATTTTAGCTGCCCAGGGCTCCCATTTCAAGCCCATCTTCTATTTAGTAATTTAGGGTTCCCAGTTGGGAGCATATTATTTAGTCAAGTTTCTCAGCCTCAGAAATGCCTGTCAAGCCATTTTAAAAATGATAACCAAATTGGAACCAACCCCATTACACCTGCATCCAGCCCTGCCAGAACCAATGGTCAGCCAAGCAAAGATAGGTCACCAGAAAGCCAAGCAGCTGTTACTGAAGACCAAAAAATGGCAACAGTGGCAAAATCAACTGTAGGGATGTAAAAGTGGCCAAGTCAACACTTTTTAAATTTTCAAAATAGCTTTTTATAATAAAGTAACTACTTTTTCTTGGCTTTTTCAGTTGAGGTAATGAATAAAAGGTATATTATATGGCCCTAATAAATTTTAATTTTGGTTGAGTTGTTTTAATTTAATTTTGAAATTTTAAAATTGTCAACTTGGCCACTTTTAGATTCTCACTTTTGAATCCTCACTTTTACATCCCTACAGTCAATTTTGCCACTGTTGCCAAAAAATGATGACAAACAGCCAACCAGCCAACAGAATTTGAGATGCCAAACCTTGCCACTCAGATAGCACAAGAAGAAAGCCCAGAGGCACCTGCATGTGAATGACTATATAAGCCAGAAGCATCAGAAAAATCCTGTATTGTCATTCTTACCAAATAAAGTTGTTATGAAAATTTGGTTCATCAATCTGATTCCATATCTGTTTTTGATACTATTTCATCTGCATACACCCAAGCATCAGTACCCATCCACTGGAATAGATAGTCAGACTCCAGTTGAAAAAACCAAAGCCTTTGACTACTAACGTCCACCCAACACTACATTTGGCCCTGTGCATTTCACCGAGTATCCTGTCAATCCTGACCACAAACCCTGGACATTGGAAGACTTGCAGCAGTACACCCGCTCAAACACACCCAAGGAGCCCTACCAAATTGTCCGTGACAGCAAAGCAATCACCTTATACCCTTTGATCTTCAACAGGAAGTACAAAAATCCTGCCACCTACTTGGTCCCTATGGAACTGCCCCTGACACCCAAACCAACCATCTTAACCTCCCACTTCTGATGCCTCTGGCCAGAGTAGTCAATTCCTGGGAGTGCTTTACCTGGTGCTCACAGGATTGATTGACTCTGCCTTGCCAGTGGCTGGATATTGGGCTGTGGCTGGGAAGGTCATCTCCTATCTGGTAAAGTTAGATCCCATCATCTGGTGGGCCATGCCTGTACCTGAATCTGCCCCTCTCTCACCTGAAGGGGCATTGCAGTACTCCTGGTATCCTGATAAAGACAAAGCAATATTTGACACTGGAGAAGACCAATCCATTGTTGAAAAAATTGCCAATCTTATGAAACTACCTACAATCAAGAGCAACATCAAAGTAGTTATCATGGTGGACAACAGGAGTACCCCATTCAATAAAGAAGATAACCTCTTCTGGGCACAGATAGGGGATGTCCAAACTAATCTTAATGGCCCTATTATCCCAATAGCTAAATACAATGTAGTGCTTGGCTTATATTAGATGAGAAAGACTAAACCACACATTGATTGGGAAAATTCCACACTCACAATACAATGAGGAGAAATACACCACCATGTATATCCAACTCACCTTAACACACCCATGAGGGACCATGTATTTGTAAAGATTGCCAAAACAGAAGATGAAAAAGATGCTAGAAAAATTGACTAAAAACCTTTACATATAATATCATTCATTTCAAGAATGTAGAAGCCTCACTCAAACAGAACACAATACATCAGCAAATTTTCTAAGAATTCCCTGTATTATTTCAGGAGAAACTTCCAGGACTATCACCTGAAAGAGGCATCCAACACAAAACTTACCATAAAGGAAGTATACCAAAATCATGCCCCATTTATTGCTTAATTTCACAAGAAAATGGTGCACTGAAAGCCTAACAGGATGAAGCCCTGTAAAAGAGGCTCATTCAACCATCAAAACCTTCCTTTGGTGCAGCAGTCTTCTTTATGGCCAATAAATATGAAGTGTTGCACCTTGTTACCAATTACAGAGCCCTTAACAAGGTCAAAATTAAGAAAAGGTATCCCCTGCCTCTGATTGACAACCTCTTTGCTGCTTTGGAAGGATCACAGTTCTTTACAAAGATTGAATTAACCTCAGGATATCATCAAATCTGAGTTAAACCTGAGGACATCCCAAAGACAGTATTCAGGAACAAATATGGGTCATTTTAAATGTTTTATCCTTAACTTTGGTATGAAAAATGTCTCAGTACCCTTGTGAAATTCATGAATGAAGTGTTTAAAGAACAAATTGGGAAACACACTATAGACTACCCAAATAATACAACTATATATAGCCCTAAAAAGAGCAACACTGAAAAGACATTTGTATGGTACTCAACACCCTTCAAGACAATCAATCAATAGCCAAAACATCCAAATGTGTATTATTTTCTACAAAGCTATCTTTCCTAGGACACATCATTAATAAAGATGAAATAAAACAGACTCATAAGAGGTAAGGGCTATCACTGACATGCCAGCACTACACAATAAAAGTGAACTCCATACTTTCTTGAGAATGGGAACATATGACAGAAGATTCATTCCCAATTGAAGTGCTCTGACTGCCCCACTATTTGCAATCACTGTCAAGACAACCAAATTCATATAGACCCCACTGAGATAATAACACTTCCACCAATTGAAAGAACAAATGGTCACATAACCTATCCTACAATATCCCAATCAATAAAGGATATAAGAGCTAGAGAAAGACATTTAAATTATGCAATTGAAGGAATACTGTTGTAATTATGGACTGTTAGGTATAGCTAGCAATAATGGCAACAGCGCCCATATCAACAATAATAATGTTGATACTATAGTAAAGTGACAACCCAGTTTTACTTAATGTTGTTTCCTGGATGTTGACACATTTTTAATTAACAAAACACTTTACCCTGAACATTTTTAATAATTTTTTTTTTAAAAAATACTTTATTATACTAAAATGTCCCAGAAAATTCAAAACTGCAATAAAAATTATCATAAGTAATAAGAATAAGGGGATATAAGCAACTATTTTTCAGTTTATTATGTAAATTACACTCTTTATTATAAAATTATTTTTTCTTCCCATAAAAATTAAAATTCCAATGAACCAAAAATAAATATATTTTATATAAAATAATAACTACAAAATATGAGAAAGTTATAATTTAAATTTATTATACTTCATATAATCATAACTGAAAATATTTCAATGCTTAAAGATAAATTAACAAAATATAAGATATTTCTTACTAAACCACATTGAAACTGTATCTGAAACTTACCATTTTTATAAAAAGATTATTAAACTATAAATAAATTAAAAAATTAAAAGTTTAAAAGTAAAAAACATATGGGCAAAGCAAGGTTTATTAAGCTAATTAAAGTCACCAGCAAGAGCAGTGGCAACATCCTCAAGGTACTTCTTAATCTCCACCAACTTATACATTTTATTTACCATCTTCTGAACGTCCTCCTGGTAGTCCTGCTCCTTGGACTTTTGCTTCTTGGGGGCCACCTGGTTGGCCAGGTTGCAAAACTTGGAGATAGTCCAGTCCTGCTTCTCCTGTAGCTTCTGGAAGAACTTGTTATATTTGGAGTTTGACCCAAACTTCACCTTCAGGTGCTTGTGCCAAACCTCAAGGCTAGAGGTGGTCTTCATCTCCCCCTTGAGGCAGGCTCCCTGGCAATTTCAAGGGGTAGTGGCCCTGCTCTTACCTCTCCAGGCAGTCACCTTCTTGCCCATCCATTGGCACTCAAAATAATCCAAGTAATCTTTGAAGATGGTGGAGTGTTTCTTGATGTAAGTGTCCTCCAGGAGGACCTCAAAGCCAATCCCAGTATGCTCTGGGCGCACAAAAGCCAAGACAGAAAACTGAGTCAAGGCAAAGTGGTACTTCCCTTTACCATTGTTAAGATACTTCTCAAAAAGGTCCTTATCACTCTTGAGATTCTTGATGAGGGCCTGCCTAAAATGGAAGAAACAGCCCTGGACTTCTCCGTTAAAGGTGGCCTCAAAGGCTCTGAACTGAGCTTGCTCAAAGTCCATTAAGATAACCTTTGGCCCAAGTGAGTGGGCATGAGTTAGCTGCTCAGCATTTAGGGCCAACTCATCCTTCTAAGCAGAGGAGGATTTGCCCTTGTGGCGTGAGTGGGAGGGGGAGCTGGTTGGTGGGAAGGGAGCACAAAGCATCCTGGATGATCTTGAAGGCTCTGGTGTAGACTTCAGTCTTGGCACCAGGAAGGAGAAAGAACAAAAGAGGGATAACCTGGTCATTAAACTGCCCATGCAGGACCCAAAGCTGCTTAAAGAGAGAGGGGCAGGTATTAAATGTGCTGTCACACAGCCAGGTGGTAGAAGTATTGAGCTGCTCCAGGTTTTGGGTTGTGGCGTAGGCTATAATCCTATCCTCCACTTCCTGCCCATTGTCATGGAGCATTAACATCTCACCATCCTCTGTCTTCTTGAGGGCATCTGTGATGATAAGATCCTTGATGTTGGTGGCACTCTTGGCCACGGGGTTTGAGGCTTGACACCTATCACTTACAAACTTGACCAACTGATTGTGGGTTGGCACCCTCTTCAAGCTGGTTGGGGAGAGGTACTTGCAAGCAAGCACAGCCAGCTGGGAGGCAGAAAAATCTTTGGAGATGGGCATCATCTGGACAAGATACCACTTGAGGAGGTGGGCAATGGTGCTATTTGGCATGATGCAGGTATGCTTGCCCTTGATGGTTTGGAATAAGTCCCAGCGCTCAGTGTTGAGCCGCACTGAGCAGGAGCAGTCCTTGCAGGTGTAATGGCAACTCTTGAAGCCCCGGTTGGCATTGTTGCAAGAGAAAATATACCCATTGGCTACCATGGGCGTCCCACCTTTTACGCACATTATTGGAAAGTATTTGGGCAAGGAAGAGGGAACCTTAAATTTGCTGTCAATGTTGCAGATGTCGTGGGCCAACAGAGGGTCCCAGGGGCCAGCAGGAGCATGGTGGAAGCCAGGGAAGTAATTGGGGTGGGGCTTTGAATCATCCCCAGATGAGCTTGAAGGGGGAGTTTGATGGTGGTGGGGAAGCATAAGGGGGCTTATGTGGTGCTCCTCATATTCAGGAGACTTATCCTTGGGTGAGGTCTTTTTGCCTTGCCGCCACTTCTTGGTTGGCTCCTCATCAGAAGCCGAGTTGTAAAAACTGTGGTCCATAAGGGAGCCATCAGATTCCTCTCCCCAGTGGAGTGATCAGGGCTCTTCCCAGGAGAGGGCTCAGGGGAGGGCTTTGGTGAGGGCTTTGGGGATGGTTTTGGAGTGGCCTTTTTTGATGAGACAGGCTTCTTTTTGATGGGTTTGGTTGGCTTTAAAGGATGCTTGGTTGCTTTGGGCTGTTTGGAAGTGTTTTTGTCCTAAAATAATAAGTAAAAGGGTTTAAAATAAAGCAATGTATGTAAAAAACAAACAAAAGGAACTTAAAAAGCATAATATATAAAAAGTAAATCTTAGATGGTTTTTATTGGCATTTAAAAGTTGAAAAATACTTGTACAGTTTTTCTTTTATTATAGTTTTAAATAAAAAATTAAAAGTTAAGATATTTATGTGAAAGTATTTTATTTAGATATAGATTTTATTTAAAAATTAAAAAATATGGAAGAGAAAAGTTAAAAATACTTCATATCAAAAAATGAGAAGGTTTTGTTATGTAAAACATAAAGTTTTATATGTGAGAACTGAAAAGCGTTGACATTATGAGTGACAATTAGTAAAAAAGCTGAATTCTCACTGTCAATTACAAAAATTGTAGACATTATTTTTGATGAAATTGTCACTGTCAACATTTTTTTAAAAATTTACTATGTTTTTTCATAGTATGCTTAATTAAATTTACACAGGCTAGCAAAAATTAACTGTTTTCTGAGTATTTTTGTTCACATATAAAAATTAAAAAAAAACATATGAAAATAAGTAAAAAAGTATCAAAGTTCTTTATTCTTTTATTAAAAAAAATATTTGGGTAGTGGTAATATGACATTTTACCATTGTGTATATGTGAAGTTGTTAAGAAAGTTGTATCCAGTATTAAAAAGGGTAAAGTGTCGACAATGTCACTTACAGCATTATTTATATGAGGTGACATATTAATCTAGGCTTAATTGTGCCACTCTAATTTGCTTAATTCCACCCCAGCGGATGATCACAAGCAAATAAACAACATTTACAAGTTTCAACCTTATTTTTAATAATAAATTATTTAGTAACTTACATATTAATTCACACTTAAATTATTAGATTGCTGTTAGCCACCAATCCACTTAATATATTAAAGCCGAAATAAGCACCACATATATATTTATAACATGAACATTTCAATAATCAACTGTATGCACAATTTCTTTTTATATATATTAATTTAATAAAAAAAAATTTTAAATGTACACTTATTTTTTACTGTAGATGTTTCAGTTTTGCTATTAAAAATAAGTTATGCTTAAAAAGTGTTGACATTGACACTTTTACGTCATTAAAACAAATAAAAAATAAACTAATTTTTATTAGTAAAAGTAAAGAAAAAATCTGTTTGAATTGAGTTTTTATTAAGCTTAATATTAACCATGTTGAGATGGCCACAATTTTGTCGTGTTTTCTGGGTTCACACCCCTGAACACTTTAAAAAAAGAATTAAGCTAGCGCAACTAGCAAAAAACATATGAGATTTAGAGTTTTGAGTCAACAGTGACTATGTCAACAAAGTGTTGACATGGCCACTGTTGAAATTATTATTGTTGACATGGGTGCTGTTGCTGCAAGAATTAGCCCTGGTAATTGTTCAATTACTATACCTGAATACAGGGTAGTAAAACAAAAGTGGAGTGAAGAATATGTGGGGGTAAAAACTTATCTTTATTTCATATAAAAACCAATTATATATAGAGAGGTGGGAAATTGGCAGAGGGGAAATTAGTGGGATGGAAGGCCAGGGAATTAGGCCAGGTTTGGCATTAATACCATAATCAAAATATCAATATCAATATAGGCTATTGATTTTGCACCCATAAGTAAAGATCAATTGGGCAATTGAATTATTGAAATCACCTCCATTTAGGTTTCCAGAATTGTTTGCCAAGTATGAGCTTTGATTCTATAATTAAAGGCCTTGTTTGTTGCCCCTTTGTGTAACCTCTGAATTGCCAAATTACTGAGAGGATTTGAGTGGAATCCAGAATGCTCTGGTATTCACTTGTTCTTGATCAATCAGTTGAGCAATTGCCTATGTGTAATTTTGGTCTGTATCTGACTTCAAATTTAATGTCCATCAAATCCATTCTATTTTAGAACATTGTAAAAAACACTCAGAATTAAAAATAAATAGAAAAGAATTCCTCTCTGATGTTTATCAATCAAGAAATTTTTCAAAAAGTGAACAGAAGTACTTTATTTATTACAAAGAACTGATAGTTTTTGTTTGTTGTCTAATGGAATGGTGTTATTATCCAAAAGGCACACAAATATTCAAAGAGCTAACCAATCAAAAGTCATTAGTGTTATTTAAAACACAACAGCAACTGTTAAGAAGACAAGCTGAGTGATTGAAACTTATCCCAAGGTAACTCATGATCATTGAATATAAACCAGGCAAAGAGTTACTCATGGAATATGCCCTATCAAGGTTATACTATAAACACTTACTCTGCACTAATATAGGGGACCCCAATTGGCCCATGTTAATCATGAGGAACCTCCAAGAGGAGTTTTCACCTGGTACAAAAATGAATGTACAAGAAAAGGTCCTTAAGAACAAACACATGTTCAAAAATGTATATACCACTCTATACCACATACTACCAAGTGTAATACAGTGCCCTGCGTACTGTCAACACAAAAAATGACACAATTATTTGATATCACATAGATTCAGGCCACACACATGATAGGAATATGTATGAATATCTTAAAACCTGATATTAGTGGCCCAAAATTTTGGGAAAAAATCAAAAAAGTGCTCAAACAATGCAAAGTATGTGAGAAGTATGCACACTCTAAAGTACCCCCAAGTCTGGGATGCCAGTATCAATCACCCAGCCATTCAAGTTAATGGAATTAAAAATTGTGGATCCCATACCAGGATATAACAAAAGCAAATAATATATCATCACAGCCATTGTCTATACAACAAGGTGGCCTGTGGCACAAGAAACAAAAAACACAAGGGAAATTATGTGAGACAATTTATTGGCAAATACATCATAGCCAATTTTGAAAAACCCAAACTCCTGATTACAGATGGAGGAACAGAAATCACCTCCATTAGAGCCAATGTTTACCTTGCCAAGCATGGGATCAAAAACACTGTTATTATCCCCTATCACCCCCAAGCAACTGACAGGTGCAAAAGACTGAATATACTGCTGGTGAAAGCATTGAGCAATGTAAATTTGCCTCTCCCTTTGGCCCTGGATAGGTCAATCTTCCCTAAACACACAAGGAAATCCACCCAAAATCCTGCTAAACCTCTCAATTTCCTTGGGATTTAGCTCACACAATTGACAAGAAATTTTATTGGCATACCCCTCTCAGGTGGTTATCCCTGATGCTCAGATTTTTCTTCATACTTGGTAAGGATCCCTGATTAATTTGGACTGCTTTTTAGCTTGGTTTTGCCCCCATTTAAAACAGATGAAGTGTAACCAATCAGGGTGTTTTTCTGTCAAGTTGTCAAAATCCACTCAAGTCAAAGTCAATAGACCACTGAAGCATCCCATAAGCATCAGCTAATCAGAAGCCAAGTCAGAAATTACTGGGAAAAATTTCAACCCACTTGAATCCCCCTTGCAAAAATTCTCCCCTTGCTAACCAGATCCATTGCCTGGGACAGGTGACCTTTTATATTCAAATCCTATCCCTTAAAGCAAGACAGGGGACTTTTAGTCCCCTGCTTGCTCATTCTTATCAATTAAAAGTTTATTTTTTATAAATACAATTTTTTGGAATTTGGGTCCTTTCTGTTGGTCCCTTGTTTTTATAGTCATTAGTAGATGTTTTGGACTTCCCTTACCTTATATGTTGCTTCCTGGTTTCTGGTGTCTCTTCCAAAGCTCCTGGAGTTAACTTGAGTAATAGCATTAAGGCTTACCTCTTTTGCTTTTGAAACTTGTGTTCAAACTTAATTTTTTATTGGAAACATTATAAATCTTTACTTTAAGCTTGATATTGTCAAGTTTTTGCTCTGCTCTTGGTTTAAAATTGCTTTATGCTCCATAAAAACCTCCTCTCTTTTATTTCTACTGTTTAAATCAGGGTTCAAAGCCTTTCTTGCCCTACAGTATCAAAAGATACCCCTGGTTTGCCTGACAATAATTGTTTGACTTCTCCTGTCTCCCCAAAAAGTCCCCAATTTTTTCTGGTACCCACAAAAATTTTGTTCACCTTGTTTAAATTTGTAGTCTTGACCCTGGCCCCTTTATTGGTGATGATTTGATCCACTTACCCAGATCTTTGGGGACCTTTATCTTTTTTGGCTCACTATATGAGAGAAAATTCCACTCATCTCCTGCACCTGCTCAAGGATCTTCCCGGCTGTGCCCAAGACCTGTTTGCTACTGGAAAAAATCTTTTCAAAAGCCTCACCTGTGATGACCTTGAGTTGCCACCCCCCAATTCTGACCTTGCAGCCCTCTAGAGAGCAGATGTTTGTGTGGTTCCTCCTCCCTTGGAGGCCAAGTTCTCTGTCCCCAAGTCAAAGTTATCCCCCAGGAGCTCACCCCCATGTGTACCCCTTGGTTGCTTGGTGGGATGATTCTGATGGGTTAGACTTCTACTTTTCCCAGTTGTCTCCCGTTGTCAGGGCCCATAAAGCCCTGGACAATCAGCTGGCCATCCTAGAGGCAAAACCCCCACAGCTTGGGAATCCCTTCCAAGTACCTCCCAGAGCCAGAAACCCCGCTTTTTGACTAACAAATGGCACAGGATTTAAGAGGCACAAAAGCCTCAAATCACTGGCTTCAATTCTATTAAAAAATTTGGGCCCCTCAACTATTGAGAAATGGCACATCAGGAGCCCAATTTTTTGATTGTGCAATCAGGTGCTTGATCACTTGTGGGTTCTATAAATAAACTTGGCACCTCAGCATGCTGCAGTTCAAGAAAGGTTCATGTTATACCAACCAATGAGCTCTCACCCCCTTGCCCAAGTACGCAAATTCCAGAGAAAATTGTAATTTTAACTGCAGTTGATGCCATCAGTTCTCTGGTGGCACTAAAAGCCTCAAAATCACCAGTAAGTATAAATAGTGAGAAGGAGAAGCCCTCCTCACTATTGACATCTTAAATAAAGCAATTTATGCCCAGAAATCATTATCTTATTGCAGGAATTGTTTATTTTTACTCCAATTTGATTATTCTCTTTGCATCTATTCATTAATCCACTACACAATACAATCTTGCCTACCCACATCCCCCTGGCTATACTCCTGCTACCTCTGTTTGTCCTCCCTGCGCCCTTGATGTGGAGTATTACCACCCTCAACACCTGGATCTTCCACCTAAAATGAAGGAGATTCCTGCTGTTCCCCCTACCCAATGCGCCTTCTGTCCAGGACTTCAGTAAATTGGGGTTGATCTACATCACAGTATTGGGGCTGGCCAACCAGGTTGTGCCCCATACTGGGAGTTAGCGCCCCTTTTCTACTCCTGTCAACTACCTGGTCTGTATTGTGCCTATTGTGTACATGGCCTTCCAGGCACAGCCTGCCTCCCCTGTGGGAGTCCAGTTGGACTCTGGTAAGGGCCATGACACCCATGTCCTCTCTCTGGACGCCTGTACAAGCAACCATACCAGTTCTACACTGTAAGGTCTGAAGGCTTGGGGTAAATTATTCTAGACTAAAGCCTTTAACCCAAGAATATTAATGTTTGTTAAGTATAAAAAGGTAGTTAAGGTTTGCAAAAATAACTGCACTAAAGCTCCTAAAAGTTTATAGGAAGTGAAGTAGGGACTAAGACAGTTAATTAAACCTAAGAAAATGAAATGAATACCAGTCTTAATGGCTGACAATTGTGTCAAGAAATCAATTTATAAGTCAGGCTAGTGATCAGCGCTTACTGGGGGATTAAAGCTATCAACAAGTAAAGTGTGGATTTCACTATATAAATTGCCTAACTGATGGAAAAGATAATCAAATGGGACCATAAAACTAAATGAGAAGAAAATAAATTTCAAGGAATAAGATTATTAAGAAAACACAAGCCACAAAACCTAACAATTACCTGTTGGGGTGCAAGTCAAACAATCTCAACTTATTGTTGAGACTGTAAAACCAAGCCTTTTATTCTGTTTGAATGTGAGGTGCAAATTTGAGGTAAAAGATCTAGCCAAATTTGGTTAGGAGTCATAACCAATAAAATAGGCCTCAAAAATTATGAGTGAGCAAGTTAACTTCAAAAAGTTGGTTTAAACACAAGGAAGCCAGAAGGAGGTGAAGGAGAGTTACAGCAATGCTCAGGTGTTGTTTGAGCAAGCAAGAGGTAGGAAAAACCAAGTCCAAAGGCCTGGGGCGTGTAAGCAGGCGTAAAGCAAAGGATAAGGAGTTCAGAAGCAAAATCACTAACTTGAGTGTATAGATCCAGAGTTCAAATCCTGTAGCAAAAAGGTAAGATAGTTTTGAAAAAAGGTGTTTAACACTGCTAAGTTATTAAAACGGCTAGGAAAACCCAATTTAAACCCAAAAAGAATGGTAAATGCAGGGAAAAAGAAGGCGTTATGAAAGTTGTGAGGAATAAATAACATGAACCAAGTTTGGAGAAATAGCCTAAAATAAAAGTGACTAAAAGACTAGCAGCTAAAAAGAAAGGTGAATCTTGACATACATTGGATGATGTCTTAATGGGGTTTTCCTCTGGAATAGGAGCCAAACTTAGTTAGTTTAGCCCCCCTCTCTCACAAGCAAGTTATCTCCCAGAAACCCTTGCCTCTGGGCTGGCATGTTATCAGCAGAACTCATGGCTGGCTGTACCTATGTGAACTATAATACAAGTAAAAGCCTGTATGAACAGGTATACAGACATGAAGCAGCTACTTCTAGCACCACTCTGAGATCATGTCTACCCCTAACTAATAAGATGCCCTAAGAAAATGATCCCATGTACCTCAGGCAGGACAAGAGCAAGAAGCCAGGAAAGACAACAGGTCAAAAAAGAGGCTACCCCACTTTAAGAAAAAAGGGTTAAAACATGTGAGAGAAACTGGGTGGTCATGCACAGCCAACATAAGTTGAAGCCAGGGCTAAAGGGAACATAAATTGCCATGAAAGTCTGATCTAACATACATACCTCATAAAAGGGATCAGTGCTGGCACAGTATTGAAGCTTATACACCACAACTAACCTTTCTGGTGAAAAGCAAGCCATACTTAACCTAGCTCTCAATTACCTGTCTCTGATGTCAAACTGGATCAATACAGGCATGGCTTCCAGCTTATCTAAAAAATTACTAAAGCTCTGCTTTCTAGCACTTCAGGGGCATATATTGCAAAATCTATGGTTACTATCTATTGGGAAATCAATTACCTGATAATTGAACCAACTGCTGAATAGTCAATGTCACTCCTGATACACTCAAATGTTGTACAAGATTGAAAATTCTGAATCCTAAAAGTAACACTACTTGGAAAAGCCTGTGACTGCCATGACATACATGATCATATATGGCTTGCAATGATAGTGTATATTATTCCATCTTTGTACAGTAGTTTTAAAAGCTATGGTAACAACCAAAAATACTTCATATTTAAAAAATGATTTCATATTTAGCCAAAATCCAAGTTGCAAAAGAGACAGGATTCAAATAATTTAAATATTTTTGGTTAATAGATGAACTGTCAAAAAAAAGAAATTTCACTAGCCCATTATACAAAATTATATCAAACATCAAGCAGTGTAGTTCAAACCACAAACAAAATGAACTGACACAACAAGTAAAATGGATGGATGCTGTTCCGGAGTATATTATAAGCCAATCAGGATTAATATGAGGCACCAACAGAAGGACTAAAATGAAACAAAATTTGAGCAATCTAGAAGCAAGATTCCACAAGCACAAAACAAAATGAATTTACACAAGATGTGTATTATGAGTAGCCTAAAATAGAAATATAACAGCTTAACAGCCAATCACAGCTATTCAATTTAGAAAAAGAGGCATTTTATTCATTTTCATGGATCCTGATATGTATGAAATGGTTTTGAGAACCTTCCAAATATGGACTCAAGATTACAATAAAAATAAATCATTAAATTTTAAAACTACTACTTTTAGTGATTTTATCCTAGGTTTTTTAAAATGGTTTTTACTAGCAACAATATTTTCAACGGTGCCAGCAGCCAAGCCAGCAGCAGCCAAGCCAGATTCAATGGAGGTGAGGCTCAGAACGTGGAGGCACCTGTTTACACCCAAGCCTTCAAGGCAGGTAACAAGGAAGCTGACCTATACCTGACCCCCAACCCATATGGCTTTGACTTGTTCAGTAGTCACGTAGTGTCTAGCTCTGCCCCTGCTCCTGTACCCACCCCCGCACAAGCTGCCCACCAACCAACCAATCAGGATGGTAACCTTGATTTGGAACAACTTTCTGCTACCACCCAACCTGCCCCCCTACAGCCAATCAGGCTTCAGCTCCCGCGGCCCAGCACCCCAAGAGACAAATCATCACCGCCCAAATTCTTCAGGAAATTGTGGCACTGAATCTACAGGGTCTGTCCTGGGATCAGATTGCAACCCAATTGGAATTCACCCAAGTCACAATAATGTGGGAATTTAATAATTTAATGAATAAGGGGAATCTGATTGGGACGGCCAAGAAGCCAAAGAAGGCCCCCAAGTCCCAAACCACCAAGATGTACCCAATTATGCTTGACCTCCTGCGGCAGGACCCCAAGCTTCCCCTAACCCAGGTCCAGAAGCAACTTGTGCATCATGGCATTTGGGTGTCTGAGCGCATGGTGCAGCTCTGGATGTATGAGAAGGTGGCTTCAATATGGGCTCTTACCAATTTTGCTGGCAACCAATGGGATGGTGCTGAGAATTCTCTGTATGATCTAGACTTAAATCAACCCTGGTACAATGCTTGACTAGTCTGTCAGATGATGTCATGTTTATCTCCTATTACAAGCTATCAATAGCTCTTAATCATTTTGGTGAGCAAGGAAAAGCCGTCACTCAAAAAGGAATGAAGAAGGTCAAGAAGGGGACGTTTATTGGTGCATTTCTGGCTGTTTCAGCCAAGAGTTTTTTCTACTATTGGACAAACCCAGATTTCATTGATGGCTACTTGTACAGCCACATCCTTGGTGGATTACTTGACTCCTGGGATGGCTCAAATTCAAAGCATCAGGTTTTCTTGAGCCACCAGATGGAGGGTAGCTCCACCATCCTTGAGGCCATCCAGGAATGCAGACACCAGGCCTCAGTGTACCCAACTAGCCACGCTGAAATCCATCTGGACAATATTGTGCTCTTCAACATTGGATCCACACTACAGGGGCGCTGCCCTCAGGCTTTCAACGATCTCTATCTTGGGGTCCTTGACTACAATTTTCTCTTTGGCTGCCAAATGGTGGCTGACTTGTTTGCCCAAATTGTCTTCCATGTGAACATGGGCAACTAATCACAGAAGGAAAAGTGCCTACCACCTTGCGCCACTGCCACCTACCAGCCCATCCAGTCAATGACAGATGAGGAATACCAACAACAGTATATGGCGGTCATCACACACAATCCTCCTACCCCTACCCCCGCCACCACCACCCCCCACCTTCCAGCCCCACCCACCCAATCCCAGACTCCCCAGGCCAGCACTTCCTCAATGTCTTCCTTCTTGCGCTATTCTGCCTACTAGGCATCACTCTTCCCTGCCCCAATAAACCCCCTGTTGCCAAAATTTTTATTTTTATATTATCTTTATTTTGAATTTCAATTGTCCATGTTCTCTTTGTTTATAGTTAGTTTTGTTCTTTATGTTCAGCTTATTTCTATAAAATCATGTATTTACTATGCCATGTATCTAGATCCAGAACACAGTTATTTTTAGTACCCAGACACAGCCCCTTGTGAAAATATTAACAACAATTTGGTGATTGGCTAAATTTGAATTATAAAATTATATCTTAACTGTTTTTAGATAAAGTTGTTACTGATCCAAATTCAAAACCTCAATGATAAACTTTAAGCCAATCAAGAGCCAAGTGATAAAGTGATTGTTGTGACATAAAGGGTCATTAAATAATTCTTTGGTGTATGTGTACAATGGCAAAACATCCAGCCAATGATATTAATTAGCACACATACAACAAAGAATTATTGAATGACCCTTTATGTCACAACAATCACTTTATCACTTGGCTCCTGATTGGCTTAAAGTTTATCATTAAGGTTTTGAATTTGGATCAGTAACAACTTTATCTAAAAACAGTTAACACATAATTTTATAATTCAAATTTAGCTGATCATCAAATTGTTGTTAATATTTTCACAAGGGGCTGTGCAAAGTGCCAAAAATAATAGGTAATCAAGGAAACAATGCCAACACAAAGCAAACATCACATATTGAGATGAGCATAAAACATATACAAAATGGGTAAAAATATGGGATAATGTAGTAAATGGGAAAACAAAAAGGAATAAAAAAAGAGGCAACAGTATCAAAATAATACAGGATTTATTGGGGCAAAAGCTATAAAAACATATGAAAAGGTTAGTAAAAATTAATGAGAGAATTGAAGAAGCTTTTGAAGGATCTCAACTTGGCAATTGCCAAAATCAAAGACATTGACCACAAGGTCAAGGCAAAAGTCAAGGCTGCCATCCTTACAGGTGACAAAATTGACAAGGTGTCCGCAAAGGCCCTAATGACCAAAATACCAGACACCCCTGAGAAGACAATTGAGCGCCTACTCAACATTCAGAAGACAGTGGTTGAGGGCCTGCAATTTAAGGCATACAATCTTTCTGCGCCGTACATCTGGGTTGATAACCCAGAGATGTATGAATATCTCAAACCTGCCAAGTGTGCCAGAACAGAGGATAAAGAATTGCCCACACAACTGCTTGCGCCAAGAATGGCCAAGCCTGCTGAAGCTGCCGGCAAGGAGGAAACCCGCAAAGGTAATCTAAAAAAATAAAATTAATAACAACTTTAAAATATTTAACTTTTTTAGAGAACATTGATGGTGAACTCCCCAAGTCCTGGTCCGCCTTTGTCCCTGCCACATTCTATGCAAACTACGCCAATCATGCAACAAGGCAGCTGTTTCTGTCACTCCCTGTCTTGTGGGAGCTCAAAGACAGGGTCCACAGGTCCTTTCCAATGTTGCAGGAGGCATTGGCCAGGCTGACGCATGACAAGGGGGCATCTGAGTAGGCAGTTACTGCCTACAAGGATGCCCAACTGGTCCGCCTGGACCTGGTATTCCTCAGTGGAGTTTACTGTGTAAACTCCATTGAGCTTTTTAGGACGTCCTGGCAACGCTCCCATTCAAGAATGTACCGGAGATGGGCCAGGCTCATGCAGCTACTTGATTCTGCTACCCCTTAGTGCACAATTTCTTACCTGCTGGACAACTTTGGGCACGTGGTGGGAAAATTGGCTGTTGCAGACGCAACAGCCGTCAAGAAACCAAAATCCTCTTGCTGACTTTGGGTTGGCCTGGAGTGCTGACAAGACAGGGGCCCCTGCAGCCATGGAGCTGACCTTTTCAAAGACCAAGCATGAAAAGAAGATTGGTGTGGTTTTCAATAAATTAATTATGCAAGTTTATGGAAGCCTTTGCTGAGCAAAGGCTTCATCTGGTGGTTTACCTTGGGTATCTCTTCTACTTTGGAATGGGCGCCAGCATAGAGGATATTGACGGGGTCCTCCTAGGAATTGACTAGGCCAGGCTCTCCCTGGACGGGAAGAAGGTCCCCCTGGGTATGACTTGGTGGATCACATCATCCAGGACACCCTGGTCCTGGCTGGTATCTACAGGTTTGCAGCCCCGCCAGAGAAGCTGCTCCTCCATTTGCACCTGACCCTACTCCCTTTTACCAGTTGCCATGAATATTTTAATAGGGTGTATCCACCATCCACAGTGTGGCAGTGGAGGTTGTGCGCCACCTCCATTGCAGGGTGGGTACATATAGAAGAACTCACTACAGGCGTTCTTAATAAGTTCTCTCTTCCAAATAATTCCATTGCAATTTAATTTTATTTTTATTATAATAAAATTTTCTACTTCTTATTTTAGCAAACAAGATTTGCAGAATATATCCCAGAGAAGGTCTTAATAAAATAATAATAATATATTTCAATATAATCTACTTCTGATTTGTACACTTTACATTTAACTTTTTTTTTGATTTTTTTATTTATTTGCCAAAAGTGATATTAATGTGTTTGCATAATCCAGTATCAAGCATTTGGGATACCCTTAGATGACACAATAAAAAATGATTATAAATAAATAAATTACAAATGTTCATTGATTGTCCTGCTGAATGTGATTGCAGGCTTGGAAACATCTAAAATAAAATGATAATTAATAAATCTGGAATATTAAATTAGAGAATATAAAAAAATTGGACACACTAAGCCTTTAATTGATTGGCTGTTTGGCTAGGCACACAGGGATGAACAAATCAGTGTGGCCATAGAATTTGGCCATGGTCTCAGCTGGGAGGGTGTGGATCCTGGCCTGCAGCAAATTAAAGAGGTCCTCAGTCCCAGTTGGGGCTCCTTGCTTGACAACTTGCTTGAGCCACCCAAAGACTTCCTCAATGGGATTTAGGAAGGGCAAATAAGCAGAGAGGAAGAGAAGGCGCAAATTTGACGTGGCTAATTGCTGGGGGCCCACTGTGCTGTTGGTGTCAATCATTGGGAATTCCTCTATAATATCAGCCACCTTGTGGAGACCAACGTTTTCCAACACAATGACATTGGTGAAGCCCAGGCCTGTGTGCCTTAGGTGCTCCTGGACCAGTTGGAGGAATGATATAAAGGTACAGCTGTTGTGGGAGCCCAGTATCATTTTGTATAGCTTGACCCCCTTTGGACCAAGGAGAGCCACCATCAAGTAGGCTGTGGTGCGGACTGCAGCACACCAAGCCATCCTGTCATTGGAGCCTTTGGGGACATAGCCATATGCATTGTGCATAGACAAGGCAAATGCCAATCCATCAATATAGTAAAATTTGACTGTCCCCTTGGCTTTGAGGGCAGTGTACGCCTCTGCGTAGTTTTTCTGGGTTTCAATGTTGGTTGGGCTATTCTGATTGTACAGAGATACCCTGAGCTTTTTCCAGGAAAAGCGCATCTTCTTCAGCAGATGGTAGTAAAAGGAAATGAAAGCCTCAACCCCAAAAATGGACTTGACCATTGCCTGTATATTTGCCAGTTCAAGATGGCAGTCCCAGGTGATCTACTGGTGGATTGCCCATTTGTACTCCTTGGTGAGCATGGTAGAAACACACAAGGATTTCTCTGCGGCAAGGACTCAACCTGTGTTGATTAATCTGTGAAAGGTCTTGGAATCGTACTTGGGATCCACCCCAACAAGGGCCCTGGCCATCTTGTAGTTCCAAAATTCCTGCATAAGCCTGAGAAAGATGATGTGCCTGATGTCAGAAATGCACTTCCAGGTGGCCTTGGTGGGTTCAGATAAACTGGGATCCTGCTCAGGGACAGGTACACAAGGCATGGGCACCTTATTAATGAGCGCAGCAACCTTTTTAGGATCTGCTGCCCATCCACAGTTTGAAATACTCAGGCTTCTCAACGTCTTCTTGGTTGCCATCACTGATGTAGGGCTCATATAAGTTGTCAAGCACAGGCTTAACCTTCTTCATCATGGCTGACAGGAACAACTCCTGGCAGTACACAGGGTCAAATACAAAAGAGATAAGCTTGATCTTCTTGTTTCTAACTGTTTTGGTGGTGGTAACCTTGTGGGCTTCTGGGTCAGCTTTGGGAACCAAGGGTTGATGCTCTGCACCCTAGCAGCTTGTGCTCCTTGAACCAGCTGTGTCAGTGCAGCGTCACTATGGAACTCTCCTCTCCTGTCTCCTTCTTGAGTAGGCACTTGGGTTGCACTAATTCTATTCTTTGACCCGCGGGGGCAACCGCAACCACGGCGCACAACGGGTGCAATGTAAGTCTGTTGCTGTGTTCCTTTCATTTTGATAATTCAATAAAATATTAAATCAATTTCAATTAAGCTACTGCCTAATTTTAATTTTTGCTTTATATCTTAATATGGATATTTGATTGATATTTTCCCACCCAATTTACCAATTATAGATTTTTTATTTCTTAATTAGTTGTTTTTGGTTTTACAACGCTCATTTTAGAATACCTGAAATAATTTCCACCCATTTTCACAGATTTACGCCAAATTAAGCACCCAACACAATATTTTTAAAATCTATGTCTCAGATTGTGTGTCTTATTTTATATACCTTGGTATCATTCATGATTACAATCCATTGCACACACTGAGTGAGTGATTTCATTTACATAGTGAGTTGCTATTGTGTTTTGTTTGTGGATTGATTTTTGACTCACCTTGCTTGGGTATATTTTGTCACTTATTCACATAGTAAACATATGTACATCAAAAGTCAACTCACACCATTTTTTTTGAATCAATGTATTTCAGATTATATTTTGAATGGTTTTGCTTTGTGTGTGAGCCCTTTGTTGCTGTATTGACTTATTTTTCCCATTAATGCTAATAAACCCTGTTAACAGAGTGTATGTTTTAACCTGAGAGCTGGATTTTGTTCAAATATGAAATCATTTTGTTTAAATCTGAAGTATTTTAGGTTGTTGCCCTAGATTTTAAGACTAATGTATCAAACAAGGTATTATCCTCAGCTTAATTCATCCTCTATCTTGTTTATTATACTTCCAGGAAGTATATACTTGACAGTAGGAGAATTCAATCCATTTAAGGTTTGTTTTGCAAAAAGCTCTTGATGCTCTGCTCCTTGTCTTGTTTGCCTATCTCAATGGCTCAGAAAAGTGCTGCACACCATGCTCCAATTTGCCTTGGTGGTGGTGATCTGAAGGGGCAGGAAGGTATCCCAGCAGCTATTTTATGCCACCTGATCTCCTGCTGAGCTGGATCTGACTATGGGTTTGTTTTAAGCACTTTTTAGCTGTATGGTAAACCAAAGATTTAGATATTCTCTATTCACTGATAAAAGTTATGATATACACATGCAATTGCTTTTAACTCTATTTTTTGAATTTAACTGTCACAGACATAGCTTTTTCAAATGTGGCTAGGCTGAAGTGCCGTCACCTGGAAAAACAGGCTTTAAAGCCTCACCCACTTGTTAAAATTGTAGATTTAATTCCAAAGATTTATTGCAAGTGGGTGATACCAAGGGGGGATTGAGTCTGAGCGGGCCATGGATGCCATGTGCTTAATTCTCCTGCCTCCAATCCTTTGGTCTTTAAACTAAAGCCCCCAAGGAGAAATTTAACGGCTTATAGAACCACCATTGGAGTTATATATAAGCTGATGGAACACTAAACACAGGGAGGCCATCTCTTCAAGATGTATCCCAAAGGCTTTAAGTAGCACAGGGTTTAACAAGCTAACCTACTGTAAATTCAGAACCTGAACGTAAAAATGTGGGATTGTCAAATCCTTGGTCCAAATTTTGAATCACTTTTGTGGGATGGCCTTTTTTAATTAAATTGAATTCTTTTTATTTTTATTTGAATATTTGAAAATGCAGGAACTCATAGACACTTTATAAAGTTCAAGTCAAACTGCATATTTCCAATGGACAAAATGAATTGACTGGAATCAGATTTGAAGCGTTCAAATCCATCAACCATTTTCATTAAGTTTACTATGTTTTTTGAAATTGCGGGATTGTCAAATCCATGAACCAAATTTCAAATCACTTTTGAATGACACTAGTAAACTCAGATATTAACTGCAGGAACTGGAATCCAAATTGAATGTACAGTAAGCACACTAGGAAACACCAACCCAAATAAAGAAGCTCCACCATGACTAAAATCAAATAAAAAAATTAATTTCAATAACCATATTTAGACATAAAAAGTGATTAAACTTTAAAATTATCCAAACCCAGAAATTATACAATATTATACACTTCAAATCCTGGATATAGAAATTTTGTTACTATTCAAGGCTAACTCAAGAGAAAATAACTACCCACAACTAAACCAATAAATCCAAATAAATACATATTTAATCTAAAATATATTTTTTATTTTATTTTTATGGACCGTGAATTGCATTCCCAACCAGCTCCTGCACCAGCCTGCGCAGCAGCCCGTCTATGAGGACGTCCCAGAGGATCCAAGAACAGACCCAGAACACAAATCAAAGGGAGTTATGTCAACACACAGAACTCCCAAGGTGTCATTGCCAGCCAACCACCTCCTGCATCCCAAGCCCAATCAACTAGCCTGAATCCCAGACAGAAGCCACTCTCAAGGCCTGCCACAAAAGTCTCCTACACCAGGGTCACTGGGAATACTGAGGTTACTTACACCTTCACTGTATACCCAGTTATCACCTGGCCCCGCACTATTGACCCAAGAGTTGCTACTTCCCGCCCCGCGTTTTTGATACCTCCTATCAGCCATTGGCTACAACTGAGGAGCCATCTGTGCCTGTGTCTTATGCCACCATTGACAGCGCCAGCGCAACCAAGTGTGATCCCACATTCTACACAAAGGTCCCCATCCCCTGTGTTGAGCCTGGTAGCCAGGATGCCGTGTTACCTGCCAAGGGCTAGCGTTGATTGACAGATAGTGAGTGTGAAGCTCTCCTCAACTGCTTGAATGGGGGAATGGCAGTTTGGGATATTGCATCCCAATTTGGTGTCACAGCCAGATACATTGCCAACATCAAAACTAAGTATGGCAATACCAGGCAAATTGCTGAATCCACCAAGGCAAAAAGACAGCCCAAACTCCTTCAGCCTATTCACATTGAAGCAATCAAGCAGTGGGTAGCCAAGGATTACCACCTGGACACACTTGCTGTCCAATAAATGCTTGCAACAGAGCTCAGGATTTCTGTTTCCAAAATCATTGTCTAAAAAACTATGGTTGATTTGGGCTTCTCCTGGAAAGTACTGGGAGTTTTTCTGTACAACAGAAACAATGAGAAGACCATTGAGGTTTGACGCATTTATGTTAAGACATATCTGGCACTAAAGGAGACTGGAAATGTCCAGTTCTTCTATATCAACAAATTGTTGTTTTCCTCTTTGCTCAGGTCTAGGCATGGGTGGGTTGAGAAGGGGTCCAAGGATGGCGTAGCCCATTGTGCAGCTGTCTGTTCCCAGACCTATTCAATGGTTGCGCTTCTTGGTCCTCGCAGGTTGGACCAATATCAGATGATCAAGGGTTCTCATAATAGCGGGATCTTTCTCAATTTTCTCTGAGCCGTCAAGAAGTACCTTCAGATATATTACAGCAGCACAACCAACATTGCTGTGCTTGATAATGTTGGGCTCCACAAAGTGGATCTGGTTGTATCTGAGTTCCCCCCATCAACAAAAACAGCCATTCTACCAGCCACCACCTTGCAGACTGCCCAATGAGACTCCTCTTCCTTCTGCCCTATTCTTCATTTCTGAACCCAATCAAGGAGGTGTTTGGTTGGATCAAGAATAAGGTGAAACAAGGCCTCCCTCAGGACACAGAGGATCTCTTCAACATTCTCAAGATCAGCCAATTTTTGATGCCACCTGATGTGGTGGCGGCTTTCTATGAGCACTCAGAATCCTTCCTCCCTAAAGCCCTGGCCTCTGAGCCAATCAGATAAATGGGCAATCTGGGTTTTATTTGTTTTTATTTTTATTTAGTTTGTTTTTATTAGGACTCAAAAATTATTATTTATATATAATAATGTGATGTTTGATTGTATTATAGACATATAAGAATACATGGAAAAGGTAAGTAAAATTAATTATACTAGGTAAGATGGATATATTTTTATTATAATGCACTGAATATTATTATTGGCTTTTGCACTAAAAAAAATAAATTAAAAAAGATAGAAATAAATTAGTTTATTTAAATAATTTTGAATCCTTGATGATACTTTGGCTTTTCTAAGCCACAAATTGGACCTTGCAGGTCATCATCTGATCCTTGTTATTTCAGTGCCACTATAGCCACACGACACAGAAACCAATGATTTTCATATATTGCTTACTAATTAGTACTTAGCACGCAGGTCAAGTATATCAAATATGTTTATCAAATTATATTACAAGGGAAAGGTAAGTTGAGTTCTAAACAATCATTTGTTTAGAATATAAGTGGAGGGGGCATATGATGTGGATAAGTTCAATTATTGTTGTTTGTTTATGTAATAAATGAACCCGTACTTGACGCGCTAGTAAATAAACAAATTTATAAATCATATTTTATTATTACACATGTTCACTTTATTAAACTGTCCCTTTATTATCAACCTAATTATATATTACTATTATAATTTAAAAATTAAAATTAAAATATTAAAAGTAAAATTATAATTATAAATCTTAAAATTTAAAATTAAAGTTTAAATATTCAAAATTTAACTATTTTTATTAAATTGTGATTTATTCAATATTGAAATACTTGATATTAAATTTTAGTATTATAATATGTATTATTAAAATTTTAATATTAACTTTTAGATACTAAAACATTAAGATTGAAATATGTAATATTAAAATTTTACTTTAAAAAATTTTAATATTACATAGTTCAATCTTAAAATTTTAGTATTAAAATATAAAAAGTTTAAAAAAATAAATTTTAATTTGTAAGGGGAAAATATTTATTGGGGGTATGCTAATTGCAAAGGGAATGTGATTATTCCAGGGAATTATACCCCCAAATTAAATTTCCAGCCAAAGCGTCTAATTGGATCCACATACTTTTCTGTACGTGGTGGACAACCCTGGATGCAATTGCAAGAGGGGTGGTGCCCTGCACCCCAGTGGTTGTTGATTGTTTGATAAAAGGAAGGCGGGTGAGTGAATCAATCAATAGGTTTTTTCAGGGGGCACATAGTACCCATATAACGTTGCCAATGCAAAGGAGTCATAGAGGATGTGCTTGACTGTCCTATACCCCTGCGGTGTCTTCTGGCGGTTGAGGGCTAAGTGGCAAATATCCATTTGAATAGTTACATCCTCCAGCTTTTTGACATTGGTTTTTAATATGCAGTGTAGGAGGATTCCCAGATATACTGCGACGTGAATTCTTTGCAAGGTATACTTTTCTGAGAACATGCATAATTTTTGGAATGTTTGAACTAACCTATTGATATAGGATGTTTGGTTGAACTTGAAGAGGGTTCTGGGGGGCGCCCAACTTGAATCAGCCTCCCAGGCCTCGGCAAACAAAATAAATAAAAGTTTAAAAGTATTCACAAGGACTGCATCCCCGACTTTATTTGACAGTGCCTTAAATACTTCATTAAAATTGCAGTTTTCAAATATTCAGTTCCTATTTGAAAGTTGGTTTTTATTAAGTTCTTTTCATATTTGTTGATGTTTGTGAAGGGGAATCTTTGAATGCTTTTGTATATATATTCATCAAAGTTTAGTTTGATATCCCCACAAATTTCATTCATTTCTTTGAAGTTGATATTTGATCCTATTTCATATGCTTCCTTTATCCATGGTGAGCACCCTGCGGGTGGTAAATATTCCCTAGCTTTAGCTTCAATACTTGAAAAATTATTCATATTATGTTGTACTATTCTATTTATTTGGTTTTTATTTATCTGTTTTACAGGGGCTACCAGTGACTGATAACCCCTGTAAAACCAACTCGGTGTATAAGCTGTCACTTCTGCAACCTCATCCTCATTCCTGGTGATGACTAAAATAAATATAAGTAAAACATAAAAAGACTTACTAATTGTTTCCCCTGTGGCCCCCTCAGCCACAGGCGCCACTTTGGCAAACTTCATGAGCATTGGCTGCTCTTCATTATTTTCCTGGGCTTAATTTTTCTTATTTTTCTTGAAACTTGTGCTTCCTCTTGATTTTCATTTGACAAAGTTTCTGTATTTTGTGAAGCGCTCCTGCTTCTTGCTTGTGTTTTGTTTCCTTCTGTTTCCATTTGATTATTTTCCTCTTCATTGGTGTTAATTTTATTTGGAGCTTAATTTCCTTTGATTAGTTTTATCTTATTATTTTCTTTGGCCCCCTTCCAGAACTCCCACAAATTGTAGGCTGCATTGTTGAACTTCAGACTTTTAGATTTGTTCCCTGGAGATTTAGTGATGCTTATTTATTCTTTTTGTCTATAATATTTCCTAGTTTATTCATAGCATCTTCTTTTGACTGGATTAGTGGCTGGCCCTTGTTACCCAGCTTTCCTGTCACTATTTCCCTGATATTATTTTCTATTTCAACAACTTTTTGCAGGTGTACTTCTAATTTATTTATCAAGTTATAAAAGTTGATATTTTGTTTGAATTCCATCAAAAAACTGGTTTTTATAGTATTATCTTCAACACATACATAATTTTCATCATTAATAATAAAGTAAAGACAATAAACATAAATATTGCATTAAAATATTGCAATTAGACGTCAACTCTTGATATTTTGATATTATGTGCATAACTCAATACATTTTTGTTTAATAAAATTCATTGTAAACTTGGCATTTTCCATTATAATTTAATGAAATGGACTGTGTTTATATTAGAGAGCCATTAACACTTAGTACAAATATTGATACATAGTGCATTTTACAGCCTGTATATTTACCTATTGGTAATAATTCTATAAAATTTTTGGTTGGATTTTGCGAGGTAATAATAATGTAATGTGTTAATAAATTACTGTTTATTGTCATTAATTGGCTGATTTTCTTTGCTGTGGCAATTGTGCATTTTCTGATATTTACATACTGGTATCCAATTGGTTGGTTTCACATCCAATTGCACAGGCAATAGGAAAACAAGTTGCCACCCCAAGACCAGATGTGGTTGGGATGGTGGCTTGTTTTCCTATTGCCTGTGCAATTGGATGTGAAACCAACCAATTGGATACTAGTGCGTAAATATCAGAAAATGCACAATTGCCATAGCAACAAAAATCAGCCAATTAATGACAATGAACAGTAATTTATTAACACATTACATTATTAGTACCTTGCAAAATCCAACAAAAAGTTTATATAATTATTACCAATAGGTAAATATACAGGCTGTAAAATGCACTATGTATCAATATTTGTACTAAGCGTTAATGGCTCTCTAATATAAACACAATTTGTTTTAATAAATTAATATGAAAAAGGCCAAGTTTACAATGGATTTTATTAAACAAAATGCATTGAGTTATACACATAATATCAAAATATCAATAGTTGACATCTAATTGCAATATTCTAATGCAATATTTACGTTTATTGTCTTTATTTTATTATTAATGATGAAAATTATGTATGCTCATAATTTTAAGCTATTTGTAAAATGTAAAACATTGTATTAATTATGGGAAATGTTGATAATGTAAAAATAAAATATATTATTAATTATGAATTGAAAGAGAGATATCAATTTTAATAAGTTGTCACCAAGAAAAGATTTATTTTACTGATCAAAGGATGAGAAGGAGAGGGAATGGGCGGAATGAACATTGCCTTCATCTGCGCCTGTGAAAGGGATGGCATCAGAGATAGTGGTGAGGGAATGGGTGGTGGTTTGGGAGTCAGGTTTGGAAGGCAGGTGGCTTGATGGGGGGGTTGGGGAGGCAGGGTTTGTTGACTGGGAAGGGGCAGCAAGAGCTGATTGCTTCAATTACTCAAATTCTTCTTCTGTCACATATACTGGCTTGACAAAATGGATGGACTGGCGTGGGGGGAGGCAGGGGTCCTTTCTGGACTTATCACTATCACTTGCATATAAGATGATGAGATCAAATAAGTCCTGGACGGACGTGGAAGGTAAAAGCTCATACCCCTTATCAATTTGGGTGCATAGTTTGTTGTAGGTGGCAGGCTTTAAGCGCCTGAGGGCGGAACCAAAATTGTAGACATACTATACAAGATGCATGTTGGTGTAGTTGATGGGGGTAGGACCAGCAGGTATGCCCCATAGCCCTGATTTCTTGGGTTGCCCATTCCTGCTGCTCCATCTCAGCACTCAGTACAACTGTGTGCACATTGTTTTGTGTGGCCCACTCCTCCAGCATGGCCTTGAGCTCTGTCTGGTAGGCATACCCATCTGCAGTGTTTGATATTGCCGAGTAATAATTGATGCCCAATGGGGAAACTGCCAATAAAACCCCAACAAAAAAATACAAGATTGGGTTGCGCTTGTACACATCAGATTGGATACACTTTTTTCCATTGTCTTGAATACTTGCAGATATCTTAGCATACAACAGAAAGATGACGTCATTATGGGCCATCATTGCCCTTCCTTTGATAAAATTAATAATAGTTGAATTGTAGGGGTTGATATCCACCAAAATGGGGACACTGAGAACTTGATTGGACAAGATTCTAGCAGCAATCACAACTACGTGCATCCACAAATTCACCGTTCTTTTTTTGGTGAAGATGCTGTGGAGTCCCAACTGGAGACGTACCTGGACCAGGGGCATCCGCGGGTCACGTTCCATAATGGACATCATAGGGGGATGGGCTGTGTCACCTTTGGTCAAAGTATGGGCACCAGTTGGGGTCTTCTTGGTAGGGGGGCCACAGTTGGCGTGAGCTTGCAGGGTTGCAGTCACAGTGGACTTTGCAAACCCCATCACGGCCGCAATTTCCCCAAGGGACATAAGCTTCCCTTGCTTTTCAACCATTTTGAGAACGATCTCCGGAGTGATTAATTTTCTTCTGCGTTTTGCAGGCTGATTGGCTGGAGGCAGGATGTGTCCATCTTGGAAACTGGTCAATGCCATCTGATTGGCTGTTTCAGGATTCTGGGCTCTCTAGGTGACCCATGGCTCAAATGACTGGTTCCAGATGCCATTGCTGATAAGAGATTTGGGTTGGCAGCTGCATGTGTATGGTGGGCAAACAGGGCCATGCTGGAAGTTGCAGGAGAAAGAACACACTCCTGGGTGGTGCTTGCAGAGAGGCCTGCGGGTTCAGAGTGGCCATAGACAGAGGCTTCACCGTTAAGAGACCCAGTGTAGCCCTGCATAAATGTGTCAAGGCCAGGGAACAGCTCGTTGACTTGGTTGGTGTTGGAAGAAGACATAATAAAAAATTTATTATAGTTTTAAACTCAAGAAGAGGAATGTATATTTTAGTCAATTTTATTGTTATATATGTTAATTTTGTGAATATTATGATCTAAATTTTAGCCATCCTAAACTGGAATATGGTGATTTTTGAGAATGCCTATGATTCCTAAAAGAATCAGCACAAATCCACTCTAGATCCTTTAGCATCCTTTTTGAGATGCCCATAAATTATATTTATTTCAAATTCCTTGCAATTATAATTTGAAACTTGGTTCTTGGATTTGACAATCCCGCAATTTCAGATTTGCTAATTTTTACATGATGTCTATGATTTGACAATCCTGCAATTTCAGATTTGTTAATTTTTACATGATGTCTATGATTTGTTTGACATACAGGAAATCTCAAATTGTACATAAGAATCCCACATTTCTGATTCATGTATCCCACATTTGTTTGTTGTGTTTTGTTTTTTGTTAGTTGAGTTATCTGCTCAAGAGATTCAAAATTTGCCAATTTAAATAAACCAAAAAAAGTCAAATTAAATGTTTGATTTTATTAAATATTTTAATTTTCTCTCAGCTGAGTTGCCCGCAAAAGTGATTCAAAATTTGGACCAAGGATTTGACAATCCCGCATTTTTACGTTCAGGTTCTGAATTTACAGTATTAGTTTGATATTTTTGATTCAATGGAATATCTTTCCTCATGATTCATCTATTCCAATACCTTCTCCTAAGATCTGTAATAGCAAGATTGTTAGACTCTGGATTTTTTCCTCTCTGAGATTCTGAGAACCTTTCTCCCCCTGCTGAAATGATCCCTGAGATTTTAGGAATTGGGTGTGAACCCATCTATGCTGATGACTCCATAACTGTGAGTCAAATCAAGGTCTTTCTCTTCTACCTCTGCATTATGATATATTGCACTTTATCATATTCTCTCTATAAAGGTTATCATCTCTGAGTAAATATGCACTGTCTCCTCTGCATTGGTAGTATCATTCTTATTTGGGTGTATATTCCCCATTTGATTGATTATGACATGCTCATACTTAGGGCTGCTTCAGGTTTTGCCCAGGGTGCTGCTTTGAAATAAAGCAGCACCCCAGGCAAATCCTGTGCCTGCTCAAATTTCCCACAGGAAATTTGAATGGAGAGCGGGCACAGGCTGTGATTGGCTACTTTTAATAGTAGCCAGTTGCAGGAGCCGTGGCAACCCACCCTCCAGAGTGAGGGTGGGTGTTGCATCCAAGTGGATTGGGATGGCGACACCTGGCTTATTCTGCTCCACAAAAGGCGGGTGTCACAACTTTTAAGAATTGAGATGTGATGGCATCTGCCATCACATTTTTAAAATGAAGGGTGATTTGAAAGCAAACATCAAATCACAAAATTTTAAAAGACATTTAAGTGTATAATAAAGTAATTTTTGTATTATATAAAGTATATATGAAAAGATATGAAATTTAATTTTCTACAAAACCATATAGATTTTAAAAAACACTTATTATAAATAAACCAATATTTCATAAAAAATCAATTTATTCTTTAATTCACATCAACTTCAACAAAGTAATTCCATGTTTAATTCAGTCATAAAAAATAGAATAATGTTTCAACTTATTAGAAACTAATTAAACTACAATACATAATTATATTGGTACTATCTATTTTTATCTAAATTACAAACTAATTCAATCACTGCTACTAATGTCATTTTGAAACTAAGCTTTATAAACCCATTGTTACCTAAGATTTCATTCCACTTGTTATTTCAAATATCTTTCAGCTATACACCAAACCAACTCTTAAACAATGAACTGTGATTTATGCTTACTTCTCATTATCAATGAGCTCAGCTATCTGTGTGATTTATGTAGCAGATGCACTCATCGCTCATGTGCAGTGTCTGTTTTCTCTGAACAAACTAATATGTATACAGCTTCTTGTGTTTTTTGTAATCCAACTGTACAACAAAATGCACATTCTGAGCTAACAATTTCTTATATTTCACATGATACAGTAACTGATACAGCTGGAAGTCAAAGTGATACAGGTTATATTACTTAATTTCTTAACTAATATTAATAGGCAAAAATATTAGAGAGTTTTTCAATATTTCAGAAAAAGTGTATATTGGGAATACAAATACCCAAAAAGCTTGCTGTAAGCTTTGTCATCCTGTTCCTCCCATTGAGACTCCTAAATATGGGTATATTTAAATAACAATAATAATAAAATCTAATTTTTAGAATATATGTTATGTCAAAGGGTTCAACCAAATCCTTATATAGCCATATTGAAAAACATCATCCTGAAGCTGCTAAGCTAATTAAGTGTGAAACAAACAAAAAGCGAAAGCAGGATGATGAGCTTGCACTGGTTGGAATTCGAGCAATTTTATCCCGAAATGATTTGATTGATCAAGTCATGATATGGATTATTCGTGCTGGTTTGCCATTTACTGTTGTTGATGATCCAGTTCTGAGTCATATTTTTGAATCACACTGTGATCACTTGAGCAAAAAATTGGCCAAGACCTCCTTTCCCAAGCATGAATATTTTTGAACATGCTTGGAGAACACACATAAGCAATATGAGGAGCAAAAAATTGAACTTCTTAGCAAGGTTGATTCAAAGCTTGCTTTGACAACAGATATATGGACTCCTTCAACCATGAACTCTTTTATTGCATTTACGGTTCACTGGATGAATTCCCAGTTCCAGCTAAAAAGAATGCTCTTGGCTTTTATCCCATTCCCTGACAAGCATACCAGCTCCAATATTCTGGCTAAATACAACAGAGTTGTATCAGAGTACAATATCAAGGATAAGGTAAAATGATGTTTTTGTAAACTTTTATTTAAATTAAAACTAGTTAAACTTAAATTTTATATGTAAACTAATTCATGCCTTATAGATTTCAACAATCACTCTTGACAATGCATCAGCAAATATCAAGTTTATTGAGCTTCTTCAGCAGGAAACTGCTGGCATTGGATTTTTCTCAAAAAAGCCCAATTTTCACATCTGTTGTCTTGCGCATGTCTTTCATCTTGCAGCGCAGACACTCATAGCAGGGGTTGAGGGAAAGAAGATCATAGAAGAGCCTTCAATCCAGGCTTTTGTGACAGAGGATCCAGAAATACAGGAATACCTGGAGTGTATATTTTCACAAGCTCCAGATACCTCTTTACCCTCTAATAGGGTAACTCGCTCAAAAGGGAACCCCTTCAACTGCCTGAGAAAGCTTCTTGTTGAGATCAAGAGCAGTGAAAGCCAGCTGCAGAAGCTTCATTCTCATCAGGCATCTCATCAACTAAAGGAGTCCAATCCAAAGCTTGATGTAAAAACCAGATGGAATTTGACTTTTGATATGATAAGATGGGCCCTTGAAAACAAACAGGTAAAACTTGAATTTAACAAAATGAAATTGTGTACTAAAAGCTATTTTATAGGCTATATGTGATTTAGTCTCTGAAGAAGTAAATGATACTCTTCAATGGGAGAGTTACTACAATTTGGCTAGTACTTTAGCCATATTTGACAAGACAACTTCCTTGGTATGCCCATCAAAGTCATGCTCTCTTTCCTCAGCACTAGTAGCTGTGCTTGATGTGAAAGCTCATCTTCAGTCTCTGATTGATGAGCTCTCATATGAGCATGAGCTTCGTGCACCAGTAGAAGAAGCATATAAGAAAGTGGAAAAGTATTATTCTTACTACACTACAGATATATTTCTTGTTGTGATAGGTAAATATTTAACTTATTATTGCTAATAGACAAGTACTCAACCCTGCATATAAGCTCTTTTACTTTAAAGAAAGAGTGCCTGAACTACATGGCCTAGCTGAAAATGCAATCTAAAAAATATACACTGAGTATTATGTGCAACCAGTGATTGAAACACAACATAATACTGGCATTGTACCCAAAAACAGCCGTAAAGCATTTGTTCTCCAGCTCAAACAAAACCAGGCCCAAAAAAATGTAGGTGAATTAGCACTATACTTAAACAGTGATGTTACCATGATGTATATTTTGAGTTATTGGAAGGTAATTATAATATTATTTTTTGTCATTTATATCTATTTTATAGGAAAATTCTCTGCAGTACCCCACCTTAAGTAAAATAGCAAGAGATATACTTGCTTGTCAAGCAACAAGTACAGCATCAGAACGTGAATTCAATGGTGCTATTGATCTACTTGGAATACGTCGGAACCATATGTCTACTTTAACCCTGAATAAACTTAAAGAAACCAGAGCTATGCTAGCTGATAATGTGGACATTGAAATTATGTAGATATAAGAATAAAGATCATATCTTTGACATTTCAGTTTTTAATAGTTATTTTAGAAATTGAAATTTGAAATTTAGTTAATTAGCAAAAGCAACACAATAAAACTATTACTTTAACTGGAAAATATAATGACAAAATAAGTATTGAATGATACAGAAGTATATATACTATTAAAGAACAAGCTTAAATAAGCTTATTTCAACCTTTCAAAGTGGTTGCTAATAGTTTTGTCTGTCTTGGTACTCAAACTCACAAAACTTGCTGTAAGATTTGAACAACTCTCTCTACTTGGTAAAGCTTATCTGTAGTAAAGTCATTTGATTAAATAATTATTTTAATCTGAAATTATATGTAATGATTTTTGAAGGTATTTATTAGTCATCAGAATTTAGAGGGGTAGGGATTGCTATTGATCAAATCAAAAATGAAGGCTGCTGCTCCAAAGCCAGCCCCTGAAAGCCGCACAGCTCCATTATTCTTAAGAGCTGCTTTTTTGCAGCAAGAGAGTTGAAATTCCCTAGCTGCTGCTTTGTGCCGCGCAGGCTAATTTTAGCCGTGCGGGTTTCACTGCTGTTTCAAACAGCAGTGGCGATTTTTCGCCGTTCGCCGCGAAAAATCCCCCGGGAATTGCCCGCCCGAATCTTCTAATAGAAGAGTGGCGCGGTTCCTGGGTGTCGATTGCAGCAAGCATCTCTACTCATACTCTACTTCATTGTGACATGGACAGGATTAATTTAAACTTTTGCTTTTTAAAAGCTAATTAAATTTCACTACCAGAAAATAAATTATGAACTTTATTGGGCTTGAAGAATGGTTTTTATAGAGTAAGGTCTCTTTATTCTGTATTTATGATTTTTTTATCTATGCAAAGTTAAAAATCTTGCATACAAGGAAAGTTATAGTTGGATCAAGGTGGATGCAAAGTAATTGACGGGATATCTTCTGCCCCAATTCGAACCTGAAGCATTTAGCATCCATTTTCACTCTGGGTAGGGTTTTAATCATGGTGTCCAGTGTCGAGAGGAAATAGGGGTTTAAATAGGAATAAACTGGACCGATATGGATCCGAGTTAGAAAGTGTGACCGTCCCGAACCTAGGGAGCCGTGGTGTATAGCCCAAATCTATACGAATCGTGGTGTGGCTTGATCCAAAAGTCTATAAAGCCAGGTTTGGTCTCAGTAATCTCAAGCGCTGTGACCGTCCCAATATACTCAATACCCAAAGGGCTTAACTTGGGTGACTTAAGCTAAAGGTGACTTAATGAGTACTGGTTTATATTAACATGCGTGACTTGGCAAGCTATCGATTTTCTATAATAAATATCAATATGTTTGATTTTTATATTTGACTTTACTTATTTTTACTCTTTTTCAAAAAATGTAGATTTCATGATGGATCTTTTTGTGCTATTTTCAATCTTTTTAATTTTAAAAGATTTGTTTCTTTCTATATGATCTTGATGTCCCATTATTTATGGATATCATCGTAGATGATTACAACCACGTAAAACGGAGATCAATTCCCCAGCTTGATGATACTTGCCTCAAGTTTAAGGACCCACTCCTATTTATTTCTTGGGACATAGCTAGGTTTTTTAAATCGTATGCCGGTCGTTTAGTTGCAAAAATATTTTCATAAATGAGAGATAGTCAGCAGGCTGCCTTCTTTATTACACAGGACTGAATTAGTTAACTCATCCTTTGGGCAGTGTGGGATATGAGGAATTAAAAATAAGATTTTGCTAAGGTGCCTGTGAGAAACGTATGGGTTTCGTGTACATCTTAAAATTGTTTAGTAATGGATCTTGTCTGAGCTGGGCAGGGTTTAGAGTTGCCTTTCGACTTATTTTCTCATATTAAACCTGGCGTTTGCTTTAGAAACAATGTCCCTTCTATCTTCTGGGATCAAGCGTGATGAGCGCTACGAGATGGGGTGGAGAAACTTTTCTCTCGGGGAAGCGATTTTGTCTGTTGGCCCTGTTTCTGGACTTATCGGTAAGGTTGGTTTTCCAGGCTGAACTCAGCCATTAGCGGTGGTAAGGGACTCTACTAAACTGGCCATCGCTGGGAAGGATGGTAGCTCGGTGGATACCGTGACCATCTACACCTCCGCGGGAAAGAAGCTAAATTCTATTAAAGTTTGTTTTTAAACCAACGGCTGCTAAATCAATAGTGGGATAAGGGGCAGCTCGTCACAATGGGGTGGGATCACGCCGACCAACTGTTGTTGGTGTTTGCCGAGGGGATCGTTCGAAAGTATGGCATCTTTGGCGGCATGAGTCAATTCTCCATGGGCCTGGTAAGAGACCGTTTGTTCTCGACTAAATGCCAAGGATTCCGGGGAGGAGATTCGGGATGCCAAATTTTGGCCAGAGGGCCTGGTGGTTTGCACCAGCAGCTGGGACTTCTTCGTCGTTTCAAATTACAAAGAGCCCAGACCACGCAAGCTTGCACCGCCAGGTATGTTTCTGAAGGCATTTTATCCTCATTTCACGTAGCCATCCAAGGAAGCGTCCATTGCTGGGACATGATCCCCCCAGAGAAGGCGCTTAGCCAGAGCGTAGAAGTATACTTATCAGCCGGCAACACCGTCATGGCGATAGATAGCAAAGGAGCCCAGGATCTAGTAGGTCAAATCAGGTTCCCATCTTATTCTTGTAGCTGCTCCACCGTGGCCCCTTTTACGAGATTGCTGCGTCTCCAAGCGGAGGCTTCCTTGCCCTTTTGACAAAAGATGGGAATCTTCTGGTTGTTTCCGCCAATTTCCAGCAAAAGCTTCTTGACCACAACTTGAACGAGTCCAGGTGTCCAAACCAGCTGGCTTGGTAAGTTTCTATGAGGATCTGCTTATCCAGAGGTGTGGCAATGAATATATTTTAGTTCTCTACGATGAAGACTTAGTGGTAGTAGATCCCCAAGGCGAGTCTGAAACGTAAGTCCCAAGGCCTCTCTATAGCCTCAGTATTTTTTATGATGGAGGAGCCTTTGTCTGTACTGAGATGGATGGCGCGAGAGTGTTTACAAACACGCAATGTGAATTTCTCCAGAAGATCCCTGGTAAGGGCTTTCTTTAGCCACGCTGACCTTGTGCAGGGCCTACTCAGGATATTTTTGGGATTGGTTCGACATCCCCTGCAGCGCTTCTCTTTGATGCGCTTGACCATTTCGAGGTAAGCATGCTTTGCTGCCCTAAACGTTTCAGAAAAAAAGCCCCAAGGCTGACGAAATTGTCCGCATTATTGGGGAAAACCTGGAGGAGGCGGTGGACGGTTGCATTGCCGCTGCAGGCCATGAGTGGGAGCCCCAGGCCCAGAAAAGCCTGCTCAAGGCGGCTTCTTTTGGGAAATGCTTCCTCGATAGCTACAATGGCGACCGTTTTGTTCGCCAGTGTCAGCATTTGCGTGTTCTGAATGCGCTGCACCATTTCGAAGTAGGCATCCCTCTCACCTTAGCACAGTAAGAGATCTCGGTAGTGTTTGACAGTTAGAATGGAGTTTTTAGGGATCGATAAAGTCATTGAACGCCTGCTGGAGATCCACCAGCATTTCTTGAGCCTCAAGCTATGCGAGTATTTGCATCTCCCGTCGGACCGAGTGGTTATTCACTGGGCGTGCTCCAAAGTATGTTTTGTTTGGAAAGGGCTGACGATTCAGATTAGGGCTTCGCTGGACGATGAAGAGACTACCTCACGGATTGTCCTGGACAAGATCGGCAGGCGGCCTGGGCTTTCTTATCACCACATTGCCAAAGTGGCGAGTGAGAACGGCCAGCTACACTTGGCCATCAAAGTAGGCATGTCTCTGCTCACTGCTAACTTTTAAGCTTCTTGACCGTGAACCCAATGCTCAATCCCAAGTCCCCATGCTGATTGAGATGCAGGAGGATGAACGGGCACTCGACAAGGCAATTGCCAGTGGCGATACAAATTTAGGTATACGCCCACATGAACTTTCTAACAGGCAGTATATCTTGTCATCCTACAAGCCAAGCAAAAGCTTTCCCTGGGAGACTTTTTCCGTCTCATCAACCCTCGTCCCATGGCTTGCTCTCTCTTGGAAGCATTTTGTCACCAGCAAGATAAGCAGCTTCTCAAAGACTTTTATTACCAAGATGATCGCAGGCTTGCCTTGGGGCTGCTGGCAATCCGAGAGACGTATTCTGCTAAAGTAGAGTGTTTGTTTTGCCCTTCTAAACCCTTCCCAAGGACCCCGATAGCTTTAAGAACAAATGGGAAGAGGCACAAAAGAACTTTGTTGGCATCAGAGACAAAGCCAATGAAAGCAAGGTATTGCCTGTTTGTTCCATTACCAACATTCTAGTTGATGGATGAGCAAGTCAAACTGCTTGCTCTTCAGGAAGCTTTGGCCACCAAAGCAGGACAAGAGGCTATAGGTCTTCCCTTGGCAGACACAGTTATGCTGGCCACCAAGGTTGGAGACCACAACCTTGCCTCTAAGCTCCGAACAGACTTCAAAGTTTCAGACAAGAAGTAAGGTTTTCTGAAGATCTGCTGAACCTTTAGATTCTGGTGGTGGAAATTAAAGGGCCATGTCGCTGCCAACGACTGGGATGGACTGGAAGCCTTTGCCAAGGCAAAGAAATCTCCCATTGGCTACAGAGTAATTCTAAAATTTTCTTTCTCACCTCCAGCCCTTCTATGATCTCTGTGTCTCAGCGCTGCAGCCATCTCAAGCCATGAAGTATGCTTTGCGATGTGAGGCTTCCCAACGACCCTCTTTGTTCCTTAAAATCCAGGCATATCGCGAAGCAGGCCAGCAAGCATTCACCAATAAAGATCTGGCCTTTCTAAAGTAAGTCCATCTCTTCCAGTGATTCATCCCTTAGAAAAATCCGAGCCGAGTGCCCTGACAATGGAATCAAGCGTGAACTTGATGTTTGGATTGTGCAACTTACTTCTAGATGATCCACAGCCCCTTTAAAAAGTAAATACAGCTTCAACCTTGACTCATGGCAAAGTGCACCAAACTTCTATAACCAACATATATGCTCTGACATGCCATACCAGGATATTGCAAACTTGGGGTCTCTTACTTACTGCCTAGAATTATAGGTTCTCAAATTTTAAGAAATGGAATTCATAACCAATCTATGCTACTCACAGGGTTATCAACCCTTTCTCTTACTTTAGCTTACAACCCCCACAGTTAACAACTTTAGATGCAGCCCAACAACTGAGAGAGAGTTTGGATATCTGGCACATCTAAGACCAAACTATTCTGTAATTTTCATTGACATCAACTTCTCCGTTTATAATTTGACTTTTTTGCTGAAGTATGTTTTCTGACATTTAAAAAAACAAGTTCCCCAACTCAAGTCAACAATATATAAATCAGCATGAAAAGCTAATCATCAGATGCAAAATAAAGTGGTGTTGATGGTTTTGCTGCATGCCCCTCTCGGCATCCCCACTGATAACAGGGCAATCCCTGGCTAACAAACAGAAACAAGGGGCAAAGTCTTGATGGGATCTGGTAATCCCCTAGCAGAGAATTGTCATTGCAGCTAATAGACATAGGACCTCCCACTTGAGGGGGGTGCAACTCCTAGACTCAGTTATGAGAAAAAGAGTAATATTCATATCAAGAGAAAAGCGAGAGTCGGGTGTATTATCTGACACACTGTTCTGTTACAGGGCTAGCTGGGATGTAAGATCACTTCCGTAGCTAGACTTGGTAAGGATGGGTGTAGGCCGCTCAGCAACTAGGGCAAACCTCCTGCCTGCCCAAAAATTCAGGTATATCGGCAACATGGTTGGGTGTTCGAGCCCAAAACACGGTATGCTCTGGACCGGTACAGATGTACCTCTAGGGACGGAACCAATACAGCCTGCAGACAAAGCTGAGTAGAAACAATGTCCCCTCCAATAAGATAAACATGATGGCAGATACACAAGAGACGAGTCCAGCACACCTCTTCCAAGCGACAGCGGTCAAGGCTATAGCAGATAAAGCTCTACCCAGGGCAGACCCAGCAACACCCTTCCAATCAACTATGCTGCCACAATAAGTGTGCTGTATTAGCAGAGTTACCTGGGGGAAACATTTGGAAACCGGATGATATTTTATTCAGTTTGTTCATGATTATACAGCTTGCATTAACTATTTTAGGAGAGACACGATCACGACAATCAATCAAATGGATTAGGCAGGGGGTGGCTTGATCCTTATAATGGGTCAAGCGGTAAATCAAGTTGCCTTTTGGGTTGAGATTGCCAGTGGTTCTTGTTCCTGGTTTGGGGATCTGAGTTGACTTCCACGTTTGGCTTTGAGTTGTGGGGAAGTTGATTTGAGTGGCATGGGGTCTCTTGTGTGGAACCTTGCTGGGGGTTGACCCTGCTGTTCCAACACCCCCCCCCGGCTGCGGGTCAGCTTCCCCTGCTAGAAGGTTTGCAAGAAGGTCGTATGGGGGCGGGCTCCATATCCCACCAGTTGCTATTCTGTTGCTGGAATCATGGTCTTGCACTGCTTCTGGTGGGCCTTGCATGAGAAAAGCCTATTGTGGTGTAGGGCTCTGTCCTGATTCCTTTTGCCCAATTCTTGCACCAGGTAGGTCTTGTTGGCATCTACCTTTAGGACAATGGTCAGGCCTACTTTTTTGGGCTGCACCTTGATTTTGTTGGTGTTCATTAGCCAACCCTCACCCTGACCTGATGCCTTTCTTTCAGAGAGATGCATGTGTCTTGTAGAATTTAACCTTTCTTGCTGTTTGAATGATGTTGGCGCAGAGTATCTGGGGGTCAGATCTGAGTGAAATCTGCTTGGGCATCATTAACTTTGGCCCAGTTAGGGCCTGAACTATGTTTGGCTGTGTGCTCTAGACTGGTTCAGATGGACTCTTCCCAGAGGATCTGTTCACCCAGGTTCAGCAACAAGGGGGGCAGCCGGTAGCTGCTTGAGCCAGTCTTCAGGTGCCCAACAGTGAGTTTGGCGAGAGCTTGCGCTAAGCCACCATTCAAAACTTCCGCTCTGCTGCTGGCCTGAGGATGGTAGGGCGTAGTTACCATGTGCTTGGCTCCCTGTTTGGCCAGATATATGTTGGTATCTTCAGAGGTCAATTATTTGTCTCTGTTGGCTATCAGGAGTTCTGGTTTTCCAAACTTGCTGATGATTTATTTCTCTATGAATCGCCGCACGGCATTGCCTGTATATGTCTTTACTGCTCGTGCCACTGGCCATCACGTGGCAAAGTCTATTGTGGTAATGATGTATTTCTTTTTGTTATGTTTCTCTGGCATGGGGCCCATGATGTCTAGGGCCCACACCTTGAAGGGCAGTTGTGTGTGAATAGGTAGTACTGGTTTAGGTGGAGTATCGCTTTTTGCGACCTTCCCACATACTTTGCATTGGTCCAAGACTTCATGGATGTCCCGGTATAGGGTTGGCCACCATGCTTTGTGTTTGTGGAATTCATAGAAATTGCGGCTTTTAGTGTGCCCAAGGTTTTGGTGGTAATGTAGGGTTGTGTCAACTCGCTGATGTGTGCAAATATAAGGGATGGTGGTTCCGTCAGACATTTTTTGATGCAAGGTCCCATACACGTCTGCAAATAAGTACTCGTTCTTAATGACGGTTTCTTTTGTTATGTCTGTGGTACCAGGGGGAAGTCTTTGTCCTTTGTCCGGAGCACCAGGAGGGGCCAGTCTGGGTCAAGCCCATTTTTGCCTCTCATGGCTCTGACATACAGGCGCAAGAGTGTGTCCGCCGTGGCAAGTTCTGGACCCGGCTTATATTTTATGATCATATTGAATCTCTCCAGGAGTTCCATCCAGCGGGCTTGACGGCGGGATAGGTTTGCTTGGGTTTTGAAGCATATAAACGACTTACTGTCAGTTAGTGCCGTGAATTCCTCCTGCCGCTCTAGATAGCAATGCTATTTGACTAGGCAGTGCATGATTGCTAACAACTCTTTGTCATGTATGGGGTATCAGCACTTGCCATCTGTCAGTTTGCGTGATTTGTAGGCTAAAGGCAGGAAGTCACCATCATTGTTTTTGATTTGTAGTACTCCCCCAATAGATGCATCAGAGGTGTCTGTCTCCATTTGGTATTTCCTGTCACATTTGGGGTATTGTAGAATAGGTATTGTTGTGAGCTTCTCCTTAAGACGTCTGAAGCAGAGGTCATGTTGGGGGGTCCATACAAACTTAGATTTGGCGCCAGTTATGGTGGACAGGGGTGCAGTCAGGACACCACAGTTGGGTATGAATCATTGTACATAGGCGACCATTCCCAAGAATGTGCAGAGTTCAGACTTGTCCTTTGGAGGTGGCATTTTGCAAATGGCCTGGATTTTCTGGCTGTCAGGCTTGATGCTATCTTTTGAAACAATGTGTCCCAGGAAGGGCAACTGCTTGCGGAAGAACTGACATTTGAAGGGCTTAGCCAGTAGCTTGTGTTGCGCCAGGGTAGCAAAGACTGCCTCCAAGTCCTTGTGGTGTTGTTCTACCGAGGGGCTGTAGACAATAATATTGTCCAGGTATACCAAGGTGTGCTTGCCAATGTGGCGGGCAAAAACCTCGTTCATGAAGGTCGCAAAGGTTAACGGGGTGTTGATCATCCCAAAGTTGAGCACAACACACTCAGATGGCCTGTACTTGGTACAAAAAGCTGTCTTGGGGATGACTTCCTCCTTGATATGGATTTGGTTGTAGCCTGCTGTTAGGTCAATCTTGGAGAAGACAGTTGCTCCGCCCAAGGCATCAAAGAGGTTGTCAATGAGTGGTAGTGGGTAACAATTCTTGATGGTAACTTTGTTTAGTGCTTGATAGTCAGTAACAAGCCTAATGGTTCTGTCCTTTTTTGCCCCAAAGAATACAGCAGCACCAAAGGGGGACTGTGAGAGGCAATAATTCCTTTCTCCAACGCCTTTTTGAGGTAAGCAGCTAGTGTGTTGTCCTCATTTGGGATAAGACAGTATATAAGTCACGCCCTGGGTACAGCTTCTTTAAGTTGGATGGAGTGCTGTATGTGTTTCTCTGGTGGCAAATCTGGTAGAGCCTCTTTAAAGATTTCTGGATGATGGGCTACAATTTTGCAATCCTGAGGTGTGGTGGTATCTTGGTGGTCCTTAAAGTGTATAATCTTGTACTGGCAGGAGTCCTGGTCAATTGCCTTGAGGTTCTCCTTTTCATCAAGGGTTTCTGTAATACGCACAAAGTTGTGGTTGCGTAAGAGCTGGTCCACTGAGTCAGGGTAGATCTGGTGATTGACTCCTTTGCGCTTGATGGTCAATACAGAGGTCACCCGGTCTATGTGAGAGTTGTTTTTTCTTAGCCAGTCCAAGCCACGTACCACATCAAATTTGGGAAAGTTGATGACTGTTCCCTGGATGATAGAATAGAGGCTCTCCATGGTAATGATAAAGGGGCAGTCTTTCAGGTGACAGCAATGTGATGTTCATCAGCTAAAACTATTTTCTTACTCTGCAAAGGATTAGTAGTTAACTTGAACTTGTTCAAAAAGTTGCTGTTAACCAGGATACAATCTGCGCCTAAATACAGGAGTGCTGAACCAGTGTAACTTTAAAAACTGAAAGGGTAGGACATCAATTTATTTGGATCTCTGACAATCATGTAAATTACCAAGCTTGCTTGAAAGTACCTGTATCATCAGACATCAATCAACATCCTTGGGTAGATATTCATCATTGGGCAAGGCTAAAGATTGTCAGAAAGAGTCTGGCTTGCCTATTACTCTTCCCAGGATTCCCCTTCATCATGTTTGCCTTGGGTAGCAGTGATTCTGAAATAAGTGTGGTTGGACTGACCATTATTTACATTATGATGACTACTGGGTGCCTGAGGATTATTATTGATGTTGTTAGGCGGAGGGTGGCTGGAACAACCTGGGGGATTAGAGTCCTTGGGCCTCTCTCTTTTCCCAGTCTGCACCTTGTGGAGCACATTAGTGGTTTTTTCCTCTTTCTCTGCTTTACAGTAAAAACTTTGCAGGTTGGTAACTTGGTCCAGGTTGGCATGTCTCATAAGTGAGGCTTGAGCACATCTTAATACTTGAGGTGTGTGGCAGGGTTGTCAAAGGCTGTTTCAGAGGGTGCACACATGCACAACTCTTTGGAGGCCCTTGTGAGCTCCTTAAATGTATCAGTTTGTGTCAGGTTCTTAACTTGGTGGATGATCATGAGTGCTGTGCCCTTCATCACAAATCTTGCCAGAAAGTCTTGTTTGGAAGTATCCCAGTTTTTTCCTGTGCAGTCCTTGTGCCACTTGTTGTACCAGGTGCCTGTGGTGCTTCTGTTACTGGTAAGTTACCAAGCTATGTTATAGATCAAAGTCAGGGATCAGCTGGGTTGGGGTGACATCCTCAGGTATGCTAATTTTATGGAAAAAATAAAAGCAAATCCTTTGTGTAAAATAACGCCTCCCCCTATGCCTCTACTTCAATCCCCACCAAATGATCGAGGATCTCTATCAAATTAAACATGGATATTTATCCAAAGATTTACCAAAAAAGCTCAAGAAAATTCCTCAAATTATTACTTGTGGAATTATTCTGAAGATTCTCACACCTAACTCACCCAAGAGACCACCATGGTTAAATATCATGTGCAAGAGCGCCCAGAAGCAGTGATATGTGCATCCAAAGCAGGTTTTTCAATTTTAGTTGAGTCAGTTTTCCTTTTGATTCTGCACATTAAAAATTTTTCCAGATTTTCCTGCATCAAAAAAACACTCATAACCCATTATATCATTGGCTGATCAGTTTTGGGACATTCAAAGTCTCATCAAACACCCATCATCTCCCTTAAATGAATGTAAGGGTTGTAAAAGACCTTGTTTTATCATTATATAATCTAATAAAGCTTGAAATTTGTTAGTAATTCTGACAATTTGATTTTTTATGTTGCTTTTTAGTGTTCAGCTAATTTCTTCCCCTCTTTGGCTTCCCAGGAATTGTTAATAGCAACCTTTTGGTTGTTGCTAAAACTTCAATTTTATTGTGGTCAAGAAAAAGATTTTATTTCTTCCTGACCTGCCCCCCAATGCTAATATTTTGGTGATTCTGAAAGGGAGAATGTGGGTCAAGAAAGTCTTTATTAACATAGAAGAAAGATTCTCTTAGAAACTTTCTGTAAAATAACTCACTATTGCTCTTTCTCTGCTCTTCTCTACTCAGAAACCTTCTGATTGGCCATCATTTTGGAGTTCTCTTGACCAGCTACTCCTTTAGCAAGAATTTCTGAACACTTATGAAGACATCTGGTTATTCTAAACCAACCAGGCATTTAGCCATCAATATGCCAATTAGTGCCCAACAAAGTTCCTTCTTGCGGCCAAAAGACTTGTAAAAAGCTTCTGAAAGATTCTTTGACTTCTCATTTAGCTTCTACTTATAGTTTAATTTTCTTAATGATTCCACCTTCATAATAAATTTCTTCAAAAGCTTAAACTATTGGCACTCTATTTTTCTATAATAAAATAAGCTTAAAAACTTACTTTCTCAAAAGCTTAAAGTATCAATCCACTATTTTCTCAATAATACTTTAAGCTTTTGGCTTTTAAACAATCATATTGATCATAAACATGCACTCAACTCAAAAAATGATTGCAAAGCGCAAAACTTAATTATTTCTGAAGAGTTACCACAATTACAACTAGGAAATCAATTTTCACTGCTCAAGTTGCTCAAAATGTTAACACTTTGCACATTAAAACGTTAACCAGTTCCCTATTCCAGCTCAAATCTTTCCTGCCTTCTGGTCTATTCCCTTAACTAAATAAACCTTTATTTATTCTATATTTTATTTATTTCTTTTTATCTTTCTATTTATCTTTATATATTTTTTCAAGCTTTTCCTCTTAATCTTAATATTTTATTATTTTCTCTTTCTTGGCCACTATAAATGATTTGCATCTAGTATTTCTCGCTTTTAGTCACTACAAACAGCTTTAAACTGGGCTTTTCTCTCTTTTAATCACTACAGATATCCTCTATCTGGGCTTTTCTCTCTTCTCAAGGAAACCCCAGCTGTATTATAACCCCAGATGCTCTAAGGATGCTTACAATATCTTAGCATAGACATCCCAGGGTACTCTTTTTATCCTTTTCAGATACCAATAAAGGATTACTATACTGGCACCTCAAAGAAAAACCAAACCCCAACCGCCTTGGTTGAGCAAAATTCCAGCCACTGCAGATGAACAAACAAACATTCAACTCTCTCAGGAAACTATCATCTTATTGTACAACATCAGTTCATGCCTGAAAACTGCCACCAATGTGAATTATCACAGTGTCTGTGTCATGGATAAGTTGAATGAAGATCTCCACAATCCAAAAAAGTGCTGATCATTTCATTTGTGTCAGCTTGTTTTAGGTGAACTGTATACATGCTGTGGTATTGTTGTTTTTAGCTTCTGCAAAAAACTCTAAAGCTGTACTAAAAAGTTGCTGGGCCACGTTTGGAGGCATGCTGCTTTTTTTTGTTGGTGCAAGGCGTATAAAAAAGAGGCCTAGAAGAACCCTTGTAAAGACAGGGCATTGAAAGCAGAAACTAAAATCACTATGTTTTGATACAGGACATGTTCTTCAGGTATTTCAGTTCCTGACACATAGGGTGTCCAATCTAAGGTGATGTCAGGATTGACAATTCTCCTCCTCTTGAAACCTGAGTCCAAGAGCAGGTTTCAAACTCTGGTCCTGACTACCCACGGTCTGTCAGCCCCAAGGACCAGGAGGCCGCCTGCCCGCGTATTTTTGGGATTAAGCCTCCTTGAGCTGAGTCTGCCAATATTTTCTAGGATGAAGATAATAGAAAGAACTTGGAAGCCATGGCGCCTGATGAAAGACAAGACAGATTTCCTAATGGAGGCAAAGTAATTCCTATCATTAGCTTGATGAGTTTGGATTCCATCTTGGTGACCAATCAAGATTCATCATATGATGAAAACGCAGACCCTAAGGATGTCCTCATGACTATCACTTGAGAACAGAAAAGCAGTGTGACCCTTCCTAAAAATCCAGCCAATGAATGTCTTCCCTTCAACTGTGTCATTTTGCTGCTTCTAAACCCAGGTGTTCTGACCACCTGACCTCATAATTCCCAATTCTATGATGAACCCCACATGATAAATGTAAATTTAGGTGGTAGAGATCTATATAGACCCATAGACCCCACACTAAAACTTTATTGTCATTTTTAAATAAAGCTTATGAGATATTGGTTTCTCCAAATATTGCTATATTTTATCTTAGCCATCTATTAACTTAGTTTGAACTCTCACAGACCTCATGTCTTTCTGCCCACAGTTTATTGCCCTCCAGGCACTCCATTTGGTCATGTTTACTTCACAAATTACACATTCAAGCCTATATAAATATACACCTTTGAGAAGATATTAGCCCAAGATTTCTTGGCCCAAATAAATGTGTTAACCAGATATAATAGACAAGGCCCTTGATACGTAACCAAGCCCCTTTTATTTAAAGATAAGTACAACTCTCTATCTGTGTACCCATTGGATATTAAGCCGCCAATCACACCCAAACTGATGCTCTTGTCTGTTCCCAAGCTTCCCCTAGACCACATGAAAAAGCTGTTTGGGATAGTGTAAATCACTCTCACAGGGGTAATTGACACTATAATCCTGGGTTCTGGTCCTGGGTGGTAAAATCAATGCCTTACCTTATTAAGTTAGCACCAATCTTGTGGTGGGCCTTGCCCACCCAGTCCGCAATCCGCCAGTTCTCAGATGCTAGCAAGCTGGTAGATTGGGGTTAGTTCCCTGACAACAATAAAGTGAATTTAAAAAACTACAAGTGCTATGAACCAGCCAATCAGAATCAGTATTAGTTTTTTATTGTCTTTCATGCTTGTCTCAGACAAGACACATCTCTGTTATTGTGCCAAATTTAAATTTGTGAAATAAGTATATTGAAAATAAAATCTGTCTTTTTTTGCCAATTGGCACACTAACTTGTGGACAATCTAGCACCTAAACACTGGCTTCTCTGGTGCTATATTGACCATAAGTTGGTGTATCAATTGGCAAACAAAGACAGGTTTTATTTTCAACAGGCTTATTTTACTAAAATTAAACTGGATGTAATAACATAGGTGTGTCTTGTCTGAGCCAAGCACCAAAGAAAATAAACACTAATACTGATTCTGATTGGTTAGTTTTTAGCACTTGTAGTTTTTAAATTATTTGATTGTAGCACTACAGTAGTTTTCAAACCTGTTGAGATAAACATATATTAGTCAATTTAGAACACTTAGGTTCAGTCACAAAGCAAATTTCAACTGGAACCAGTTGAAGGTCAATTTACTTAATAAAACTTGCATTTATCTATGACCAGAAAACAAAAATAGTCAATCACACAACCAAATTAAAGTCAAATACCAAATCCCAGATTTGAGACAGTAAATGAAAGTAACCCACATTCAAAACAAACACAATCTAGTCACATCCTGAAGCATTCTACATCAAATTTGATAATAAGTGTGTAGCAAAAATGATACAAACAGAGAACTCAGGAGGTTTAGTCACAAAAGTGATAAGTTCAAACACAAAATGACTCATTTTTTTGAAAATATTGATTATTTTTGGGACTCAAATTGAAAATAGTGGATTTCAGAAGTGAATCCACCAAAATCTGTTCAGGGAACCACAGCATTATTTTCAATGTATGTGCTTCTAAATTTGGACATTTATGTCAGAGAGAATGTCTTAAATAGGAGCACTCATTTAAATAAAAAAATTTACTCTGAAAATACTTTGTTTTTTGTTTTTAATAGAATTTTTATTGTTTTTTGGTTACAATGAGTTTTTCAAGTGAAGATAACTTTGAAATTGTCAAGGAGCAGTACCAGGAGCTACTACAAGCTCGGACTGCTGATCAAGAGAGCACAACCACTATAGTTCCTGTCTATACCCAGTTCAATGAAAGTTATGAGGAGGTAGAGTTGTATGTGTCACCAGCACCATCCATGGGTGGCTTTTCCAACGCCCAGTATGTTGATCCCCAAGACCAGGTCAACCCAAGCCTGTGCCACATTTTGGAGACTGGGCAACTGTGGCCCCCTCCAATCCAATCATTGCTTGATAATTTAGGCCAACATGAGCAGGCCATGCCTTATCTGGGTACTAGCATTTCAAGTGGGCCCCCAAAACAACACCTAGTAACCAGTAAGATGATAGAAGAGATTGTGAGCCTCAAGCAGAGTGGCGTAAATTTTGCCAAAATAGCAAATTGGCTTCAATTTACTGAGGCAATGATTAAGCGTGAGTTACAAGCCCTCTTGAAGAGAGTGATAACAAGCTGGCCAAGAAGCTAAAGAAGCAGGTTGACTCCTAGGTCAAGGAGGTGTATTCTATCATGCCTGACATCCTCCAGCGGGACCCATACCTCTGATTGACTGAGGTCTGTTGCTTACTTGGGCTCCAGTACATCTTCATAGCCTGCTGCACTGCACAGCTCTGGATACACAGGGGTGTTGTTAGTGTTCTGGTTCTGACTAATTGGCCAGCTGATGAGTTAGTTGGTGGCTCTGATTTGTCCTACAACCCTGTGATTGGTATCATCATCACCCGCTGCCTGTCCAGTATTTTTGGTAATTTAATTTTTATATCCTACTATAAATTGTCATTACAAGTCCAGGACTATGGCACTTTGGTGAAAAAGAACACACCCAAGGGTAAAAAAAGAAAAAAGAGGGGCTTATGATTGGTGCGTTCCTTGCAGCTTCCCCAAAAGGGACTGTATTTTACCAAACCACATCCAGATATACCAATAGGTACTTGTAAAGAACATTTCTCTCCAACCTGCTAGCTACCTGAAGCTCAGCCAATTCTAAATTTAGAATTTTTCTGAGCCATCAAATAAAGTGCACTGAATTGGCCTTTGAGAAGATCCAAGCAGGCAGCCACAATGTCTCAATTTCCCTGCTGGCCATGCCAATCTTTACCTGGGAGACATGTTGTTCTTCAACATTGGGGGCACCATCCAAGCGGACAACCCCACAACCTTCAACGAGGTGGTTAGTGCAGCCCACAGCCACACAGTGCTTTTCTTCCATCAGAAGGTTGCTGTCATGTTTACCAAGATGGCCCTAAATGCTCACAGCAGCAGCCAATCATCAAAAGATTCTCAGCTGCCCCTTGCAATTCTCCAGAGTGCAAGCCAATCACCGTTCTCTCTGAGTGTGAGTATGATGTCATGTACAATCAATTCCTCTAATCCAATCAAGGCACTCAATTCTCATTGGGTCTTCCAGCCGCCCTAGTCCTCATCCAATCCTCCCAGGTGACCAGCACCAACCCCACCAGCCAATCAAGTCCTCCCCCCTCAACCCAGTCTGCCACCTAGTTTGCACCACCCAATCCCATTCCCCCAATAAAATTGCCCCCCAATAATTTTTATCTTTTAATTTATATTGGTTTAACGTTTACAAGTTTTTATAGTTATAATAAATAATTTACATTTAAATAAAGTGATGATTGATTTTACTTATGTCACAAGTTCAATTTGGCTTCTTTAATATTTATTAATTATCTTGTTTTTTATTATAACTTTATTATATTTGAAGCACTGCAATAAAGCAGATTCTGAAAGCTACAAGTGTTACAGACCAACCAATTGGAATGAGCGTACATGTGGTGTCTTTGTGCTTGGCTCAGACCAGACACACCTCAGTTAGTGCAACCAGTTTAACTTAATGAAATAAGCCTGGTGAAAAAAAGACATGTCTTTGTTTGCAAATTGGCACACCAACTTGTGGTCACTCTAGCACCAGACCTCTGGATTCTCTGGTGCTAGATTGTCCACAAGTTGGTGTGCCAATTGGCAAAAAGACATTTTGTATTTTCAATAGGCTTTATTTACTATATTAAACTGGATGCAATAGCTGAGGCATATCTTGTCTGAGCCAAGCATAAAGACAGCAAAATTTGTTGTCTATTCTTATTGGCTGGTCCATAGCACTTGTAGTTTTTAAGTTCACTTTATTGTAGTGCTACAAAAATATTAAAGCTATAATAGAAAATAATAGAACTAATAAATATTAAAGCAGCCAAATTTAACTTGTGGCATGAGTAAAATCAAATATCACTGTAGTTAAATGTAAAGTATATTTCAGTAAATGTGTACTTTTGGTTATAATTAGCGCACTGATTTGATAACAAATTATATTGTACTTGGACCAAAAATGTACATAAACAAAACATGTTGTTCATAATACTAAAAATGGGTTGGTTTACGCACTTTGAAATAAATGATCTACATATAACCCATGAAAGTGGTTATCTTTTAATAAATGTGTACTTTTGGTTATAATTAGCATACTGATTTGAAAACAAATAATGTTATACTTGAAAAAACATGTACTTGAGCAAATTATGTTGTTCATGATACTAAAAATGTGTTGGTTTACGCTCTCTGAAATATATGATCTACATATATCCCATAAAAGTGGTTATATTTTAGTAAATGTGTACTTTGGATCAAAATCACATACTAATTTGAGAACAAATCATGTTTTACTTGGACAAAACATGTAATTGGACAAAATATGTTATTCATGATACTCAGAATGGGTTTATATATACAAAAAATACACAGAATATTAATATCAATTGAATAGTATTACTTAAAGCTAATAAAAAAATTCATAATTAAAATCATTGATATATTTATTAAATCACTATTAGATACAATAGAATAGATAATTTTATTGAATTTTTACTGGTATAAAAGGGATTGGGATAAGAACAATTAAAGCATGTCAGAATTGATGACAATGATCAAGGAGCTGGACACATTGGTGGCTAAAATCAAGGAAGTCAATCAAAAGATGAAGGATATGCTCAAGGAGATGGTGTTAGAAGCTGACAAACTGAATAAAATTACTGTGAAGACCGCAAAGAAAAAGATACCAAATACAACTGACAAACTTTCAACCAAACTTCTTAATGTACAGAAAAATGTTCTTGCCAATCTATAATTTAAACCACAGGGGTTCACAACCGTAGAGGCGTGGTGAAATAATCCAAATATGTTTAAGCAACTAAAAATTAAAAAGACAGAAACCAGCAAAAGATTACCAGTAACTTGAAGGTGGCAAGTCTTGTGAAGCAGCCCCTGTCAAGGGCAACAGATAAAAATATAGAAGAAGGTAAAAAATAAAATATTAAATGAGTAAAAAGATTATACTAACTTTTTTATTTATAGAAGAGAACAAAGTAGAAGTTTATTGATACCTAAAGCCCTATGTATCCTAAACCTTTTACAGCAACTATGTTCCTCACATAGGACGTCAGCTGGTTCTGATGCCAGCTGCCAGCTCCAAAACGGTAAAAAATTAGAAAGAAATTACCATATGAAGCAAGAACAACTTACAGCACTTCAACTAAAGCAAGAAAGCTCCAAATGGCGGGTCTCAGCTTTGGCTGCGGCCCCCAACCTGCAACTTGACCAGCACGTTCCAGATCTTGGCTTCCACAAGCTCTTTGTCAGGCTTGTCTGGGACTTTGTCAGACCCATGCCATACCAAAACCTACCTGAGATAGAGAGAGTACAAGAAGAAGTATGTTTCTGTTTTTCTACAGAATACACATTATCCCATGTCCTAATTTTTTTTTAAAAAAGGTAACTTTTCTTATCTATAGTTTGTCTGATGCCCTGCCCACTGTTGTGAGCGTTCTCAGAGACTTTGGGATCCCCTGATGCTCCAACAAGACTGAAATACTGCCAACTATGAAAAAACCTTTGCTATCATGTCTCTTAAAAATAAAATAAGTATACTATACAATAAATTTTGTGAGTTCTCAGCCCTGTTTGCAGGGCAAAAACTTCACTTGATTGTTTACCTAGGTCTTATTGTACTGATGTAGATTAAAGCAGAAGCATACAACTGGTCTGTTATAATAATAAAGCTGGATAAAATTTGCTAATTATTAGATAAAAAATTGCCCTTGGATACAGTTCAATAGAACACATTATTCAGTATTCAGTTATTCTTGCCGCCACATATGGGATTGCAGCTCCACCAGAAAAAAATCTCCTGGCCAATTGTATCACAGTGCTCCTGTACTCAAGCCACCACAAGCTATATAGTACAGCAGCCATGTCAATATACACATTGATAATAGAAATTACTAGTCTATTTCAACACAATGTCCTGAAATTCTGCTGCTCTCACTCCCAATAAAGCTCTAAACCCAAATAAAATTTTAAATTTTTCATATATAATTTCTTTACAATATAATCTAATCAAACCATCTATATTCAACAAATAAATACATAATAAAAAATAAATATTTACATATGTTTATTCATTTATCCTTCTTGCTTTGTTAATTTTTATTACACGACAGTATACAATTGCAGTCATATAAAGAGTGCCAATATAAACTAAACTAAATAAAATCAAAATTGTAAAAATAAAATGCAGAATAAAATATTTGGAACTGCTAAGCCTTTAATTAATTGGCTGCTTGGAAAGGCATACAGGGAGAAACAAATCCGTGTGACCATAGAATTTGGCCACAGTTTCAGCTGAGAGGGTATGGAAACCAATCTGGAGCAAATTGAACAAATCATTGGGCCCAGGCAGTGCCCCTTTATACTACTTGCTTGAACCGCCCAAAGACCTCCTCAATTAGGTTGAGGAATGGCAAATAAGAGGGGAGGAAGAGAAGGCACAAATTAGATGTGGCCAATCATTGTGAGGCAATTTCAACACCAGGCTCAATCACTTGGAATTCCATGAGAACTTCTGCCACCTTGTGGATTCTAATGTTATCCAATACAATAACATTGGTAAAGCCCAGGCTTGTGCGCCTCAGGTGCTCCTAAACCAATTGGAGAAATTTGAGGAAGGTCATACTGTTGTGGGAACCCTTGTTCATTTGATATAGCTCAATAACAAGGGGACCAAAAAGAGCTATCATATAGTACATGACAGATCAGACAGCCGCATGTCAGGACATGCCAGTCTTTTCCCCTTTGGGGGCATACCCATACTAAATGCGCATTGACAATGCAAGGGAGGACTTGTCAATGTAAAAGAATTTGATGGGTTTTTTCTCCTTGAGAGCAGTAACTTTATCTGTGTATTTTTGCCAGTAGACAACATTATTGGGGCTGTTTTAATTTTATGGAGAAACTCCAAGCTTTATTCATAAGAAGTTTAATTTTTTTGCCGCTTGGTAGCACGTGGAAACTGAAGCCTGGATTCTAAAAGCAGACTTAACCATTGACTGAATATTTTCCAGTTCAAGATGGCAGTTCCACTCAATCCACTGTCTGATGGCCCACAGGTGTTCCTTGACCAGTAGAACTGGTTTCCAATTAGATTTCTCTGAAAGGAGAACAGTTCCTGTATTTAGATAAGTTTTTCAGAGCCTGTGGGCGTTTTTTCCAAGATCCTGACAATGACTGCGGCCTTCTTGTAGTCAGTTGTCTCCTCCATGAGTCTCATGAAGGTCTCCTGGGTGGAATTGGAGATGTCATGGTACTTTGGCTTTTTGGCGTTGGGAAGCAACTCCACAAGCTCAGCCACAACACAGGGCATAAGCACTTGGCTGTAGAATGCAGCAAGCTTTTTCAGCACCTTCTGCCCTTTAATAGTTTGGAAATACTGGGGTGGCTTGTCCTTGTCTCCTCGTTTGGATTCACTCACGTAAGGCTCATACATGATGTCAAGAACTGGCTTAACTTTCTCCAGTAGGGCTGCAGAAACACCATTGCGGCAGTATACAGGGTCATAAACCAAGGGCACCCTCTCAGTGGTGACATCATTTACTGTTTTGGTGGTGATAACCTTGGTGAATTTTTGGATTGGCTTCTGGACCCAGGGGTTGATGCTCTGCCCCCTAGCAGCTTGTGCTCCTTGAACCAGCTGTCAGTGCAGCATCACTATTGAACTCTCTTCTCCTGTCTCCTTCCTGAATAGGCACTTGGGTTGCACTAACTCTGTTCTTTAACCTGCGGTAGCAACTGCGGCGCACAAAAGGTCCATTTTTATCTGTTGTTGGGATGCATCCATTTTGATATAAAAATAAAAGAAAATTAAAATTAGTCTATCTATACTGTAAATTCAGAACCTGAACGTAAAAATGCGGGGTTTTCAAATACTTGGTCCAAATTTTGAATAACTTTTGTGGGCAACTCAGCTGAGTGAAAATTAAAATATTTAATATAATCAACAATCTAATTTGAATTTTTTTGGTTTATTTAAATTGGCAAATTTTGAGTCTCTTGAGCAGATAACTCAACTAACAAAAGACAAAACACAGCAAAAAATACAGGATATGTGAATCCAAAATGCAGGATTCTAATTTATGATTTGAGATTTCCTGTATGTCTAACAAATCATAGACAACATGTAAAAATTAACCAATCCAAAATTTTGGGGTTTTCAAATCCAAGAACCAGATTTCAAATAAAAAATGAGATGAGTTCAAAAATAAATATAATCTATGGGCATCTCAAAAAGGATGTCAAAGGATCTAGAGTGGATTTGTGCCAATTCTTTTAGAAAGCACAGGCATTCTCAAAAATCACCCTATTTCATTTTAGGACAGCTAAAATTTAGATTGTAATATTCATCAACTTAACATACTTAACAATAAATTTGCTAAAATGCACACTTCTCTTTTTGAGTTTAATTTTTTAATAAAAATTTATTATGCCTTCTTTTTATAACAACCAAATAAAGAGTTGTTCCCTGGCTTTGAAAAATTATGCAGGGCCACACTGGGTCTTCTAATAGTGAAGCCTCTGTCTATGGTCACACCCAACACGCGGGCCCCTCCCCAAGCACTACCCAGTAGTGTGTTCTTTCTCCCGCGTCCTCAAACATGGCCCTGTTTGCCCATCACGCACAGGCAGCTGCTAACCCAAATCATGTATCAACAATGGCATCTGGAATCAGTCAATTAAGCCAAGGGGTCACCTAGGGAATCCAGAATCCAGAAACAGCCAATCAGATGATACTATCTGGTTCCCAAGACAGACACATATCATCCCCAGCCAACCAGCCTGCAAGATGCAGAAGAAATCTAATTACCCCAGAGATTATTCTTGAAATGGTTGAAAAGTGAAGGATGCTTATGTCCCTCAGGGAAATTGCGGCTATGATGGGGCTTGAAAAGTCCACTGTGGCTGCAAGCCTGCAAGCCCAGGCTAATTATGGCCCCCCTCCCAAGGAGACCCTGACTGGAGCCTGTACATCAACTGATAGTGAAAAAGCCCATCCCCTTATGATGGCCATCATGGAATGTGACCCGCAGATGCCCCTGGTCCAGGTTTGTCTCCAACTGGGACTTCATGACATTTTCACAAATAAAAGAACAGTCAATTTGCGGATGCATGGAGTTATGGTTGCTGCTAGAATCTTGTCCAATCAAGTTCTCAGTGGTCCCAGTTTGATGGATACCAGCCCCTAAAATTCAACCATTATTAATTTTATTAAAGGGAGGGCAATGAGGACGCGTAATGATGTCATTTTCTTGTTGTATGTCAAGATTTCTGCAAGGATCCAAGATTATGGAGAAAAGCCTATCCAATCTGACGTCTACAAGTGCGGCCTAATCCTATATTGATTTTTTGGGGTTTTGTTGGCAGTTTTCCCATTGGGTGTCAATTATTACTCAGCAATATTAAACACTGCAGATGAGTATGCCTACCAGACAGAGCTCAAGAACATGCTGGAGGAGTGGGCTACCCACCAAGCCATGTACACAGTTGTACTGAGTGCAGAGATAGAGCAGCAGGAATGGACAACAAAGGAAATTAGGGCTGCAGGGCAACCCTGTTGGTCCTACCCCATCAACCACGCTGACATGCATCTTGCAGATGTATATCTTTACAATTTTGGTTCAGCTCTCAGGCGCTTAAAGCTTGCCATATACAATGAACTGTGCACCCAAATTGAGAAGGGGTACAAGCTTTTCTCTTCCATATTTGTCCAGGATTTATCTGATCTTGTTGTATTCTATGCAAGTGATAGTGATAAGTCCAAAAAGGACTCCTGCCTTCCCTCACACCTATCTATTTGGTTTGTCAAGCTCACATCTGTGACAGAAGAAGAATTTGAACAATTGAAGTAATAAGCTCTTGCTGCTTCTTCCCAGTTAACAAACCAAGCCTCCCCATCTTCCTCATCAAGACCAAGCCAACCGCCTTTCAACCCTGACTCCCAAACCATCACCCATTCCCTCTCCATTACCTCTGATGCCATCCCTTTCAAAAGCGCATATGATGACAGTGTACATGTAACTCATTTCCTCCCCTACTTGTCCTAAGATGAGTAAAATAAAACCTTTCTTTGTGACAACTTATTTAAATTGATATTATTTCTTTTGATTTATAATTAATAACATATTCCTTTTACATTATTGACATTTTCATAATCAAGAAAATGTTGTACATTTCATGAATAACATAATTGTTTGCATGAATATTTTCAAGATCAATAATAAATTAAGGACCACAAATATAAATGTTATATTAGAATATTGTAGGCATGCATTAAATCCTGATATTTAGATATTATGAGCATAACTCAATGCATTCTGTATAATAAAATTCATTGTAAATGTGGCCTTTTCATTGTAATTTATATAAATGAACTGTGTTTATATTTGAGAGCCATTAACACTTAGTACAAATATTGATAAACAGTGCATTTTACAGCCTTTATATTTACCTATTAGTAATAATTCTGTAAAATTTTTAGTTGGATTTTGTGAGGTAATAATAATGTAATGGGCTAATAAATTGCTGTTTTTTACCATTAATTGGCTGATTTTCTTTGCTGTGGCAATTTTGAATTTTCTTATATTTACACACTAGTATCTAACTGGTTGGTTTCACATCTCATTGCACAGGCAATAGGAAATATGGTTGCCATCCTGACATCATCCAGTCTTGGGATGGCGGCTTGTTTTCCTATTGCCTATGTGATTTGATGTGAATCCAACCAATTGGATACTAGTGTGTAGATATCAGAAAATGCACAATTGCCACAGCAAAGAAAATCAGCTAATTAATGGTAATAAACAGTAATTTATTAACCCATTACATTATTCTTACCTCACAAAATCCAACTAAAAAGTTTTCAGAATTATTACCAATAGTTAAATATACAGGCTGTAAAATGCTCTATGTATCAATATTTGTACTAAGCCTTAATGGCTCTCTAATATAAACATAATACATTTATATAAATTACAATGAAAAAGCCACATTTACAATGAATTTTATTATACAAACTGCATTAATTTATGCACATAATATCAAAATATCAAGAGTTGACGTCTAATTGCAATATTTTAATGCAATATTTACATTTATGGTCTTTGATTTATTAATGATAACAAAAAACTATTAATGTGTTGAAGGTAGTACTATAAAAACCAGTTTTTTGATGTAATTCAAACAAAATGTCAAATATCTACAACTTGATAAATGAATTAGAAGCACACCTACAAAAGGTTGTTGAAATAAAAAATATCAGGGAACTAGTAACAGGAAAGCTGGGTAACAGGGGCCAGCCACTGATTCAGCCAAAGAAAGATGCTCTGGATAAACTGGGAGATATTATAGATGAAAAGAACAAAGAAGTGTTACTTAATCTACAGGGAACAATCTTATCAAGTCTGAAGTTTAATGACACAGCCTACAATTTGTGGGAGTTCTGGTAAGGGGCCAAAGAAAACAACAGGAAAATCAAACTGATTGAAGGAACTGAAATCTCAAAGGAAATTAACACTAATGAAGAGGAAACTAATCAAATGGAAACAGATGAAAATAAAGCACAATAAAGAAGCAGAAATGCCACAATAAACAATGAAAATTCAACAAATGAAAATCAAGAGAAAACACAAGTAGCACAAAAAATAAGGAAAATAAAGCCAAGGAAATCAAATAAAGAGCAGCCAACACTCATGAAGTTTGCTGAAGGGGCGCCAGTGGCTGAGGGGGCCACAAGGGAAACAATCAGTAAGTTTTTTATGTTTTACTTATATTTACTTTAGTTATAACTAGAAATGGATACAAGGTTGCTGAAGTGGTGGCCTTTAGGCTCAGTTGGTTTTATGGGGGTTATCAATCACTGGTAGCCCCTGTAAAGCAAATAAATCAAAATAAAATAAATAAAATAATTCAAATGAACATAAATAACATTGCAAATATTGAAGCAAAAAACAAGGAATATTTACCATCTGCAGGGTGCTTGCCGTGGGTTAGGGAAGCCTACAAGCTAGTCAGGAAAATCAACTTTAAGAAAATGAATGAAATTCAAGGGAATATCAAGGTGAACTTCAATGAATATATTTACAAATGCTGTGAATGATTCCCATTTGCAAACATAAATGAATATGAATTTTTTTAAAAAACAGACTTTCAAATAGGACCAAAATATCTCAAAAGTGAACTTTTCAACAAAGTGTTTAAAGCATTATCAAATAAAGTTGGGGACACAGTCCTTGTGAATAATTTCAAGCCTTTATTTATTTTGTTTGCCAAGGCATGGGTGGCAGATACAAGTCAGGCGTCCCCCCGGAACCATCTTCAAGTTCAGTCAAACATCCTATATCAACAGATTAGTTCAAGTACATAAAAAATTATGCATGTTTTCAGAAAAATATACCTCTCAAAGGATTTACGTTGCAACACACCTAGGAATCCTTTACATTGCATATTAAAAACAAATGTTAGAAAGTTGGAGGATGTACCAATACAACTTGACATATGCCAATTAGCACTATAATGCCAGAAGACACCACAGGGGTATAGGACAGTCAAGCACGTCCTGTACAACTCCTTTGCATTGGCATTGTTGTATGGGTACTATGTGCCTCCTTAAAAGAACCTATTAATCAATTCACTTACCCAATTGCCTTTTATTAAGTGTTCAGCAACCATTGGGGTGATGAGCGCCACCCTTCTCCAATTGCATCCATAGTTGTCCACCACATACAGAAGAGTATGTGATTTTAATTAGACACATTAGCAGAAAATTTGATTTTGGGGTATAATACCCCAGAATAATCACATTCCCCTTTGCAATTAGTATCCCCTCAATAAATTATCTTCACTTGCAATTTATCTTTTATTTTTTATTTTAATTTTTTCTTTTGTTTTTATGTTTAATTTTATTTTAAATTTTAATTTAAATATTTAAATTTTAATATTTAAACTATAATAGTAATTTATTTAAATATATTATAATACAGTAATTATAGTAAGCAAACACATGAAATAATAAAATATGATTTATAAATGTGTTTATTTAGTTGCTTGTTGAGTACAGGTTCATATATTACGTAGTTAAACAACAAGAGCTGAATCTATCTGTATCAAGCTGCCTACTCCACTTATGTTTTAAACAAGTGATTGTTTATAACTTGAATTATTTTTCCCTTGTAATATGATTTAATAAATATATTTGATATGCTTAACCCGTGTCATAAGAACTATTTAGTAAGAGATACATGAAAATCATTAGTTTTTGTATCGTGTAGCTATAGTGGCACTAAATCAATCAGGTCAGATAATGACTTGCAAGGTCTAATTTGTGGCTTAAAAAAGCCAAAGTACTAAAAAGGGCTCACAATTATTTAAATAAAATTAATCTATTTCTATTTTTTAATCTATTTATTTGTTAGCGCAACAATTAATACAATATCTGGTGCATTATTAAAAAACATGTGCCTTTATATCTAGTATAATTAATTTTACTTAACTTTTGTATGTATTCTTATATGTTTATAATATAGTTCAACATCAAGTCATCATATATAAATAATAATTTTTGATTCCTGATAAAAACAAAATAAATAAAAAAACATATAAAATCTGGAGCACCCATTTATCTGATTGGCTCAGAGTTGAGGACTTGGGGAAGGAAGTATTCTGAGTGCTTGTAAAAAGCTTCCACTACATTGGGTGGAATCACAAATTGGCTGGCCTCAAGAATGTTGAAGAGATCCTTGGTGTCCTGAGGGAGGCCTTTCTTCATCTTATTCTTGATCCACCCAAAGACCTCCTTGATTGGGCTAAGGAATGGAGAATATGGGAGGAGGAAGAGGAGTCTCATTGGGTAGTCAGCAAGGCGGTGGCTGGCAGAATGGCTATTTTTGTCAATGGGGGGGAACTTGGACACAACCAGATCCACTTTGTGGAGCCTAAAATTGTCAAGCACAACAATGTTGGTTGTACTGGAATAATTGATCTGGAGGTACTCCTTGATAGTGTAGAGAAAATTGAGAAAAGTTCTGCTGTTATGGGAGCCTTTAATCATCTGGTATCAATCCAAACTGCAAGGACCAAGAAGCGCAACCATTGAATAGGTCTGGGAACGGACAGCTGCATGATGTGCTATACCATCCTTGGACCCTTTCTTGACCCACCCATGCCTAGACCTGACTGAGGAAGAAAATGTCAATTTGTCAATGTAAAAGAATTGGACATTACCAGTCTTCTTAAGAGCCACATAGGTCTCAGCATAAATTTGTCAATCCTTGAATATCTTGTTGCTGTTTCTGTTATACAACAAAACTCTCAGTACTTTCCAGGAGAAGCCCAAATCAATTATTGTTTTATAAACAAGGATTTTGGAGACAGAAAGCCCAAACTCTGTGGCAAGCATTGATTGGATAGCAAGTGTGTCCAGATAGTCATCCTTGGTTACCCAGTGTCTGATTGCCTTAAAATGGATGAGCTGAAGTAGATTGGACTGCCGCTTAGCCTTGATGGGTTTTGCATTTCAACTGGTGTTGCTGTATTTGGTGTTAAGATTGCCAACATATCTTGCTGTGACACCAAATTGGGACACAATATCCCAAACTAGCATTTCCCTATTTAAGCAGTTGAGAAGAGCTTCACGCTCACTATCTGTCAACTGACACTGGTCCTTGGCAGATGCCGCAGCATCCTGGCTAGCAGGCTCAACACATAGGATGGGGACCTTTGTGTAGAAGGTGGGATCACTCTTAATTGCGGTGGCGCCGTCAATGGTGGAATACATCACAGGTGCAGATGACTTCTCAGTTGTAGATAATGGCTCATAGGAGGTGTCAAAAACACAGGGGCATGCAATGGCAACTCTTGAATCCAGAGTACAGGGCCAGGTGACAGCTGGGTACACAGTGGAGGTGTAAGTAACCTCATTGTTCCTGGTGACCTTGGTATGGGAAACTTTGGTGACAGGCCTTAAGAGCGACTTCTGTCTTGGATTCAGGCTGTGTGAGATTAGGCTGATTGACCAAAAATGATCAGGCTAATCATTGCATGTAGATCTTTATCAGTTACACACTGTATTATCACTAAGTCAATATTCTATTAAGTGTGGTAATCATACACTGTATAATCATCAATCTATTATAATAGATATAGCAGTTATACACCGTGTAATTGTTACTTTATTATGATAGATGCAATAATTATATGCCGTATTATCATTAATTGTCATCCCAATATGTTGTGATTATACACCGTATATTACTAGCTTTATTATAATTGATGTAACAATTATATGCCATATAAACGTTAGCCAATATAGTGATTATCATTGATTACACAGTGTGTAAACCTGGAATTATCAATTGCTTATTGCTCATTCTATCCTACTGGATGCTGTATCAACTCAGTCCCATCCAGCCTGATGGGTGTATATGATCATATCAAACAAGTGATATACAAATGGCTAAGAAATACCGAGTTTGGATCAGCATTACACAGTGTATAATCAAGTTCCTTATCAATTTGGGTCAGCATTATATGGCAGATAATCCACAAGCTGATATTGGATTGAGTCTGCTATTATGCGGCATATAATCCCCAATTTGACCTGTTGCATTAATGAGCAGAAGGCTTGCCAGCCAGAAAAGAATCATTGATTAAGCTCTTCAAATAGAATACCGGAACTCTACCTTCCAATGTTGGAGGACTGAACAGGAACAATTTCTAAGCATCAACCAAATACGGTATAGTTTCCCAGCGCAATAATAGGCGTGTAAGATACAGCCAATCAATAAATGACAGTAGGCTAGCTCAAGAAGAGTGTAGGCTGTAGCTGAAGTACCATGTATGCCTGCTAAGGACAGTAGCAACACACATGCCAAGGACAGCCAATCAGGATAGGCACAGCCAGCAAAGATGGACCATTGCAAAGGTAGCCACTGAGAACTGTCTGAAAGGACAAGAACAAGGGTTGTTACAGTATATATTGATACAGATACCTGAAAAGATGATAACAAGTTCTTAGTTACACCTGGATAGATTGCAGCTGCTGGCTAGATTGTACTACAGTTTCAATAAACGTAATTATCTTCAAAGTTCTATTATATTGTAGTCTGTAGTGCTCTTGAATAGGATTAGGTATAGTACATTGGCAAGGCTTACATCTATCTGTAGCTTTGAACATACCAGCAATAACCCAAGTTGCTCAACATTGGTGCTCACTTGAAATCAAGCCTCTGCCAATGCCCACAGAAACCGTCCCCACCCGCCAAGGATTGTCCTTGGCTCTGCCTCTGCCCAGCTTTGCTGATAAGCATGGGTACAAGATTGAATCATCTGACAGTGAGAGTGCTCCTGTCTTTTTTGTAAGCAACCCCGTGGTTTTTCACCCTCCCACAACCGTCCATTTGGTTGTGGCCCCTCTGCCCTCTGCTCCTGAGGGCCCTGCCTTGATTAGTTCCTATGATTGCATGCAGATTGTGAAGCTGGCTGAGACTCTACACCGTGGGTTCCGCCTATGTCCTTCCAACCAACCTGACCAGAACCTCAGCATCTTTTTTCACTATTGTGATCAGGAGACTTGTTGGCAGCTCTACTGACTTTACCAAGACACTTTGTTCCAAGCCCTCCAGGAGCGCCTTTCTGGAGGAGAACATGTTGTGGAATACCTTGCTGGCTTTGTTCAGCCCTCTTTAAAGCAACTCCATCTTATTGCCACCTGCCAGAATCTTGAGTTGTCTTCCCTGGGTGATGCCCTCCTCTCCTGTTTTCATGATCGGGCTGAGCAGTGGGCCACAGCCAACACCTCCTTTTTGGAGATGCCCGCTGTGGTCCTGTCTAATCAGTCCATGGGGGGAATGCTCATGCCTGTATAGATGAACTGATTGACATCCTCAACACAAAGTTCAGATCTATGATATACAAGGCAATGGACGCTTGTGGAGCTTCTCTGGCATGGCTTCAGGACGTACACAAGTTCTGTGCCAAATCAGATAAGTTCAGCGTGCAAATGGCAGATGACATGGCCACCATGGACCAGAACGTAATCACCCTAGACAAAGAGGTAGAACAGCTTGGTTTGCAACTCCATCAGTTTGAGAAATATGTTCTGGATGACTTTCAGAGACTGGAAGCAAAGATTGTCAGCCATCTGAAGGTATCTTGCTCATCCACACCCAGACTGCTGCCTTGCCCAAACAGTGCCAGAATTGCATTACTGGAGACAAAGGTAGCAACCCTAGAAAGCATAATCAGTGGATATGAGGAGGAGTTTGCTAGGGTGCATGAGACTATAATGGCCCTGCAAACAGAGCAAGCAACCATGAAGAATGCCATTTCACGCCTGTCTAAAACCATGCTGGGTGTAGAGTCTGAGCTCCGCCAGAAAAGCCTGCAGATGGACAATCTGAATGTCCACAACTGCCTGGCCAGAATGGAAGCCCAGGTTCACTTACTAGAAACAAAAGGCTGCAGATGCATTCCCACCAGCTGCAAAAATCATCCTCTATGCCCACCAATCACAATGAGGACGCCAACAACATCTCTGAGGAGAAAGTGGAACACACAAACAGGGGGATTCCCGAGATATTCACCACCCTTCCTTCCAGAGAGCCATTCATGCCAAAGGCCACGCCTAGGGCTAGGCGTAGTTATACAGCAGATAGACAATCAACTGCCTCTCCCCACCAGCCCACTGAGCCTACAACTATAAACAAACGGTTCCAACCTCTGAATCTTCCAAAATTTGACAAACAAGGGAACATACATTCCTTCCTAAGACTTTTCAAAATGGCAATGAGAGGCGCCAGCAACCACCAGAAGGCAACCACACTCATCACCACACTAGACGCAGTCAGCATCAACTTAGTAATCCATGCCTACCTGCAACTGACTGGAGTTATCAGAAAGCAAGACAGGCTGTACTAGAAGAGTTTGGTGGGGAGGATATCCTCTTCACCAGGAATTCTGAATTTGGAACCATAAAGTTTGCCCCAGGCAAAACACTGCAAGAATTTGCAGAAAGGTTCTATCATGACACGTTGATACTCCTTGGTTCTGGCACAGTCTCCACCTTTGATATCTGCGCTGCAATGAAGCAGGCCATCTACCCTTACAAAGAGCTCCACAGAGCAATGACCCCTGCCTATGCCAAAGGCAAGGATGTGTCAGAAATTATAGACTGTCTTTGTAGTCACACCAAAAATTTTGGTCCCCCTAATTGACCTGAGTTCAAGCAGCCAAAGCCAGCCTACAAGAAACCACGTTTCCAGAAGGAGGACTCTGCTAAGTCCTCTGCATACCCTCCTGATGTGAAGAGTCCATACTGCATTGCCTGCAACCCAGCAGGACACTGGAAATCAAAGTGTCCAACTAACTCCAAGAAGGTACACATTGTACAATCCCATCCTGCTAGCACCACCAAGGGAAAAGCCAAGGCAGAGTAGAAGAGGAAGATTCTACCTCTGCCAAATTCCTCAATCTTCCTATCAAACCTGGCCCCAAAGTACACTGCCCCAAAGAGTTGCACAAGGACGCAATTCATATGGTTGTAGCCAAAGACCTCTATGATGTGACTACCTGCTCCCAAACTAAAGTCAAGCAAGAAGAGGCTGCCCTGGCTAAAGTATCAAAACCATATGCAGCCAAATTACATAACACCAGAGAAAACCGCCGTTTGTCATGCTCCAGCAACACCCCAAACTTGAAATCAATACAAGTAGCTTTTTCTCTGGAGGAGCTTAAGTCTGTATACCCCAATGTCTGCAAAAGCCTGCTCTGCACCTTGGAGAGTGATAAGAAGAATAGGATACACACATTAAAAAGCCTCAATGACTCTTATATTGATTATACCTACATTGACATATTGGTTAACAAACATTGTATTTGAGCAATAGTGGATAGTGGTGCTCCATTTAATATCATCTTGACTAAGATGGTGAAGAAATTGGGTATAACCCAAGATGTGGACTACAGATTGCCCTTTGGTACAGCTGGCAAAGAACCCACTTACTCTTTGGGAGCATACAGCACACTACCTATGTAATTTGGCTCCATTGCAGTATCTGCCCCAACATTTGTACTGCCAAATGACATCTACAACTTTCTCATAGACACCTCCTTCCTGGTGAAATATGGAGCCATGGTACATTGGGGCCTCGCCACCTTCAAAATCCTTGGTCAAACCTTACCCTTATTCTTCAGTAAGAAAGGTCAAGACACCGCTCCCAAGCCTTGCAAATTTGTCAACCTGGCCTATGCCAACAGAATTGTCCCTGTGGAGTACAAACTTGTTGGGAAACATAGACGTAAACCTCCTACACAGATTCTGGAACACAAGGGTATTTCACTGAGGACCAGGTCTGCATTTTTCCTGGAATCTGGACACCAGAAGATTGCAGAGACTGGGCTGTCTGTGGTTGTCCCTGAGGGGCTATATGGAGAAGTCATCAAACCCTGGGGCCGTTCTTGCTTTTAATCATCAGTGTCAGGCATTGTTATCCCTGTCCAACAGGAGATACACGTGCTCTTGGCTAACCTCACAAAAAAGATGCTTTCTATCAAGAAAGAACAAGTGGTAGGCTTCTTACACTTCTACCACGTGGAGAAACTATCCGAGGTTAAGGGATTTGGTACATTCAAGGAAATGAGTATACCAGACGACTCTGAGCCAGCAGTCCACCTGACTACACCTCTAGCAGACCTTTCCTTCCTTGGTCCAGAGGAGCAAGCTTGGGCATCATTGCTGTTTGAGAAATACTGCTCAATCTTTGCTGAAAGCAATCATGATCTGGGTTGTGCTGGAGGAGTAACCCACCAAATTGATAATGGATCCACTCCTCAATCCATATGCGGCCCATACAACAATCCAAAGCAAATGAAGAGGTTTTCTTGGATTAGGTCAGCAAACTGTTGAAAAGAGGCATGCTGTTCCTGTCCAAAAGTCTTTGGGCATCTTCTATCCTGATTGTCAATAAGAAATATGGTTCTAACTGAGTTGTCATTGACTATTGACGCCTTAACAAGGTCACCAAAAAGGACTCATACCCCTTGCCTTGCATAGATGATGCATTATACTGCCTTGGAGGCACCAAGTACTTCTCTGTCATGTGCCGCATATGGGGGTATTGGCAGATTGAACTAACCCCTCCAAAGAACAAGAAAAATGCGACATCATAACTTCACAAGAACTATTTGAACCAACAAGGATGCTGCAGGGGCTGTGCAATGCCCCTGCCACCTTTCAGCAAGCTATGGACACCATCCTTGGTGACCTTAAACTTTCCTGTGTCCTAGTGTACTTAGAGACATTGATGCCTTTTCTAGGACTTTTACCAAGCATTTATCTCACCTGAAAGAGGTCTTCAATAGGCTAGTGGCCGTCAATCTTAAGATAAAGCTGCGCAAATGCCAGTTCTTCAAGAACCAGCTGGAATACCTGGACTTCATCATAGATAGTCAGGGCCTGCGTCCCCAGCCCGCAAAAACCAAAACCATACTAATATAAAGCAACCTGAGTCAAAACGCAATGTGCAGGTCTTCTTGGGAATGATTGGTTACTATTGACGTTTTATTCCCTGCTTTGCAGCCATTGGAGAACCTCTCTTCCATTTGCTGAAATTGGGAGTTGATTTTGTATGAAGCAAGCAATGTCAAGGAGCCTTCAAAAAACTATGTTTGGCCTTGTCAAGTGACCCTGTTCTGATGTATCCAGACTTTAACATACCTTTTGTGGTTCATACCGCCACCTCACTTACAGCAGTTAGGGCTGTACTATCCTAACTTGTTGACAAGGGACTGGAACACCCTATAGCATACGCTAGTAGAGCGCTAAATGTTCATGAATGCAACTACACAGTGACAGAGTGTGAGTGCCTGGCAGTCATCTACACATGCAAGCAATTTTGGGTCTACATCCATGATGTACGGTTCACAGTGATCACAGACCACGCGTTCCTAGCTTGGCTCCAGAGCCTCAAGGAACCTAGAAGGCCAACTTACCTGGTGGGCGCTGAAACTACAGGCCTTGGACTACAAAATTCTTCATTGCCCTGGAAGCAAGCACCAGAATGCAGACTACATATCCCACTTATCTTCTGTGGCCTTAGTGAGCCTATTAGCAGATCAACTGTACCACAAAATAATGACTGAAAAGTTTAGCAATGAGCCTGAGAAAGTGCAGCATATCCTACAAGACCTTCAAAAGGATACAGTATTACACAATGGCGTGCTATACAAGTTGGTGGATGGCAAGAAAGGCATATTTCCTCCTCTCTCCAAAAGAACTAGCATTGTTACAGCTACTTATAAGGCAACAGGTCATGGTGCCTTCTGAAAAACCAAGAAGATCCTGTCTCGCATATACCTCTGGGAAGCAATGAATTTTGATATCCAGGAGACAATCAACTGCTGCATCAAGTGCCAGGGGAATAAGCCACTATGGAAAAGCACAACTTACTGAATGATGCAACCCCATTTTGCCTGGCACACCGTATCAATGGGCGTAATGGGACCACTCCCACGTAGCGGCCCTGGTTTTTGATATGTGATAGTGGCTATAGATCACCTCACTAAGTGGGTGAAAGCCTAGCCTGTAAGATAGATTCTCTTTCTACTGCAAAATTTGTATTAGATGCCATCATACTTTGCCACAGCTGCCCACAGTTCCTACTCTCAGATAATGAGACTAAATTTACGGCCTCAGTAATATTGAGAGTCAACAATCTTATGGAAGTTTGTGAGGTACTCTCCATTCTATACCACCCCAAAACCAACGGGATGGTGGAACACACCAATGGTACCCTAACCCAGATTCTTCAAAAATTAGCTTCTTTGTAAACATCCTCCTGGGAAACATATTTAGGAGCAGCAGTGTTTGCGTACAACATTTTGCTTCACTTTACCACAGGAGTGTCCCCATTTCAACTGATGTATGGCTGCCACCTGGCCATTCTTCCCGTTTTATACTCAGCCACAGGTAACCTTGTACAACTTTCCTATGATCAGTACCTATAACAACTGGCCAACACCCTCATCAAATTGCAGGCATCCGCTTTTAGCAACACAGCTATCAAAACCCAAGCCAGATTTAAGAGGGACTCCGCTAATAGAGCCTCATTGTCTTCTTTTGAGGTAAGAAAGGGGGCTGCATTCTGCAACACTCAAGGGGCGGGTAGATCTCACAAACTAGACAAGCTATGTGTAACCCCCTTTGAGATCATAGAGAAAACCTCATCTGACGCTTACACCATCAAGGATAAGGATAGTAGACGCATATTCAACTGTGTACATGCAAAGTTTCTACATCTATTCTGCACCCTAAAAAAAGGGCCTAATTAAACACTATCTGAACTTGTCATAAAAAATAACATAAGTAATATAAGCACATTATATAATTCATAACAAGAAAAATATAAAAAGATATAAATATGTAAAAAGATATAAAAGATATAGTAAGTGCATTATATTGAAAGAGGACTTAGTTCTACAAAACTTTATTACTAAGTGCTCTTCTCAGGCTCCTAAGGGACATGGTGGGTTGTAGCCTCCACATAGTCATCAAAAGCATGGGTGGTCATCACCTGATAGAGGACAACAACGTTTTGAAGCCACATATGTTGCGCCTTAGAGGAGAGCTGCTCTCAGTGCATAATAAGCGCAGTCAAGGCTAGCTCTCTATCTGCCAGGCAACCTAGTTACACTCAATGGTAAAGCACACTCTCAACACCAGACACTCCACAATAAACCCCTCTGAAGAATAGTTAGCCAAAAAACCTTGTTGACGACGCAACTCTTCACATCGGTACAATTTTATAATGGCCTGCATCTGGCCTAAGAAACCGCAAGAAAGCAAAAACTTGAGGACCAGAAAAAGTTTACCCAGAAAAGCCATGTGGGGGAGATACCAGAAAGGGTCTTCAGTCTCTAATCTCTCCAGGGTAATATTGATGACATTGGCCAGCCAGTTGTGCTGGTTGTCAGCACATCGAAGTTCTCACTGCCAAGTGAAATTGGGACTAGGCCCCCAAGCACAAAACCAGACCCGCATCACTACACGGTTGAAGTTAATGACCCACACATATTTGGCATACAAAGCCACATTAGAGCAGGGTGGCTCTACCAAGACCCCCTTCAGAGGCCAAGCCAACTCACAGAGGGCCACAGAGCAAACGGCAAGAGGGTGATATTGCTTTACATGTCAAAGACAGGAGTGAACATCTACCCCTTACTCGCAAGATAAGAGGACAAAGAGAAACTTGCTCAGGAACTTGTATCCCTGAAAGAGGCTATTGACCTCAAAGTCTGCATGATTGGGATGATACAAAAGAATAACGCTACCCAACAAGTAGGGTCAGGAGCATAGGGTACAGCAGGCGGCAAAGGAACCATGGCTCTGGCCTGCCAGACAGCCGGGTCTACTGAGGTGGCCCAATTGGTACCCCTGGTTATCAGAGAAGGACAATTTTCCTGTTCAACCTCCTGCTCCAAAATAGGGCTGTGAGGACGCTGGAAAAGAGTTTGTGACTACGGTAGTGGCCAAGGACAACTCTGAGCGAGTATTGTTCTCATGAGCACGTAGTGAACGCCAACCGTAAAACTGAAGCTGACGTACCACTTTACTCTGGCGGTTAAACTCCTGCCGACACTCTTCCATTATGGTCATCAGGAACTCCTGGTACTTTTTTTTGGTACTGAGTCAAGAGAAAGTTGTTGAAAAAGCCATATGCCTGACTCTCTTCTTACTCTCCTTATTTATGATCAAGAGAGGCAAAATGTTAGATTAGGCTGATTGATCACAAATGATCAGGCTAATCATTGCACGTAGATCTTTATCAGTTACACATTGTATTATCACTAAGTCAATATTTTATTAAGTGTGGTAATTATACGCCGTATAATCACTAATTATTATAATAGATATGGCAGTTATACGCCGTGTAATTGTTAGTTTATTATGATAGATGCAACAATTATACACTGTATTATCATTGATTATCATCCCAATGTGTTGTGATTATACGACGTATATTAATAGCTTTATTAGAATTGATGTAACAATTATATGCTGTATAACTGTTAGCCAATATAGTGATTATCATTGATTACACAGTGTGTAAACCTGAAATCATCAATTGTTTATTGCTCATTCTATCCTACTGGACGCTGTATCAACTCAGCCCCATCCAGCCTGATGATTGTATATGATTATATTAAACAAGTGATATACAAATGACTAAAAAATACCGAGTTTGGATCAGCATTACACAGTGTATAATTGAGTTTCTTATCGGTTTGGGTCAGCATTATACGGCGGATAATCCACAAGTTGATATTAGATTAAGTCTGCTATTATGCGGTGTATAATCTCTAATTTGACTTATTGCATTAATGAGCAGAAGGCTTGCCACCCAGATAAGAATCACTGATTAAGCTTTGCAAATGAAATACCGGAATTCTACCTTTCAATGTTGGAGGACTGAACAGGGACAATTTTCAAGCATCAACTAAATACGGCATAGTTTTCCAGCGCAATAATAGGTGTGTAAGATACAATCAATTAATAAATGACAGTAGGCTAGCTCAAAAAGAACGTAGGTTGTAGCTGAAGTGACATGTACAACTGCTAAGGCCAGTAGCATCACACATGCCAAGGACAGCCAATCAGGATAGACACAGCCAGCAAAGAGGGGCCTATTGCAAAGGTAGCCACTGAGAACTGTCTGAAAGGACAAGAACAAGGATTGTTGCAGTATATATTGATATAAACACCTGAAAGAATGATAACAAGTTTTTGGTTACACCTGAATAGATTGCAGCCGCTAGCTAGATTGTACTTCAGTTTCAATAAACGTAATTATCTTCAAAGTTCTATTATATTGTAGTCTGTAGTGCTCTTGCATAGGATTAGATAGAGTACATTGGCAAGGCTAACATCTATCTATAGCTTTGAACATAACAGCAATAACCCAAGTTGCTCAACAGGCTAGCTGATCTGGCTTGGAATGTGGGAGGTGATTGACTGGCAATGACACCTTGGAAGTCCTGTGTGTTGGCATTACTCCCCTCAAGTTGGGTTCTGGATCTATTCTTGGACCCTCTGGAACATCCTTGTGGACAGGCTACCCCGCAGGCTGGTGCAGGAACTGGTTAGGAATGTGGATGTTGATCCATAAAATTAAAACAAAAATATATATTTTAGATTTAATAAGTATATATTTGGATTTCTGGTTTAGTTGAGTAGTCGTTTTCTTTTGATTTAACCTTGAATAGTAACAGAATTTCTATATCTGTGCTTTGAAGTGTATAACATTGTATACTTTTCAGGTTTGTATAATTTTAAAGTTTAATTACTTTTTATGTCTAAACATGGTTATTGAGATTGAATTTTTCATTTGACTTTATCCAGAGTGGAGCTTCTTGATTTGGGTTGATTTGTCTTAGTTTCTTAATGTACATTCAATTTGGATTCCAGTTCCTGAAATTATTATTTGAGTTTACTAGTGGCATTCAAAAGTGATTTGAAATTTGGTTCTTGGATTTGACAATTCTGCAATTTCAAAAAACATCATAAACTTAATGAAAATGGTTGATGAATTTGAACACTTCAAATCTGATTCCAGTTAATTCATTTCTTCCATTGGAAATATGCAGTTCGACTTGAAATTTGCAAAGTGTCTATGAGTTCCTGCATTTTTAAAATTCAAATAAAAATACAAAGAATTCAATTTAATTATAAAAAGCATCACACAAAAGTGTTTCAAAATCTGAACCAAGGATTTGACAATCCCACATTTTTATGTTTATGTTCTGAATTTACAGTATGCAATCCAAACTGACTAATATTTGTTTCTCTTAACAGGTTTGAAAACTACAGTATAATAGAAACTTAATATTTGCAACTCAGAGTATCACATTTTAGACTGAGTAAAGCTATTTTGAGCTGTGTTTAGTATGTTATTTCAACATATGAAATTTACTGATTCAGCCGATTCTTTAAATTCAATTTTCTCCCTATTTCTGGATGTAAAAATCACCTGAGCAACAAAAAAGTTATAAAATATATCATTAAAATATAAGGGCCGAATAAAAACAGAAGCACGCAGATGAATTATCTTGCTAACCCATGTAAAAGAATAGGAAGAAGCTATCGGAGCTTGAAGCTCCTTCTCCTGACTAAAGTCCAGTTTCATTTCTAGATACTTCCAGAAAGCTTACCCATACATCCAATCTCTATTAAGAGTCATCTCAGCTTCGTGCTTCTTTTTTAACCACTCGGGGTCATCTGAAGGCACTTCATGGCGACAAACAGGACATGTATTATGCTAAGGCAACTTTAAAATCAGTGATGATCTTTCCTTATTAGATATAAAAACCAAAAATACATTGCTATATCAACTGTGGACTGGGTTGTAGAAAAGTGGGGTTAAATTATGAAAGAGCGGTGTAAACGCCAAAGCATATATATCTGAAATAAACTGGAATATCTTACCAGTTTCAGCCAAGGTAGCAAGCATTCAGAGTCAAAATGATGTCCGCATGGGAGCTTGACAACAGGGTCATTGTCAGAAATAGATGCGAACGGATCTTTGCATATAGAGCAATAGGAATCCTGATCCAGAGATGATAAATCTATCTTGGGAAGATTTTTGATAAATGCCTTGGAAGCAGGTGGTGGTCCCTTAGCACTAAAAGAAATTTATAATTTAAACGAAGTTTGAAAAATCTGATGACTGATCGTGTTTTAAAAATTAGATCCAAATAGGCTATCGATATTCATTTTACTACCTACATACAAAGGGAACTAAACCGCCACCTGTCCTCCATTTACCTTTCATTTGCCTCTTCTAGCAGTTGAGTAACAAGATTATCAATAAGCTCTTGTTGCTGGGAATCATCGGACATACCACGCTGATTAAGGATGCGTGCATAAGTGCTATTAAAATAAAAAATTAAGGAGCGAAGACTTAGGTATCCGAGATTTCGGCTAGCTTGACTTTGAAAAGCGCGCTAGATTACTGAAAACATGAAATAAACTAAAGTTTCTGGCGAGCATTACAAAGCCCATATTTTACTCTCTATTTCAAGCATTGCTGATATAAAATACTCGACTCTTTTTGATGAGCCAATCAATTTACATAAGCTCATTAAAAAAGCCAACTTACTTTGCCAAAAGGACGAAATCATTGTTGGCAGTGTCTCCGCTCTGAGCCCCTAGCCCCAGAAAGTCTTCGTAAGTCTGATCGGTCGATAGCTGCGAAGTAGCCTTGGGCTTCTCGGAAACCCCATGCTCCTCTACGATGCAAATCCTGAATCAGCCTGAAAATAACCATCTGAAATACCGAAATATGATGTCATGCCTCGAATACAATACAAATTACAGAGTATACTTGCCTCCACTATCAGGATATAATGTTTTCAACCCTGAAAGTATAATCACGGAAAGTTTAGGCTTCCTATATCTGCACTGGAATCCTTGCGCAAAGCTTGTCTTAAGAAATTTGGATTGATGTTTGTGTATTTGGCTTTAAAGGCTCATGTGAAGGATTTGTGCTTTAAGTTTGATTTGAAACGTAGTCAACTGTTCCTCTATCCGATAGCATAAAATCTGGCTGGCCGTTAACTTTTCGTCAGCTGCCTAGATTTTAAGCAGAAGCGAAGCGTCTTAATCCAGAAATGAGACATCAGCTCGAATTCAATCAAGTTTAAGGAATTAAAAGCAATTTTATCATACATATCTATAGAATTAGGGCCTCTGAAAAAGAAAGTTGCATTTCTTTTACTTTTCATGCTGATCATAAATTATTTATTTTACTAACTCTACCAAGCGGTTAGATTCACAATTTGACTTTCAGAAACAGTTGTATTTTTATAATAGGAAGTTGATGGTCTAACAAAGTTCTGGCCAGCTCAAAAAATAAAACAATTCAAACAATTTCTGTGCACTTTTAGCTAGCAATTAGGACTTAATAATTTTAAATAAACTAAATTAAAAGACTATATTTAGCCTGGATTTATTTAATGAAAACGGGGAGCCCTTCAGACAGCTGAGGATCTGTTTGAACTATTTAATTTTTGAGCTATTCAGAATTTTATGGGTCATAGCTTTTCTATAATAAACATCTGGTTTTTAAAAAGCCCAATTTACAGCTTCTGACAGGCTTTTAAATATTAACTAATTAAATAATTTAACTCATAAATGTGAGTGTTCATCCCAAGTGGTCCAAAGTCAAGCTCAACATAAAAATGTGAGCATTCAGTTTATAAGAATTAATAAATTGACAGCCAAACTAGTTCTGACATAGTTAACTAGTATTTTTATCAGAAAACAGATCATGTGTCCACTGTACAATTAATGAGCACACCTTAAAAGTGCTTTCACATATACAACTTATAAGTACAACTATTATAACTATTAGTATATCATAAAATAAAATAGCTGGCAGATATACTGCCAATATTATAGTGTTTATAAAAGTATGTCAAGAATTGTCATCAGGTCAACCACTCTAAGATGAAAGGCCTAGCACGTTATTATTTTAAGACATATATAACTAAATTAAGCTAACATAGTTATCAGTCATCTCTTATCACTAAAATCTATTTACTAGCTTTTTAGCTCTAATTTGTGGCCTAAAAAGACATTTGTTGCCAATTGTAAGAAAGAATACTGTTAGAAGCTGCTTCAGTATACACTTGGCTGATGTTTTGGACCAACTGGCTTTAGTTGTAATAAAAATTGCTGGATAGTATGAAGCTGTATCTAAATAGTGTGAGATAAACACCCAAATTCACATAGAGTTAATAATTAACCACCATGTGGTTTCAGATATTGTTTGGTAAAATTTTTAAAACAGACACTAGGATTTGATAAAACTATTAAAACTAGCCAGAGTAGACCCAAATAGATAGCCTGTGACAAGATTAATGAGTATTTGGAATTAAACTCTGGGCATTGAGAGTTAACAGTAGTCTTGGTTTCAACTTTCACAGTAAATACTTTAACATTGGGAGTCATGAAAGTAACATTGGGTGAACCAAAAGAAGTAGAACTTGGGACAAACCCTTATATACAGTTAAAAATAATTTAAAATAAGATTGTAATAAATATACTTGATCAGGCAAACTACTAGATGCAGCAGAATATGTTAAAATAAAGTAGATAAGTTTTAGGTTTATTTGGAAATTTAGAAGGACTCAATTCTTAGGAGTTAAACAATGAAAAAATTCTGATACAGTAGTTTTAAAATCTATGGCAACAACCAAAAATACTTCAGATTTAAGTGAAATGATTTCATATTTAAGCAAATCACAAGTTGGCAAGATTTAAGAATCAAATAGTCTAAGTATTTTTGGTGAAATGACAAAATGTCAAACTATAAACAAAATTTCACTACCACATTATAAAAATTATATCAAACATCAAGCGGCGTTGTTTAAACCACAAACAAAATGAACTGACGCAGCAAGTGAGATGGATGCTGTTCTGGAGTATATTATAATCCAACCAGAATTCATATGAGGCACTGACAGAAGGACTAAAATGAAACAAAATTAGATCAATCTAGAAGCAAGATTTAACAAACACAAAATTAAATAAAGTCACACAAGATGTGTAGTATGAGCAGCCTAAAATAGAAGTATAACAGTTTAACAGCCAATCAACAGCTATCTAATTTAGAAACAGAGGCATTTTATTCATTTTCATGAATCCTGATCTGTATGAAATGGGTTTGAGAACTTTTTCAATATGGACTTGTGATTACAATAAAAATAAATCATTAAATTTTAAAATTTCTACTTTTAGTAATTTTATCCTAGGTTTTTTTACAATGGTTTTTACTAGCAACGTTTTGATGGCATCAGCAACCAAGCCAGCAGCAGCCAAGCCAGTTTCAATGAAGTGAGTCTCAGAATGTGGAGGCACCCATTTACACCCAAGCCTTTGAGGCAGGTAACAAGGAAACTGACCTGTACTTGACCCCTGACCCCTATGGCTTTGACTTGTTTGAGAGTCACTTAGCATCTAGCTCTGCCCCTTCCTCTTTACCTATCCCTACACAAGCTGCCAACCAACCATTTAATCAGAATAGCAACCCTGATTTGGAAAAACTTCCTGCCACAAGCCAACCTTCCCTCCCTCAGCCAATCTGGCTTCAGCTCCTGCAGCCCAGCGCCCCAAACGCAGAATAATTACTGCCTAAATTCTCCAAGAAATTGTGGCACTGAACCTGTGTGGCCTGACCTGGGACCAGATTGCCAACTAATTTCAATTTACCCAAGCCATCATAATGTGGTAATTCAATAACCTGATGAATAAGAAAAACCTGATTGAGACAGCCAAGAAGCCCAAGAAGGCCCCAGAGTCCCAGATAAACAAGGCATACCCAATAATGTTTGATCTCCTGCAGCAGGACCCCAAGCTTTCCCTAAACCAGATCCAGAAACAACTTGCACACCATTACATATGGGTTTCCAAGAGCATGGTTTAGCTCTGGATGCATGGCAAAGTGGCTTTAATTAGGGTGTTGACTAATTTTGGTGTCAACTAATATGATGGCAGTGAGGATTCCTCATATGATCCCGCCATCAAGTTCACTCTGGTCCAATTCCTAACAAGTTTATCCAATGAAATCATGTCCATTGACTACTACAAGCTATCAATAGCTTTTGAAAATTTCAGTGAGCAAGGAAAAGCTGCAACTAAGAATGAAAGGAAAAAGGTTAAGAGGGGGATGTTCATTGGTGCATTTCTGGCTATTTCAGCCAAGGGTTTTTTCTATTATCAGACAAACCCTGATTTCATTAATAGCTACAAGTACAGCCATATTCTTGGTGAATTGCTTGACTCCTGAGATAGCTTAAATTCTACATACCAGGTTTTATTGAGCATCAGATGAAGGGTAGCTCCACCGCCCTTGAGGCTATCCAGCGACGCGGGCACTAGGCCTCTGTGTATCCAGCCGGCCATGCAGACATCCATCTGGCCAATCTAGTGCTCTTCAATATTGGAGACACAGTCTGGCAGCACTGCCTCCAAGAGTTCAATAATCTCTATCTTGGTGTCCCAGACCATGAGTCTCTATTTGGTTGCCAAATGGTGGCTGACTTATTTGCACAAATGGTTTTCCATGTGAACATGGGCAACCAATCACATAAGGATAAGTGCCTCCCACCCCATGCCACAGCCATCTACCAGCTAATCCAACCAATGACGGACAAGGAATACCACCAGCAGTATATGGCAATCATCACACACAATCCTCCTGCCTCAACCCCGCCACCACCATTCCTCACCTACCAGCCTCACCCACCAAATCCCAGATCCCCTAGGCCAGCACTGCCTTTACATCTTCCTTTCTCCGCTATTCTGCCTAGTAGGAATCACTCCCCCTGTTCTGAAATAAACTACCTGTCACCAAACATTTTCTATTTATATTATCTTTATTTTGAATTTCAATTATTTATTTTCTCTTTTTTTATAGTTGGTTTTATTCTTTATGTTCAGCTTATTTCTATAAAATTTTATGTTTACTATGCTGTGTATCTAGATCCAGAACATAGTTAATTTTAGCACCCAAACACAGCCTCTTGTGAAAATATTAACAACAATTTGGTGATCAACTAAATTTAAATTAGAAAATTATAAGTTTAAGTGTTTAAAGTAGTTGTTGCTGATCCAAATTCAAAATCATAATGATAAACTTTAAGCCAATCAGGAGCCAAGTGTTAAAGTGATTGTTGTACATAAAGGGTCATTTAATAATTCTTTGATGCATGTGCGCCAATCAGATTAATAGGCGCACATGCATCAAAGAATTATTAAATGACCCTTTATGTCACAACAATCACTTTACCACTTGGCTCCTATTGCTTAAAGTTTATCATTAAGGTTTTGAATTTGGATCAGCAACAACTTTATCTAAATACAATTAACCTATAATTTTCCAATTCAAATTTAGCTGATCATTAAATTGTTGTTAATATTTTTACACAGGCTATGTTTGGGTGCTAGAAATAAAATGATGATCATGGAAGAAATGTCAACACAAAGCAAACAACACATATTGAGATAAGCGTAAAGCATATATACAATGGGTAAAAAGATGAGATATTGTAAAAAATGGGAAAACAAACAGGGATACACAAAAAGGCAGTTATATCAGAATAACAGAGATTTTATTGGTATGAAAGCTATAAAAACATATGGAAAGGTTAGTAAAAAAATCAATGAGAGAACTCAAAAAGCTACTAAAAGACCTTGACTAGCAATAGCTGAAATTAAGGAAATTGACCGCAAGGTCAAAGAAAAAGTCAAGTCTGCTGTCCTCAAAGGCAATAAAATTGACAGGGTGACAGCCAATGCACTTATGGCCAAGATGCCTGATACATCAGAGAAGATCATTGAGCTCCCACTCAACATTCAAAAGACAGTGGTTGAGGGCCTCTAGTTTAAGTCATTTGCCCTCTTAGTGCCGTCTGTCTGGACAGATGACCCTGAAATGTATGCCCACCTGAAACCTACCAAGCAAGCAAGAACAGAGGATAAAAAATTGCCCACACAACTGCTTGCGCCAAGAATGGCCAAGCCAGCTGAGGCTGCAGGCAAGAAGGTAATCCAAGAAGGTAATCTAAAAAAAATTAAAAAAATTAAATAATCACTTGTTTTTTTAGGAAACATAGACGGCAAAATCTGCCAGGTCCTGGTCCCCTTTGTCTCCACCACCTTTTATGCAAATTATGCCACTTACGTGGCCAAGCAGCTGCTTCTGTCCCCCTGTCTTGCAGGAGCTCAAATACAGAATCCATGGTATCTTTCCAATGTCCCAGGAGGCGTTAGCTGGGCTGACACATGGCAAGGAGGCATCCAAGCGGGCAGTTACTGCCTACAAAGATGTCCAATTAATCTGCCTTGATCTGGTGGTCCTCAGTGAAGTTTACTATGTAAACTTCATTGAGCTTGTTTGTGATGTCCTGGCAGTGCTCCCATTCAAAAATGTACCAGAGATAGGACGGGCCCATGCAGCTGCTTGCTTCTGCTTCTCATTGGAGCATACGCTCTCTTACCTCCTTACAAACTTCAGGCACACAGTGGGAAAATTGGCTTTTGCAGATGCAACAGCCGTCAAGAAGAAAAAGATCCTCCTTGCTGAATTTAGGCTGGCCTGGAGTGCTGAAAAGACAGGGCTCCCTCAGGCAATGAATCTCACTTTTGCAAAGACAAAGCACAAAAAGAAAATCAGTGTGTATTCAAAAAACTATGTGAGTTTACTGAAGCCTTTTCTGGAAAAAGGCTTCATCTTGTGGTTTACCTGGGGTTCCTCTTTTACTTTGGGATGAGCGCGTCCGTAGACAACCTGGACGGGGTCCTTCTTGGGATTGACAAGGCCAGGCTCTCCCTGGATGGGAAGAAGGTCCCCCAAGCTACAAATTGGTTGACCACATGATTCAGGACGCCCCGGTCCTGAAAGGGATTTACGGGACTGCAGCCCCGCCAGAAAAGCTGCTCCTGAACTCCCACTTCACCACACTCTCTTTTACTAGCCATCAAGAATGCTTCAATCAAAGTGTATCCACTGTACATGATGTGGAAGAGGAGGTTCTGTGCCGCCTCCATTTCCGGGAAGGTACATACCAAAGAACCCACTATAGGCACCCACAATAAAAATCTCTTTCCTCAATATAATTCTACACTCTTAATTCTTACTTTTTGTATTAATTAATTTTTTAAATAAATTTCATTTTAGTGATATATAGCTTGAACAAAAAAATCTTATAGAAGGTATTTATACATGTGTAATAATATCTGTTAATAAAAATCACAAATACTTTGAGAGCTTTATGTTTAACTTTTTTTAAGTTACTTTTTATGTATTTGACAAATGTGAGATTTCTGTATAATTATCATATTATATTTTAAATATTTAATGTAGCCATCACAGAATAAAAAAGAAAAAAATGAATACAATACAAAAATTAAGCATCTGCATTAGTGGGGCCATTCTATACAGTAATTTTAAAAGCTATGACAACAACCAAAAATACCTCAGATTTAAATGAAATGATTTTAGATTTAAACAAAATCCAAGTCACACAAGATTCAGGATTCAATTAGTTTATAAAATTTCAGCCAATAAATTAACTGTCAAACAAAAAACAAAATTTCACTAGCCCATTATACAAAATTATATCAAACATCAAGCGGTGTAGTTCAAACCACAAACAAAATGAACTGACACAACAAGTGAAATGGATGGATGCTGTTCCAGAGAATATTATAATCCAATCAGGATTCATATGAGGCACCAACAGAAGAACTAAAACAAAACTTGAGAAATCTAGAAGCAAGATTACACAAGCACAAAACAAAATGAACTCACACAAGATGTGTAGTATGAGCAGCCTAAAATAGAAAAATAACAGTTTAACAGCCAATCAACAGCTATCCAATTTAGGAACAGAGGCATTTTATCCATTTTCATGGCTCCAGATTTGTATGAAAAGGTTTTGAGAACCTTCCAAATATGGACTCAAGATTACAATAAAAATAAATCATTAAATTTTAAAATTTCTACTTTTAGTGAGTTTATCCTAGGTTTTTTTACAATGGTTTTTACAATCAATATCTTTGACAACGCCAGCAGCCAAGCCAGCAGCAACCAAGCCAGCTTCAATGGAGGCAAGGCTCAGAACGTGGAGGCACCTGTTTACATCCAAGCCTTTGAGGCGGGTAACAAGGAAGCTGATGTATCTGACCACCGGCCCCTATGGCTTTGACTTGTTTGAGAGTCACTTAGTGTCTAGCTCTGCCCCTTCCTCTTTACCTATCCCTACACAATCTGCCAACCAACCATTCAATCATAACAGCAACCCTGATTTGGAACAACTTCCTGCCACCAGCCAACCTGCCCCCCCTACAGCCAATCAGGCTTCAGCTCCCCTGGCCCAGCGCCCCAAGCAACAAATCATCACTGCCCAAATTCTTCAGGAAATTGTGGCACTGAATCTACAGGGTCTTTCCTGGGAACAGATTGCCACCCAGTTGCAATTTACCCAAGCTACTGTCATGCGGGAATTCAACAACCTGATAAACAGGGGGAATCTGATTGGGACAGCCAAGAAGCCCAAGAAGGCCCCTAAGTTAAAAATATCTGAGGCATACCCAATCATGCTTGACCTCCTCCAGCGGGATCCCAAACTTCCCTTGACCCAGGTCCAGAAGCAGCTTGCACACCATAACATATGGGTTTCTGAGCGCATGGTGCAGCTCTTGATGTATGGGAAGGTGGCTTTCATATGGGTTCTTACCAATTTTGCCAGACACCAATGGGATGGTGATGAGGATTCCCTGTATGACACTGCCATCAAATCAACCCTGGTCTGATGCCTGACTAGTCTAACTGATGATGTCATGTTCATCTTCTATTACAAGCTATCAATAGCTTTTGATGATTTTGGCAAGCAAGGAAAAGCCGCCGCCAAGAATAGAAGGAAGAAGGTCAAGAAGGAGACGTTCATTGGTGCATTTCTGGCTGTTTCAGCCAAGGGTTTTGTCTACTATTGAACAAACCAGATTTCATTTATGGCTACTCATACAGCCACATCCTTGGTGGATTACTTGACTCCTGGGATGGCTCAAATTCCAAGTACCGGGTTTTCTTGAGCCACTAGATGGAGGGTAGCTCCACCGCCCTTGAGGCCATCCAGGGACGCAGGCACAGGCCTCAGTCTACTCTGATGGCCATGCAGACGTCAATATGGCTGATGTTTTCTTCTTCAACATGGGATCCACATTACAGGAGTGCCGCCCTCAGGCTTTCAACAACCTCTATCTTGGGGTCCTTGACCACAATTTTCTCTTTGCCGCCAGATGGTGGCTGACTTGTTTGCGCAAATGGTTTTCCATGTGAACATGGGCAACCAATCATGTAAGGATAAGCGCCTTCTACCTTGGGCCACTGCCACTTACCAGCCCATCCAGAAAATGACCAATGAGGAATACAACAAGCGTTATATGGCAGCCATCACGCAAAATCCTCCTGCCTCTACCCCTGCCACCAACACCCCTAACCTGCAAGCCCAACCCACCCAATCCCAGACCCCCCAGGCCAGCACTGCCTCTATGTCTTCCTTCCTGTGTTATTCTGCCTCCTAGGCATCACTCTCCCCTGCCCCAATAAACCCCTGTCACCAAACATTTACTATTTATATTATCAGTATTTTGAATTTCAATTGTTCATGTTCTCTTTGTTTATAGTTGGTTTTATTCTTTATGTTCAGCTTATTTCTATAAAATCATATATTTACTATGTTGTGTATCTAGATCCAGAACATGGTTATTTTTAGCACTTAATCATAGCCCCTTGTGAAAATATTAACAACAATTTGGTGATCAGCTAAATTTGAATTAGAAAATTATAGTGTTAACTGTTTTTAGATAAAGTTGTTACTGATCCAAATTCAAAACCTTAATGATAAACTTTTAGCCAATCAGGAGCCAAGTGATAAAGTGATTGTTGTGAAATAAAGGGTCATTCAATAATTCTTTGGTGCATGTGCGCTAATTAATATGATTGGCTGGATGTTTTGCCATTGTACACCATTGCCGCTGTGGCAAGTTGTTGATGGACTAGTGCCCAATCAGCTACTGGGTTAGCACTAGTCCATCAACAACTCACCACAGCGGCAATGGCGTACAATGGCAAAACATCCTTCCAATCATATTAATTAGCGCACATGCAACAAAGAATTATTGAATGACCCTTTATGTCATAACAATCACTTTATCACTTGGCTCCTGATTGGCTTAAAGTTTATCATTAAGGATTTGAATTTGGATCTGTAACAACTTTATCTAAAAACAGTTAACACTATAATTTTCTAATTCAAATTTAGCTGATCACCAAATTGTTGTTAATATTTTCACAAGAGGCTATGTCAAGCGCCAAAAATAATATGGTAATCAAGGAAACAATGCCAACACAAAGCAAACAACACATATTGAGATGAGTGTAAAACATATACAAAATGGGTAAAAAGATGGGATAATGTAGTAGATGGAAAAACAAAAAGGAATAAACAAAGAGGCAACAGTATCAAAATAATACAGAATTTATTGGGACAAAAGCTATAAAAACATATGGAAAGGTTAGTAAAAAAATCAAATGTAGAGAACTCTAAAAACTACTCAAAGACCTTGACTTGGCAATTGCCAAAATAAAGGACATTGACTGCAAGGTCAAAGCCAAAGTGAAGTCCGCTGTCCTCACTGGGGACAAAATTGACAAGGTGTCCGCAAAGGCACTAATGTCAAAAATGCCAGACACCCCAGAGAAGACCATTGAGCGTCTTCTCAACATCCAGAAGACAGTGGTGGAGGGCCTGCAATTTAAGGCATACAATCTTTCTGCGCTGTCTGTCTGGGTTGATGACCCAGAGATGTATGAACATCTCAAACCTGCCAAGCGTGCCAGGGCAGAGGATACCAAATTGCCAGCACAATTGATTGCGCCAAGAATGGCCAAGCTGGCCAAGGCTGCGGGCAAGGAAGAAACACAAGAAGGTAGCCTAAAAAACAAAATTAATAAATTTTCAAAAAACTTACCTTTTTTCTTAGAAAATGTAGACGGCAAACTCTGCCAAGTCCTGGTCCCCTTTGTCCTGGCCACCTTTTATGCAAATTATGCCACTCATGTGGCCAAGCAATTGTATCTGTCCCCCCCTGTTGTGCAGGAGCTGGAGGACCGTATCCACAGGTCCTTTCTGATGTTGCAGGAGGCGTTGGCAGAACTTACGCATGCCAAGGGGGCATCCAAGTGGGCAGTTACTGCCTACAAGGATGCCCAACTGGTCTGCCTGGACCTGGTTATCCTCAGTGGAGTTTACTGTGTAAACTCCATTGAGCTTGTTTGGGACGTCCTGGCAACGCTCCCATTCAAGAATGTACCGGAGATGGGCCAGGCTCATGCGGCTGCTTGCTTCTGCTTCCCTGTTGGAGCACACCCTGTCTTACCTATTGGAGAACTTTGGGCGCGCGGTGGGCAAATTGGCTGTTGCAGACACAACAGCTGTCAAGAAGACAAAAATCCTCCTTGCTGACTTTGGGTTGGCCTGGAGTGCCAACAAGACAGGGCTCCCTGCAGCCATGGAGCTGACCTTTGCAAAGACCAGGCACAACAAGAAGATCAGCGCAGTCTATAATAAACTGTGTGAGTTCACAGAAGCCTTTGCTGGGCAAAGGCTTCATCTGGTTGTTTGCCATGGGGTTCCTATTCTACTTTGGGATGGGCGCGTCTGTAGAGGACCTGGACAGGGTCCTTCTGGGAATTGACAAGGCCCGGCTTGCACTCAACGGGAAGAAGGTCCCCCCTGGATACAACTTGGTGGACCATGTAATCCAAGACGCCCTGGTCCTGGCAGGGATTTACGGTTTTGCAGCCCCGCCTGAAAAGCTGCTTCTCAGTTTGCACCTTACCCTACTCCCCTTCACCAGCAGGAGGGAGTTTTTCAATAAGGGTGTATCCACTGTCCACGGTGTGGTGGTGGAGGTTGTGCTCCACCTCCATTGCAGGGTGGGTACATATCAAAGAACCCACTACAGGCGTACACAATAAAAATATGATTCCAATAAATTTTATTACAATTTATAGTATTTTTATTATAATAAATTTTTATAATTTTTATTTCAGCAAACCAGTTTTGCAAAATATATTGCAGAAACAGTTTTCATAAAAGCATAAAATTATATGTTAATAAAATAAATTCTAACTTGTACATTTTATGTTTAATTTTTTAAACTATTTTTATATTTATTTGACCAAAGTGATTTAAATATTTTTGCGTAATCCAGTATTGAGCGTTTGGGATTACCTCAGATGGTATAATAAAATTATATATAATAAAACAAATAAATTACTTACATCTATTGATGGATCTTCTGAATGTGATTGTAGGCGTGAAAACATCTAAATATAAAATGATAATTAATAAATCTTGAATAGTAAATAAGAGAATATAAAAAAATTAGACATGCTAAGCCTTTAATTGATTGGCTGTTTGGTTAGGCACATGGGGATGAACAAATCAGTTTGGCCATAGAATTTGGCCACGGTCTCAGCTGAGAGGGTATGGATCCCAGCCTGCAGCAAATCAAACAGGTCCTTGGTCCCAGTTGGGGTTCCTTACTTGACAACTTGCTTGAGCCACCCAAAGACTTCCTTGATGGGATTTAGGAAGGGCAAATAGGCTAGGAGGAAGAGAAGGCGTAAATTTGCCGTTGCCAATTGCTGGGGGCCCACAGCAATGCTGGTGTCAATTGATGGAAATTCTTTAAGAATGTCAGCCACTTTGTGGAGACCAACGTTGTCCAACATAATGACATTGGTGAAGCCAGGGCTTGTGCACCTCAGGTGCTCCTGGACCAATCAGAGAAATGATAGAAAGGTCCTGCTGTTATGCAAACCCAATATCATTTGGTAGATCTTGACCCCCTTTGGACCAAGGAGAGCCACCATCAAGTAGGCTGTGGTGCGGACTGCAGCACACCAAGCCATCCTGTCGTTGGAGCCTTTGGGGACATAGCCATACCCATTGAGCATTGACAAGGCAAATACTGATTTGTCAATATAATAAAATTTGACTGTCCCCTTGGCTTTGAGGGCAGTGTACGCCTCTGCATAGTTTTTCTGGACGTCAATGTTGGCTGGGCTGTTTCTGTTGTAGGGGGATACCCTGAGCTTTTTCCAAGAAAATCACATTCCCTTCACCAGATGGTAGTAAAAAGAAATCAAGGCCTCAATCCCAAAAGTAGATTTAACTATGGCCTGTATATTTGCCAGTTAAAGATGACAGTCTTGGGTTATCCACTGGTAGATTGCCCATTTGTGCTCCTTAGTGAGCATGGTTGAAATGTGCAAGGATTTCTCTGTGCCAAGAACTTGGCCAGTATCAATTTAATTGTTAAATTTTTTACTGGTGTACTTGGAATCCACCCTAACAAGGACCATGGCCATCTTATAGTTCCTAAATTCCCGCATAAGCCTGAGAAAGATGATGTACCTGATGTCAGAAATGTGCTTTCAGGTGGCCTTGGTGGGTTCAGATAAACTGGGATCCTGCTCAGGGACAGGTACACAAGGCATGGGCACCTTGTTATAGAGCTCAGCAACCTTTTTTAGAATCTGCTGCCCATCCACAGTTTGAAATACTCAGGCTCCTCAATGTCTTCTTGGTTGCCGTCACTGATGTAGGGCTCATATAAGTTGTCAAGCACAGGCGTAACCTTCTCCATCATGCCTGACAGGAACAACTCCTGGCGGTACACAGGGTCAAATACAAAATAGATAAGCTTGATCTCCTTGTTTCTAACTGTTTTGGTGGTGGTAACCTTGGTGGGCTTCCAGGTCAGCTTGGGGACCTGAGGGTTGATGCTCTGCACCCTTGCTGTCACAATAAGTTCCATAATGTCAAGGATTATCCAGCCAAGTAGGAAAGCTTGGAAAGCTAGAAAACCTTTAATAAAACTGACTGATTTAACAGACTTGAATCAAACAGTTGATTGAAAATGGGTTACAACTGCCGCATTTTGCTGGTCAAATCCAATTTCCCCCCCGTAAGTTGATGTTGATAAATTGACGTAATTTAAGGGTCACCTGATATGAGCTTATTTATCAGCATGGTCATCAGAACTTGGCCACACAAGGGTTCTTTGCAACCTGGACTAAGTACTCACTTGACAATGTAAAAGGAATAGGAGCTCATAATCCAGGCGGTATTGCTTAGTCAATTTTTGATATATATTGAATAAGTTTCACTGTTTCAACTCTTAAGAGTTGAGTCCCCCAAAATTTACTCAATAAAAATCACATATCACTTGGTCTTATTTTATTTTAAGAATGCATCCAGTATTTGGGTTGTTGTGTTACATCCCCTACAATCTGATTCTCAGCCAAATCATTACTGGCAGATGGGGGCCTGCTGTTGGCACTTTGTTGTTGCCTCCACCCAACCTCACTCTGATGCCTGCAAATCTAGGAGTTGTTTCTCCCATCTTTGAAGCTAAAAATCTTGTTGTATCTCAATATCCTGAATTTCATTATGAAGACACTCTGATGCTTTCCCAGGCTGTTTATCTTGGGCTACTTTGGTTGGGATTAATTATTTTACTTAATCCTAGTATCTCATTTAGAAATTTTATAAAACGATATCTGAAGCTGTGTTGGTGGTTGATCATTAACTCTATGTGGATTTGGGTAGTAATTCCCCACCACTTAGAGACAGCTTCTTACTATCCCACAATTTCTGTCACACTTGTATGTTGTGCTCCTTGAGCTGATTGTGTCAGTGCAACCTCACTATTGAACTCTCTTCTCCTGTCTTCTTCCTGAGTAGGCACTTCTGTTGCATTGACTTGCTTTTTTGACCTGCAGGGGCAACTGCAAATGCAGCGCACAATAGGTGCATTATTACTCTGTTGTTGTGTTCCTAGCATTTCAAAATTTATAAAATACTTAATAAATTTCAATTAAGTTACTCCCTAATTTTAATTTTTGCTTTTACCTGAATATGGATTTTCAAGTAGAGTTTTCCCCAACTAATATCCCAATTATATATTTTTTATTTCTTATTTAGTTGTTTTTGGTTTTACAACGCCCATTTTAGAATATCCAAAATAATTTCCTCTCTTTTTCCCAGATTTTACGCCAAATTTAAACACCCAACACAATATTTTTAAAATTTATGTCTTGGATTGTGTGTCTTATTTTAGATACCTTGGTATCATTCTTGATTACAATACATTGCACGCAATGATTGAGTGGTTTTGTTTATATGTTGAGTTGCTATTGTGATTTGGTTTTGGGTTGAGTTTTGACTCACCGTGCTTGGGTGTATTTTGTCACCAATTTACATAGTAACCATGTGTACACCAAAGGTCAACTCACACCATTTTGTTTGTGAATCCATCTATTTTAGTTTCTATTTTGAATAGTTTTTTTAGTGTGTGCGCACTTTGTTGCTGTACTGACTCATTTTGTCCATTAACGCCAAAAATCCCTGTTAACATAGTGTATATTTTAACCTGATAGTTGGAATTTGCTTAAATCTGAAATAGTTTTGTTTAAATCTGAAGTATTTTTGGCTGTTGCCATAGCTTTTAAAACTACTGTATGTACTAAAATTATTGACTTGGCAATACCACCTGAATCTATGGCTCCTAACCTGTCTCATCATTGCAATGTTTATCTAGTTTAGCAAGGAAAAAACTTTGAATAATTAATTTTTGATGATTTCTGATAAACAAGGTTGTATTAGGTGACGCCCAGATTATGTTTATTTATCAGTATCAGTTTGATAAAAATAATTGGATACTGCTGATTAACTGAGGCTGCTGTAACCCATTTTTAATTTCCAGTTTGATTCAAATCCTTTAATTTTGAAAATTTTATCAATGGCTTCTGAGATTTTCTAATCTTTTGGCTTAAACAGTTTATCACTAGAATTATAGAAACTACTGTGACATTATTATAAATCACTTGTGTTATAGCTACCTTGCTTGAATTACTCTATAATAAGTTATCTGTCACTTTGTTCTAGGGCTGTGTTGGCCTCTAAAAGGGACAATTACAACAAATGCCATAACTGTCCCATCCTCCCTTCCCTGGATTCTTCTTTCAGATTCCCCTAATGTAGGGGAATCCAAAATTTACAATAAAAAAGAAGGCCTTGGACAGCTTTCTGGTTTCCAGACAAGCCTGAATTTATTTAAATAACTAAACTAAATTTTTTTGAAATAATAAATTTGTCTTTGAAATTTAATTTTTTAAAGTGGAAAGAAAATATAAATATTTTATTTAAAAAAAATCTGGAAAATTAACCTGTCCACACATAGGTGTAGAGTCAATTCTGAGAAAAATCTTCTCCAGATTTGAGATGGTGGCTTCTTTTCTAAAAAGGAGCCACTTGTCTCAAATATGACGCAGCTCTACTCTGTTCTAATGCTGTTTCAGTCTCTTTTTTAGAAAAGCATGAAAGCTTTTTGAATTGATGCAGTAAAATGAGCTAGATCTTGTTATCATGTCTACTGTAAATAAAGACTTTCATTGACTATTTCTTTTTATGTGTACTTAACTACATTTTTTTCATTTTTTATCAGCTTTCTCAATTATCATTTATATTATAAGCAAAAAAAGTATGGTCATGCTTTCATAAAGCACAATTTCTTATATATAAGTATAGATGTAAACTGAAAATTTTCTTCCAGATGTATAAAAAATTTCTTTTTATTCTTTTGTGCACAGGCTCAGTCAGATTTTTTGATATGTATACCTTAAGAGCCAATTTCTAGCACCAAATTCACAGGTTTTTCTTGTACTCTAATGTTGAAAAACAGATAATTAAATCTTGCTAGATAAAATGTTTTTTTCTGCAGTTTTGTGATAATATCAAATAAAAATAACTTTTTTACAAGTACTAATAAAGGCTATTATCAGAAGTAATATTAATATGTGAAATTCATTATTAATTTAATTTTTATATTTAAAGTAAAATCTTTAATAATATAAAATAAATTAATGCAAAAAAACTAATCTTATAGATCAATCTCTATCTGTACTAATAATTTTTGATAGTAGAAAATCAGTCTCAAATTAAAATATGATTACATTTAAAACAACAAGCTTGATTAAAAACCTTTATAGCTTTTTCAACCCTGTACAAACTATTTTCAAAATATTAGGGTTTAAAGCTTTATAGTCATATTAAAATCCAGAATTAGCTATGTATATTTTTAAAGCTTTAAAAAGCAAATTGTGCATGCAATATTTTTAATTGTAATTTTAAAATTCAGTGAAAATATTTATGCAAGTAATTGGTTTAATCCGTTTGTTGCATTTTACATGTTCTAATTTTTATTACACATCACCATATTGATATGCATATATATTAGTAGCTTATCAATGGCTTGATTAATAACTTGTCTAATATATTACTATTGATCACATACAATCTATTTTTGATAAGATAACTGTGCCTAAACCCATCATTTGATATATACTCACCCTATTCCCAACATTATTGTTTCTAGAAACACAATTCCGACATTATTTTAAGCATTTCAAAATATATATTATATTAAAAATAATCCTAGCAACAACATAATGTTAAAATTATGCTTCTAGAAATAATAGTGTTAGAAAGAAGGTAATTATCATTTAATAGTTATATAGAGAGTAAATTTATTCCTGATACCGCTCTTTCAAGGTTGTCTTGACTAGTGATACTAGCACTATTAGTCTCTTTAAGAAAATCCTCAAAAAATCAATTGAGATCTAAAACTGATATCACATAGACCTATTTTCTTTTCGTTGACATTTATATTGATCTAAAACTTTCCTGAATACTCTTGGTTGATTTTCTGATAGCTTTTCTTTATATAACTTGACTTGTTTTCTTTTAAAAGACTATTTTCTACCCTATAGTCAATTCTTCTATCTTCACTAAGATTTTTGATACTGTAAATTCATAAATTAAATGTAAAAATGTGGAATTTTCAAACACTTGGTCCAAATTTCATATTGCATTTGCAGGATGTCCTTTTTTAATTAAATTGAATTATTTGTTCAGTAGTTTTAAAACTTATGGCAACAAGCAAAAATAGTTCAGATTTAAACAAAAATAGCTAATCTGTAAAAAAAATTGAAATTAACCCAAATCTATTGTAAACTAATATAAATTCATTGAGCTTTAATTTTTTTTACAGATTAGCTATTTTTGTTTAAATCTGAGTTCATTTTGTTTAAATCCAAACTATTTTTGCTTGTAACCATAAGCTTTAAAACTACTGTATTTTTAATGTAAATTCAGAACCTAAACATAAAAATGTGGGATTGTCAAATCTTTGGTCCAAATTTCAAATCACTTTTGTGCCATGGCCTTTTTTAAATTAAACTGATTTTTTGTATTTTTATTTGAATTTTTAAAAATGCGGGAACTCATAGACACTTTGCAAATTTCAAGTTGAACTGCATATTTCCAATTTATAAAATAAATTACAGCAGTTTTAAAAGCTATGGCAACAACCAAAAATACCTCAGATTTAAACAAAATGATTTCAGATTTGAACAAAATCCAAGTTGTGCAAGATTCAGGATTCAATTAATTTAAAAAAAATTGGTTAATAAATGAATTGTCAAACAAAAAACAAAATTTCACTAGCCCATTACTGTAGATTCAGAAACTAAAGGTAAAAATGCGGGATTGGCAAATTCTTTTGTGTGAACTCACCAACTTACTGGAATATTTTTCATCCTTTTAATAAAAAATTAAGTTGTTCTGGGATGAAAATTACTCCATTAAGTTGATGAGTTCATGCAAAATAATTTGACAATCCCGCATTTTTACCTTTAGGTTCTGAATTTACAATATACAAAATTATAGCAAATATCAATTGCCTTTGTTTAAACCACAAAAAATGAACTGACGCAACAAGTGAGATGTATGGATGCTGTTCTGGAGTATATTATAATCCAATCAGGATTCATATGAGGCACCAACAGAAGAACTAAAATGAAACAAAAATTGAGCAATCTAGAAGAAAGATCCCACAAGAATGAAACAAAATGAAGTCATACAAAATGGTAAATATGAGCAGCTTAAAATAGATAAGTAACAGCTTAACAGCCAATCAACAGCTATTCAATTTAGGAACAGAGGTATTTTATTCCTTTTCATGGCGCCTGATTTATGTAAAATGATTTTAAGAACCTTCCAATTATGGAATAGTGATTACAATAAAAATAAATCATTAAATTTTAAAATTTCTACTTTTAGTGATTTTATCCTAGGTTTTTTAAAGATTGTTTTTACTAGCAACAACATTTTCAACAGCGCCAGCAGCTAAGCCAGCAGCAGCCAAGACAGCTTCAATGGAGGAAAGGCTCAATATGAGGAGGCACCTGTTTACACCCAAGCCTTTGAGGCAGGTAACAAGGAAGCCAACCTGTACCTGACCTCTAACCCATATGGCTTTGACTTGTTCAGTAGTCATTTAGTGTCTAGCTCTGCTCCTGCTCCTGTACCCACCCCCACACAAGCTACCCATCAACCAACCAATCAGGATGGCAACCTTGATTTGGAAAAACTTCTTGCCATCAGTCAACCTGTAATTCCCTCAGCCAATCAGGCTTCAGCTTCTGCAGCCCAGCGCCCCAAGCAACAAATCATCACCACCCAAATTCTTCAGGAAATTGTGGCACTGAACCTGCAGGGTCTGTCCTGGGATCAGATTGCAACCCAATTGGAATTCACCCAAGCCACAATAATGCAGGAATTTAATAAATAAAGAGAATCTGATTGGGACAGCCAAGAAGCCAAAGAAGGCCCTAAGTCCCAAACCACCAAGGTGTACCCAATTATGCTTGACCTCCTGCAGCAGGACCCAAGCTTCCCCTAACCCAGGTCCAGAAGCAAATTGTGCATCATGGGATTTGGGTGTCTGAGCGCATGGTGCAGCTCTGGATGTATGGCAAAGTGGTGTCAGTCCATGTGTTGACCAATGTTGCTGGCAACCAATGGGATGGCAGTGAGAATTCCCCATATGATCCTGCAATTGAATCCACCTTAGTCCAATGCCTAACAAGTTTATCCAATGGCATCATGTACATTGATACTACAAGCTATCTATAGCTTTTAATCATTTTGGTGAGCAAGGAAAAGCCGCCACTCAAAAAGGAAGGAAGAAGGTCAAGAAAGGGACGTTTATTGGTGCATTTCTGGCTATTTCAGCCAAGAGCTTTTTCTACTATTGGAAAAACCCAGATTTCATTGATGGCTACTTGTACAGCCACATCCTTGGTGGCTTACTTGACTCCTGGGATGGCTCAAATTCAAAGCATCAGGTTTTCTTGAGCCACCAGATGGAGGGTAGCTCCACCACTCTTGAGGCCATCCAGGAACACGGACACCAGGCCTCAGTGTACCCAACTGGCCATGCTGACATCTATCTGGCCAATATTGTGTTCTTCAACATTGGATCTACACTACAGGAGCGCCGCCCTCAGGCTTTCAACAACCTCTATCTTGGGGTCCTTGACTACAATTTTCTCTTTGGCTGCCAAATGGTGGCTGACTTGTTTACCCAAATTGTCTTCCATGTGAACATGGGCAACCAATCACAGAAGGATAAGTGCCTACCACCCTGTGCCACAGCCACCCACCATCCAATTAAGCCAATGACAGACAAGGAATATAACAAGAGTTATATGGCAGCCATCATGTGTGATCCTCCTACCCCTACTCCCGCCACCACTACCCCCCACCTTCCAGCCCCACCCACCCAATCCCAGACCTCACAGTCCAGCACCGTCTTAACATCTTTCTTCCTTCCCACACTATTCTACCTACTAGGCATCACTCTTCCCTGCCCCCAATAAACCCCCTGTTGCCAAACATTTTCTATTTTCTATTATCTTTATTTTTAATTTCATTTGTTCATGTTCTCTTTCTTTATAGTTGGTTTTCTTATTTATGTTCAGTTTATTTTTATAAAATTATATATTTACTATGCTGTGTATCTAGATCCAGAACACAGTTACTTTTAGTACCCAAACACAGTCTCTTGTGAAAATATTAACAACAATTTGGTGATCATCAAAAGTTGAATTAGAAAATTATAGGTTAATTGTGTTTAGATAAAGTTGTTACTAATCCAAATTCAAAACCTTAATGATAAACTTTAAGCCAATCAGGAGCCAAGTGATAAAGTGATTGTTGTGAAATAAAGGGTCATTTAATAATTCTTTGATGCATGTGTGCTAATTAATCCAATTGGCTGGTTTTTTTGCCATTGTGCACCATTGCCGCTGTGGCAAGTTGTTGTTGAAGTAGTGCCCAATCAGCTGCTGAGTTAGCACTAGTCCACCAACAACTTGCCACAGCAACAATGGCGCACAATGGCAAAACACCCAGCCAATTATATTAATTAGCACCCATGCATCAAAGAATTCTTGAATGACCCTTTATATCACATCAATCACTTTATCACTTGGCTCCTGATTGGCTTAAAGTTTATCATTAAGGTTTTTAAATTGGATCAGTAACAACTTTATCCAAATACAATTAACCTATAATTTTCTAATTCAAATTTCAATGATTGCAAAATTTTTGTTAATATTTTCACAAGGGGCTGTGTAAAGTGCCAAAAATAATATGGCAATTAAGGAAACAATGCCGACACAAAGCAAACAACACATATTGAGTTAAGCGTAAAACATATACAGAATGGGTAAAAAGATGAGATATTGTAGTAAATGGAAAAACAAACAGGAATAAACAAAGAGGCAATAGTATCAGAATAATACAGATTCTATTGGGTTAATGCTATAAAAACATTTGGAAAGGTTAGTAAAAAACAATGAGAGAACTTAAGAAGTTATTGAAGGACTTTGACTCTGCAATTGCAGAGATCAAAGAAATCAACCACAAGGTCAAAGCAAGAGTTAATTTCACCTCCTTGAAGGGGACAAAATAGACAAGGTGTCTTCAAAGGCCCTTATGACTAAAATACTAGACACCCCTGAGAAGACAATTGAGCGCTTACTCAACATCCAGAAGACAGTGGTCAAGGGCCTCCAGTTTAAGGTGCACAATCTTTCTGTGCCTTCTGTCTGGGTTGACAACCCTGAGATGTATACATATCTCAAGCCAGAAAAGTGTACCAGGAAAGAGAACACTGAATTGCCAGCACTTTTGCTTTCACCAAGAATGGCTAAGCCTGCTGAAGCTGCTGGCAAGGAGGAAACACACAAAAGTAACCTAAAAAACAAAATTAAAAAAATTTAAAATTCTTACCTTTTTTATAAAACATAGATGGTGAAATCCGCTGAGTCCTGGTCCCCTTTGTCCCTGCCACATTCTACGCCAACTACGCCAATCATGTGGCAAGGCAGCTGTTTCTATCCCCCCAGTCTTGCGCAAGCTGGAGGACCGCATCCACAGGTCCTTTCTGATGTCACAGGAGGCATTGGCTGAGTTAATGCATGCCAAGGGAGCATCTGAGGGGCAAGTTCCTTAGGTTGAAGTTCCTAAGATTTAAAGTGCAAAAATTGAAAATGGGACCCCCAAAAAGTGCAAAAATTGAAACACTATGTAGGGTGCAAAAATTGAAAATATCAAAGATCAAAGTGCAAAAATTGATTTTCCAGAAGTTAACTTTAAAGCAGAATAAAATACAGTTTATAATATAAAACTATATGTTTTAAAAACTATTCTAGACTAAAGAGACCCCAAGAAATTCATTTCTTCAATAAAAAATATATGCTAGAAAATAAAAAGATCTTTAAAGTAGCTGCTTTTAAAAGAAAGTTTATTTTAGTTTCAAAAGCAAAATTAGAGTAGAATTTATATGTAACTGTATTCAATTGAATATAAGATATGAAACTACACAAAAAACTACTTTATAAACTATAAGTTCAATAAAAAAAGTTTAACTGAATTTCCAGCTTATGTAAAGCTATAATAATACTTCAGTATAAGCAAAATAAAGGATTTTTCATGCAAGATACAAGCATATGATTTTAGGTATTTTGGTTTATTAGTGATCTTATTTAAATGATAAAAATTATAGAGCCTATCATTAAAATAATATAAAGTACATTACTTTCTTATTAAAGCTATACTATACAATTTTATACTTAATAAAGGATATAGTCTTAAATCTTAAATATAAGTCACAATATTCAAAGATATCAAGAATCTTTCACTTACATATCATAAAATGAAGACTTGAACATTATTATGTTAAAAACACTGTACTTTCACCAAAAGATGATATAGATAGTTCAAAGTTGTATATCAAAGAGAAACATTTTATACATTTTATTTTACTTCAAAACATATAGTAAAAGATATAGTAGAAGATAATTGAGGATAATAATAGAGAGAGGATAATAGAAGATAATTGAGGATAATAATGGAGAGAGAATAATAGAAGATAATCAAGGGTAAGAATGGAAAGAGGATAGTAGAAGATAATTGAGGTTAATAATGGAGAGAGAATAATAGAAGATAATCAAGGGTAAGAATGGAAAGGGGATAGTAGAAGATAAGTGAGGGTAAGAAAAGGAGAAGAGAGGAGAAGAAGAGAAGAGAAGAAAAAAGAAAGTTTTTTCTACTTGGTATCAGATTTTATATAATCCACCCTCTTGATGACGCAGAAATTTTTAAAAGTTTTGTTGGCCCCTGGCGCAGCCAAGGGGCCAACAAAACTTTTAAAAAATTCAAGGAGGAATGAGAGGTGGAAAGGAAAACCCTTCAAAAAAACTTAAGAGCTTATTGAACTTTGGTTTAGGCACTTCAATTTCTGCACTTTGTTTTGTGCACTTTGATTTGGGCACTTCAATTTTGTCCCCTGAATTAACATAGGGAAACATAGTACAATATTATATCAATTTAATATTTTTTGAAATTGCCTCCAAAACACACCAATTTATCAATATTGAAATAAAATAAAAACCTACCATAAAACTTTATTTATTTTTTATATATTTAAATATCAGGTCTTAAAGAATCTACATGAGGAATTTCAAAAGTTTTTATTAATTATTTAAAATTTTATAAACTTATAAAAAGTGTGACTAAATCTAAAAAGTCAATTTTCAATTTCCTCACTTTTGATTTGAGGAACTTAATAAAACATAATGAATAAAATGTCAATTTTTTGCAAAAATTTAATATTAAGTGGTCCTAGTTTTTTGGTACCTTTTTGGATTTTGATCTGACTACTTTTTGATTTCTACACCCATTAAGAAACTATATGTAAATTTTTAAATAAATTTTTATGAGATAAAATTTTATTTTTTAAAGATAAAGAGCTTATAATAGTATTTTATATTAATATTTGAACAAAACAAATTTAAAAATTTGCTTAAAGTTTAAAAAGCTTTTTTTAGCTCTTGATTTCTTTTTTTACATATAGAAAAAAGAATTTAAAATTTAAAATTTAAAAAAAATTAATTATGATGTGTCAAATATTAAATTGAAGATTTTTTGCACTTTAATTTTTGCACTTTTGATTTTGTTCCCTCTATTCAAAGAGGTAAATAAATTCTATTTTAAAAGCCAAAATAAATTAAGGTGTGCTTTAAATTGCATCAATTTGGGCACTTCAAACTTGGTTTTTTGATTTTAGCTACTAGTAAAAACATTTTAAAAAAGTCAAATTTAAGAAAAATATTAAATTTTTTGGGGAAAATTTTTATTGAAAAAAAGTGCGGAGATCAAAAAATCCATTGATTTGGAGATTTTGATCTCCATACTTCAACTTTAGGCACCTGCCCCATCTGAGTGGGCAGTTACTTCCTACAAGGATGCTCAACTGGTCCACCTGGACCCGGTATCACTCAGTGGAGTTTACTGTGTAAACTTCATTGAGCTTGTTTTGGACGTCCTGGCAACACTCCCATTCAAGAACATACTGGAGATGGGCCAGGCCCATGCAGCTGCTTGCTTCTGCTTCCCAGTGGAGCACACACTCTTACCTTCTTGAGAACTTTGGGCGCGCGGTGGGCAAATTGGCTGTTGCAGACAAAACAGCTGTCAAGAAAACCAAGATCCTCCTTGTCAACTTTGGGTTGGCCTGGAGCACTGACAAAAGAGGGGTCCCTCTGGCAATGGAGCTCACATTTTCCAAGACCAAGCACAAGAAGAAGATCAGTACTGTGTATAATAAACTCTGTGAGTTTACAAAGCCTTTGCTGGACAAAGGCTTCATCTTGTTATTTACCTTGGGTATCTCTTTTACTTTGGAATGGGTGCAAGCGTGGAGGACCTGGACAGGGTCCTTCTTGGGATTGACAAGGCCAGGATCTCCCTGGATGGGAAGAAGGTCCCCCCCAGATACAACTTGGTTGACCATGTGATCCAGGATGCCCTGGTCCTGGTTGAGATATACAGGTTTGCAGCCCTGCCTGAGCAGCTGCTGCTTCACTCCCACCTGACCCTACTGCCTTTCACCAGCAGGCAGGAGTATTTCAATCAAGGTGTATTCACTGTCTACAGTCTGGCGGTGGAGGTTGTGCGCCACCTTCATCTCCAGGTGGGTACATACCAAAGAACCCATTACAGGCACCTTTAAAACTCTCTTTTCCAATCAATATATTTATATTTTAGATTATTTTTATTTATAAAAATTTTAAAAAATTTATTTTAGCAAACAAGTTTTGCAAAATTAATCCCAGAGAAGTTTTTCATAAAATCATAATAATATATGTTAATAAAAGATGCTTCTAATTTGTACATTATACATTTAATTTTTTATTCCATTTTTATATTTATTTGATAAGAGTGATATATATATTTGTGTAATCCAGTATCAAGTGTTTGGGATAGCCTCAGATGCCATAATAAAAAAATTATAAAATAAATAAATTATTAATCTTCATTGATGGTCCCGCTGAATGTGATTGTGGGCTTAGAAGCTTCTAAATATAAAATGATAAGTAATGAATCCTAACGAGTAAATTAGAGAATATAGAAAAAGGCGGACACGCAAAGCCTTTAATTGATTGGCTGTTTGGCAAGGCACGCGGGGATAAAAAAATCAGTGTGGCCATAGAATTTGGCCACGGTCTCAGCTGGGAGGGTGTGGATCCCGGCCTGCAGCAAATCAAAAAGGTCCTTGGTCCCAGTTGGGGTCCCTTGCTTGATGACTTGCTTGAGCCACCCAAAGACTTCCTCAATGGGATTTAGGAAGGGCAAATAAGCAGGGGGGAAGAGAAGGTGCAAATTTGCTGTGGCCAATTGCTGGGGGCCCACTGCAATGCTGGTGTCAATTGATGGAAATTCTTCAAGAATATCTGCCACCTTATGGAGACCAACGTTATCCAGCACAATTACATTGGTGAAACCCGGGCTCGTGCGCCTCAGGTGCTCCTGAACCAATTGGAGGAATGATAGAAAGGTACAGCTGGGTCATTATTTGTTAGATTAATCTGTTTCCTATTAACTGTGCTACTTAAAACTTTAAAATTTTGTTTTAATTTTCTTATCAATAAATTTAAATAATTACAACAATTATATCAAAATAAATCTTATTTAATCCTTATAATATAAAAACCTATATTAAATTAATCATTTTCTACTTACAGCTAAATTAAACTGTATTAAAAGCTAGTAACAATCTTATTTCATATACCATTATTTCTTGAAAGCTGATTAGTACAAAATGACATCATTCTAAAAATAGCAACCTAAAAATACAATAAAAACTGATATGATGCTTTTTGTTGGAAATTAAATTGTTGCCTAAAATCTTAGCTTTTTAAAATATTTAATTTAAAATATAATAATTTTTGAATCCCTCTTTTTAAAAAGAGGGCAGATAGCTTTTTTGCATATTTAATAAATATTAAATAATTTTGGATTTTTTAAAAAAAAATCTAGTAAAAAGTTAAAAAAAAACTAAAACTAAAATTAAAACTGAACTTTTATTGAAATTTCAGTGATCTCATTTAGCATAAGTAATTTATTCTTAAGTTAGATTTTATAGAAAATATATAATAAGAACTTATAAGAGAGTAAAAGTTTTTCTTTTCAAAATTTTAAGTATTTAATATTAATAAAATAGCTTTATACAACTATTTAATAAAATTATATTTTTATACTGTATGCTAGAGATAATATGTATAAAAAATTCAAAAATAAAAAAGAATGTATCAAAATCTTGCTTTATTTAATTAAATTTTATAAAGGTTAAAATTTATTTGAACTAAATGGAAAATGATCTTAGTCATTGTATCTATAAAAATAAGATACAAATTTAATTATACAAGAAAATATTTATATGTGATTAGAAAAACATTTTTTTGATAGATTTAAAATATATAAAGTTCATTTTTTAAGAACTGTTAAAGATTATAATAAACTTAAGTTTATTTAAAAAAAGGTTTTTGAGTTGGTTACTAAAAGTAAGCTAAATAATGATTTATACTTTAAATTTAGTTTACTGATTAAAATATCATACTTTAAGAGTTAATTAGCATATTTTATTTCAAATAATAATTTTATAAGCTTACATTCAAAGCCACTTCAAGATACTAAATTGGTATTGAAATATAAAATTGCAGCACAATTCTGAAAGCTGAGATTAAGGGCTTTCTAATGATACTAGTTTGAGCAAGATTGAAGTACTATTCGCAGAAATATCAACAGTTAACCAGAATATAAAAAGGGGTAAATAAACAATGATATCAGACTTCAGGGGTGATATTGATAAATTAAGGAGATCAGTTGGGGGTCAGTTGGGGATTTATGCCTGTAGTGCAAAAGCTCAGCTAACATGGTATTTAAACAGCTCAACTTTACAGAAATTTACTTTACAATCTACACCTTTACTCCTCTCTGATAACTGCACATCTATTTCCAAGCAAGAACTGCCTGAACCAAGCCAAGGAACCCAACCACTATCATTATGGAACCTATCAAGTTTGCACCTCAGATGACACCCTTCTTCTCACTGGGGGCTTTTACTAAGAGAGAAAGGATCTCTATGCTTAAACAAACATTCCTTTTTACTGCTGGCAGTGATCTTAACAGCTTTGTTGAGCATTTCTTATTAAAAACAGAGTTTGGAAAAAGTACCTTCTTACCTGTCATACAAAATTCTAAGACAGATGATTTCCTTAACAACCTAAAGGAATTGATGTCAGAGTCCCCTTCCAAGCACCTTCCTTCCCTAAGAGCATTGGTTACATCAAGCTACAGTCTGAAAGAGCTTTGGGATTGTGGATTTAAAATGACAAAAAATGAGTATTCATATTCTAAAAAAATAAAAAATGCTAAAAAAGTATCATTAAATTCAAAAAATAAAAAAGGAAAAAATGATTCAGTAAAGAAAGAAAACATAAAAAATATTTTAAAACATATATTAAAAAATTCATTTCCAACTAGCCAATTCACTAAAAAGTCCCCTGGATTGATTTATGAAGAATTACAAAAAGAGTTGAGTGAATACTCAACTAAAATAAAATACTCATTATTGAAAACAAAAAAAGAAATTTACAAAGATATGAAAAGAAAAAACAATATTTCTATTTCACTTTCCACTTTCTATAAGCTTATTCCTAATAATATAATTAAAAGCAAAAAGAAAACTGATATGTGTAACATTTGCAACTTAAAAAAGTCATTAGAAATGAAGAAAAAGGATTTGAGTATAAAGAAGTTGCCATTGCCTTAATCTATTAAAGAAAATTTGGAATCTATTGACCTACATGAAAAGTTTTATAAGCATCAAAATAAAGAATATATTAGTGATATAAATAATCTTGATAATAATTCATGTGTTATAGTAATAGACTATAAAGAAAACTTTAAAATAGGTGGGGGTCCTATAGAGACAAATAATTGTTTTTATGAGAAAATACCTATTTCTTTATTAGGATTTGCAATTGCTTTTAAAGAAAATGAGAAAATTAAATATGAGTATCATCACTTTTTATCTGAAATTTTATCTCATGACTCTTTGTTTTCAGGTCAGTGTTTGATAAGTCTGCTTAGAAATAATAAATTTAAGAATATTAAAAATATTAAAGTTTGGACTGATAATGGTAATCATTTCAGATCTTATGAATTCTTATATTATCTTTTTAAAGAGGTACCTAAAATTATAAAAGGAACAATTAAGTTTAATAGATTTGTTGAGTGTCATGGCAAAAGTATTGTTGATGGTCATTTTGGTGTATTATCTAAAATATTTAAACAAAAGGAAAATGAGATGTATATAAAAATATAAATGATCTCAAAATGGTTTTTGAGAGAGAGGAAGAAAGAAAGGGTCTATATGAGACACTTGTAAATAATTCAGATGTTTCCCAAAAAATCTTTTTTCACATCTATTATAGAAAATCTAGGCCTAAAAAAAGCTGGCTTGAAGTCAAAGCATTTTATGTTAATCTTTCATAATTAATGAAAGATGGTGAGCTGTATGTTTCACCTTTGACATTTGAGGATGTTAACGAGTACTCCAAAATAAATTATTGTGCAAAGTTCTGCACAAATGACAGAGAAACAAAGAGAGCTGATACTACTAAAGGATTAGTAGGACATGTTCATGAAGTTGGATGCATAACAAAAACTTATATTTCACATAGGGTAAATAGTCTTTTAAATACAACAACTTTTTTTTCTAAAAATAACTAAGAAATTAATTATATGAGCCAAAGATAGGGTAATAGCAATTATAGCTTTGGGGCTGCTATTACTCTCCCATGCAACTCATATATTTAATTCTTGGCTTATTAAAATAGAAAAAAGGGTTTTAGCAAAAAATACAGCTAATAGAAATAAGATTTATTTCTATTATTTGTATATTTTACACTATTAAACTTTTCTTCAGTAAACTAAGCATTATACTAATGTTCGAAAAACATAAGTTTATGACTTAAATGATACCAAAGAAGTTAAAAGGCTTTGAAATGCTTAAGCTGGCGCCTTGGCTTAATCTAACAAATAAAGACCCATATGTTGGTGACCTCAACACCAAATACAATGTCAAAGGTTGAATTGCCAAAAACCAAAGGCAGAACAGCATCAAAACTTCTACAGACTGTGTATATTGATGTAATCAAGCAGTGGGTATCCAAGCATTGCCACCTGGATTCACCTGCTGTCCAATTAATGCTGGCCGCAGAGTTCAGAATTTCTGTCTCCAAAACCCTTGTCTAAAAAACAATGGTTGATTTGGGCTTCTCTTGGAAATTACTGGGGATTTCTCCATACAATAGGAAAAGCAAGAAGACCATCAAAGATTGACACATTTATGCTGAGACTTATCTGGTCCTAAAGGAGACTGGGAATGTCTAGTTCTTTTATATTGATGAATTGTTGTTTTCCTCCTCACTCAGGTCTAGGCATGGGTGGGTCAAGAAGTGGTCCAAGGATGGTATAGCACATTGTTCATATGTCTGTTCCCAAACATATTCTATGGTAGCTCTTCTTGGTCCTTGTAGGTTGGGCCAATATCAAATGATCAAGGGTTCTCATAATAGTGGGACCTTTCTTGATTTTCTTCAAACTGTCAATGAGTAAATTTTGATTAATTGACACATTACAACCAACATTGTTGTGCTTGATAATGTCAGGCTCCACAAAGTGGATTTGGTTGTGTCTGAGGTCCCACCAATTGATAAAAACCGCCTCACCTCCAGCCATCAGCTTGTGGATTGTCCAATGAGATTCCTCTTTGTCCTGCCATATTCTCCATTTCTGAAAGTCAATCAAGGAAGTGTTTGATTGGATCAAAAATAAGGTGAAGAAAGGCCTCCCTCAGGACACCAAGAATCTCTTCAATATTCTCAAGATCAACCAATTTGCGATACCATTTGATGGTGTGGCAGCTTTTTACAAGCATTCTGAATCCTTCCTGTCCAAAGTCCTTGCCTCTGAGCCAATCAGATAAATGGGCACTCTGGATTTTATTTGTTTTATCTTGTTTTATTTTGTTTTATTAGGACTCAAAAATTATTATTTATATACAATGACTTGACGTTGAATTGTATTATAGACATATAATAATTTGTACACCAGTTAAATAAAATTACTTATGTTGGATATAGAGACATATATTTTTATTATATTGCAACAGATATTGTATTGACTGTAGAGCTAAAAAATAAATAAATTAAAAAAGATAGAAATATGTTAATTTTATTTTTTTAAATGTGAACCCTTTTTAGTACTCTGGCTTTTTTAAGCCACAAATTGGACATTGCAAGTCATCACCTGATCTTATTGATTTAGTGCCACTATAGCCACACAAAACAAAAACCAATTATTTTCATATATCTCTTACAGTAGTTTTAAAAGCTATGGCAACAAGCAAAAAAATTCAGATTTAAACAAAATGAACTCAGATTTAAACAAAATTGAAATGAATTCAAAACTATTGTAAATCAATATAAATTTGTTTATTTTTAATTTTGTTTAAATCTGAGTTCATTTTGTTTAAATCTGAATTTTTTTGCTTGTTGCCATAGCTTTTAAAACTACTGTACTAATTAGTACTTATGGCGCGGGTTAAGCATAGCAAATCTATTTATCAAATCATATTAAAAGGGAAAAGTAATTTGAGTTCTAAAAAATTACTTGTTTAAAACATAAGTGAAGCAGACAGCTCAATGCAGATAAATAGAGCTCTTGTTGTTTAACTATGTAATATATGAACCTGTACTTGACAATCAAACAAGTAAACAAATTTATAAGTCATATTTTACTATTACATGTGTTTGCATTATTATACTGTCTCTTTATTATTATTAACCTAATTATATATTACTATTATAATTTAAAAATTAAAATTAAATTGCAAGAGAACATTTTTATTAGGGGGATGCAAATTGCAAAGGGGAATGCAATTATTCCAGGGTATTTACCCCAAAATTAAATTTTCTGCTAATGTGTCTAATTGGGACCACATACTTTTTTGTATGTGGTGGACAACTCTGGATGCAATTGCAACAAGGGTGACGCTCAGCACCCCAGTGGTTGCTGAATGCTTAATAAAAGGCAATTGTGTAAGAAAATTGATTAGTAAGTTCTTTTTGGGAGGCATGTAATAACCAAAAAATGATGCCAGTGCAAAGGAGTTGTACAGGATGTGCTCAACTGTCCTGTACCCCCATGGTGTCTTCTGACGTTCTAGTGCTAATTGACATATATCCATTTGAATTGGTATGTCCTCTAACTTTTTAACATTTGTTTTTAATGTACAGTGTAATAGTATTTCTAGGTATGTTGCAATGTGAATCCTTTGAGAGGTATATTTTTCTGAAAACATGCATAATTTTTTATATGTATGAACTAATCTGTTGATGTAGGACATGTTTCTGAACTTGAAGATGGGTTTGGGGGCACCTGGCTTGTATCTGCCCCTCATTACTTGGCAAAGGAAATAAATAAAGGCTTTAACTTATTCACAAGGATTGTGTCCCCAACTTTATTTGATTATGCTTTAAACACTTTGTTGAAAATTTTAGTTTTGAGATATTCTGGTCCTATTTTAAAGTCTGTTTTTGAGATTTTTTCATATTCATTTATATTTGAAAATAGGAGTGTTCACAGCATTTGTAAATATATTCATTTGTCAAGTATATACTTCTGGGAATTATAATAAACAAAATAAAGGGGGAAATTAAGAAGAGAATGATACTTTATTTGATAAGAATATACAGTATTATATATTATTGTGGGAAGCCACATACTGTCCATGTATGTCATGGTAGTATGGGGCTTATCTTAGTAATATTCCTCTCAAGTCACAGGGTCTACTCAAGTTGTGTTCCACTTAGGATCAGGATTGTGTGATCCCTGTAATAGATGGCCAAATGATAATGGTGCCACCAACTTAGTGATTAGTTGGTGAGCCATTTGGTGACTCATTTGGTGAACTAATCAGGGTGTTAATTCCACAAGAGGGAGTAATCAAAGATTTTTGACACATTGAAATTCATCTTGATATTCCCTTGAATTTCATTCCTTTCCTTAAAGTTGATTATTCTGCCTATCTTGTAGACTTCCCTAACCCACAGCAAGCACCCTGCGGGTGTCAAGTATTCCTTTTTCTTTGCTTCCCTATTTTTAAATTCATTCATGCTCATTTAAATTACTTTATTAATTTTGTTTTGATTTATTTGTTTTACAGGGGCTACCAATGATTGGTAACCCCCGTAAAAGTAACTGGGCGTAAAGGCTGACACTTTGGCAACCTTGTCCCCATTTCTTGTTATAACTAAAGTAAATATAAGTAAAACATAAATAAATTTACTAATTGTTTCCCCTGCGGCCCCCTCATCCACAGGCACCCCTTCTGCAAACTTAATGAGTGTTGGCTGCTCTTCATTTGATTTCCTGGGCTTGATTTTTTTTAATTTTATGTGCTACTTGTGTTTCCTCTTGATTTTTATTTGATAAATTTTCATAGTTTATTGTAGCTCTTCTGCTTCTTGATTGTGCTTCATTTTCATCTGTTTCCGTTTGATCAGTTTACTCTTCATTTGTGTTAATTTCCTTTGAACTTTCAGTTCCTTCAATCAATTTGAAATTTTGAGTATTATTTTGGTTGTTTTTTTGTAAACTCCCACAAGTTGTAACTTTCATTGTTGAAATTCAAACGTTTAAGCATTTCCTTTAGTAGATTTAAAACTGTTTCCTTGTGTTCTTCTTTGACTATTGTTCCCAGGCTATTTTTTGCAGTTTTGTTTTGCTGGACCAAAGCCCTTTCCTCATTTCCCAGCTGATTTACTACAATTTCCCTGATGTTATGTTCAAGCTCAACAACCTTTTGGAGAACTGACTCTAATTTGTTGATAAGGCTGTAGATATTTGACATGTTGTTTGAATTACATCAAAAAACTGGTTTTTATAGTACTACCTTCAACGCATGAATATTTTTCATCATCAATAATTAATTAAAGACCATAAATGTAAAAATTTTATTAGAATATTGCAATTAGACATCAACTCTTGATATTTTGATAAAATTTGCATAACTCAGTGCGTTTTATTTAATAAAATTCATTGTAAACAAGGCTTTTTTCATTATAATTTATATAAATGGACTGTGTTTATATTAGAGAGCCATTAACGCTTAGTACAAATATTGATGCATAGTGGATTTTACAGCCTGCATATTTACCTATTGATAATAATTCTGTAAACTTTTTAGTCAGATTTTGTGAGGTAATAATAATATAATGGATCAATAAATTACTGCTTATGACCATTAATTAGCTGATTTTTTTTGCTGTGACAATTGTGCATTTTCTGATGTTTACGCATTAGTATCTAATTGGTTGGTTTTGCATCCAATCACACAGGCAATAGGATGGAAAACCAACCAATTGGATACTAGTGCGTAAACATCAGAAAATGTACAATTGCCACAGCAAAGAAAATCAGTCAATTAATGGTACTAAACATTAATTTATTGACCCATTACATTATTATTACCTCAAAAATCTGACTAAAAAGCTTAAAAAATTATTACCAAAAGGTAAATATACAGGCTGTAAAACGCACTATGTATCAATATTTGTACTAAGCATTAAAGGCTCTCTAATATAAACACAGTCCATTTATATAAATTACAATGAAAAAGCCTTGTTTACAATGAATTTTATTAAACAAAATGCATTGAGTTATGCAAATAATATCAAAATATCAAGAGTGGATTCAAATTGTAATATTCTAATAAAAAATTTACATCTATGGTCTTTAATTAATTATTGATGATGAAAAATATTCATGCGTTGAAGGTAGTACTATAAAAACCAGTTTTTTGATGTAATTCAAACAACATGTCAAATATCTACAGCCTTATCAACAAATTAGAGTCAGTTCTCCAAAAGTTTGTTGAACTTGAACATAACATCAGGGAAATTGTAGTAAATCAGCTGGGAAATGAGGGAAGGGCTTTAGTCCAGCAAAACAAAACTGCAAAAAATAGCCTGGTGTTGCAACCAAGTTTCCAGACTTGCCTGCTAACGTATCTTACAATACACAGGGGGCACTTGATGAGCCACCCCTTGACATATCTAATGTTATGGATTAATCTGATTGCAATATCAAATGGTGGGTACTTCATCCTAATTAGGAGTGCTACCAATTTGACTTGCTAATCCCCGCCCAAGTTATTCCTTGGCTTCAAATCTTACATGGAACTTCCCACTATGCCACCCCCTTGTGGCCTTGTGGCTTTCCCCATATAGTATATTAATCATTATATTCTACAATAAACAATACCTTATTCTTATTATTCTGTCCTTTCTATTGAACTGTTGTCTTCCCCAATTCCAAGTACTGAATCCTCATTGGTTCAGTTGCAACAGTGGTAGTAGCAGTAGGTTTATGACCTACCTAAAACAAAATTCCCCCCAAGAAAGGACAGAGTACGGGCCGTATGGCTACTCCCCAACAAGAGACCTTCCTGCTAATCCCCAAGGGGGACATCCCTGAAGGGTACGTCATCTATCAAGACCAGCTAGTTCTCACCAGTGTGTGCAATTGGCTCCGCCTCAGGCAGCGTGACGCCAGTGTCACCCTGCCCCAGTCAGACCTGTCCCAGCGCATGCTCAACCTTCAGATAGAATCCTTTGCTGGTGGCATCAAAGGGGCCAACATTGTCAGTTGGCTCCAATCTACTGAAACCCACCTTTGCATCTGTCAGGTCCCTGAGCCCATGTGGGTTGCCACTGCATCTGGTCACCTCACAGGGCCCGCTGCTGTGTGGTTCACCAACTGGGCCAGCCAGGAACTTGATGTTACCTGGGCAGCATTCTGAGACACCGCCAAGTCCCACTACAGCAAAACCTTCTCCCCCATTGTTGTGAGAACTCCTCTTCTAGCAATCAAATAAACTGGTTTTGTTCCTGAGTACCTTGCCACCTGGCAACAAGCTCTTACTGCCACCCCCAAAGCTGTGACCAACAGAAATGCAATGCTGCTCACTCTCATCATCAATTGGTTAAAACCCCATATCTGCAAGTGGGTCCCTGTAAGTTGCTGCACCTCCATCAATGACTGCTACAAGGCCATTGTGGAGGCTAACAACCAGGCCTCAATGGGCTTCTGCTGTACTAGTGATGCTCCATCCCAACCATGTACCACACCTGGCAATGGCCACAATCAAGTAGGCTGCCACCAGCCCCATCAGCAGGATAATGGGACTAAACGCCCCTGCAAGGGGGAGCTTCAGCTAGTGCAGATTGAGGATCAGGGAAAAGCCTGGGGGTTGTAGCAACAAGAGGCCTTGAAACCCCACCTGACCCATCCTCTCAGTCCCTGCTCACAAAAAATCCCTGCAACTACAACATTCACAAAGTCAAAACCCTGGACATCTTTCAAGTCCACAGTGACAACCCCTTATTGCAAGTGAGTCACTCCTCAAATAAAGTAACATGCTTGTCCTATCCCTTCTGTTTCTGTGGGAACACCCACAAATTACTGGTAGATACCAGGGCCAATCACACTATGGTGGACCAAGTGTTTGCCAACTCTCAGCAATTAGACTGAGTGCCCAGCAGGTTCAAAGCAGTACAAGTAGCTGACTCCCGCAGAGTTGCCATCACCCACAAGACAGTACCCTTCTCTGTGAGAATGAACAGCATCCAGGTTAAGCTCTCTGGGCCAATCATGGCAGGGCTCATCCACAATGTAAAAGCTGGTCTCAACTGGCTTTGGCACAACTGTCCCTACATTAACTGGGATACCTCTGTCATCACCCTCAATAGAAATGGGGTGGGGTTCCAGATTTACCCTGTGGAAATGAGCAAGTTACTCCATGATACTGTGTTTGTCAGAATAACAGAGACAGGCTTGTACAATTTCAAGGAGGGAAACTAGACTTTAACCAATGCTCAGTCAAATTTATCTATGCTAAACTGCCTGCAGTTCCTCCCTTGACCACCTCACCATCACCAGCACTTGCTGCACTCCTCAAGGAGTACAAGGACGTATTCAGTGAGACCCTTGAACAACTACCTCCTCCCCGGGAGATCCAGTACGCTGTACAACTTCAAGGATTGTTACCTAAAGCACAACCATTATACTGTCTTACACCAAAGAAAGATGAAACTCTCCGCCAGCACCTTGTAGACGCGCTTGATAAGGGCTTCATTTGCCCCTTGCTCTCTCCATACGGGGCAGCTGTCTTCTTTGTAGCAAAGAAGGACGGGTCCCTTTTCCTGGTCACAGACTACCCCGCCCTAAATGAGGTGACAGTTAAGAACAAGTACCCCCTGCCGCTGATTGATGGCCTGTTTGATACACTTGCAGGTGCAAAGGTCTTTAGCAAGATCAATCTCACTGTGGGATACAACCAGGCCCACATTGCACCAGGGGATGAGGCAAAACCTGCCTTCTGCACGCGCTACAGGTTGTTTGAGTGTTGCGTCATGAACTTCAGAATGACCAACACTCTCTCCACTTTTGCCATGTTAATGAACAAAGCATTTGAGGAACTGATTGGAAAATGTGTGGTTGTGTACCTTGACAACATTATTGTTTTCAGTCAAGATCAAACCATGCACCTCCAACACCTCTGTGCTGTCCTCAACACCCTTTGGAAAAACCAGCTAAAAGCTAAACCCTCCAAATGCAAGTTTCTCAAGTCAGAGCTGTTATTCCTTAGGCACACCATCTCTGCCCAAGGGATAAAGCCCAACCCTGCCAAAATCAAGGCAATCACCAGCATGCCGCCTCCCACTGATGTGGGCCAGGTGCAGACATTCCTAGGCATGGTTGCCTACATATGCAAGTTCATTCTCAATTGCGGGAAACTAATTGCACCTCTCACTGAGCTTCTCAATACCAAACAGTGCTTCAATTGGACCCCTGTCAGAGATCAAGCCTTTGATATGTTGAAGCAAAGGCTCACAACAGCACCGGTACTGCAGTTCCCCAATTGAAACCGGCAGTACAAACTCAAGACCAATGCCTCTGACAGGGCCATAAGGGGCGTGCTAAGAGTAGAAACTGACAATGGTGTCTTCCTCCCCGTGGCATATGAGTCCAGGAAACTTACTGACTTGGAAAAATGCTACCCCATCCATGATAAAGAATTGGCAGCCATTGTACACTGTGTTGAGAAGTGGCGTTGTTACCTGGAAGGAGCTACCTTCCCACCCCGCGTTCTGACAGACCACAAGTTGCTCCAGTACTTCAACATGCAGTCTCACTTGACACGCCGCCAAGCAGGATGGGTTGAGCGTCTATCCCCCTACCAGTTGTACATCAAGTACAAGCCTGGAAAGGAACTTGTCACAGCTGACGCTCTTTTGCAACTCTATGTAGTGTTCATCACTGGGGACAATGGTTTGGATCCAGATTGGCCCATGCTCTACCTCTACCCTGAGGCAACTTGCTATGAGGGCCTTAACTTGGTCACCATCTCCAAATTGAAGGACAACAAAAGCCAGTTCACCACCAATGCTGGTAACGTCTGCTGCCAGGCAGAGACAGGTGAGAAGACGCCTTACATTCCCACCACACAACAAGGGGACACAATATTGCACTACCACCAAACCCTGGGTCATATCAGAGGGATTAACCTCTTTGAGATCACGAAACAGAAGTTTTAGTGGCTGCGCATGCGCCAAGACATCTTGGACCTCCTCAAAATGTGCGTGTTGTGCAAAAAGAACACGTCCAAACCTGCACCCCCAAGTCTGTCCTGCCCATCAAGGCCATGGAACCCTTTGAGCGGTGGGCCCTTGACATTGTGGGGTCACTCCCCAAAGACAGACTGGGAAAGAAGTACATTATCACTGCCATCAACTACTTCACTTGCTGGCCAGTGGCCCGGGAAACAACCAACCACACCACCATCATCACCTGCTTTATTGGCAAGGAAATTGTGGCCTGCTTTGGGTGACCCAAACGTCTCATCACAGATGGTGGCCCTGAACTTGTTGGGTATGTCATGAAGGCATACTGTGCCAAGAATGCAATCCAATGTATAGTTACAACTCCCTATCATCCTCAAGCCAATGGACGCGTGGAACAGTTAAATGGCTCACTGGTTCACTTGATTGCCAAGCTCTCATAAGAGCACCCTAACACTGCATGGACTGAACACCTGTCCACCCCCCTACTTATCCTGCAAGCAAGAATCAACAGGGGCACAGGGTTCAGCCCCAGTACCCTGGCCTTTGGGACACCTGACAGTCTGACAGGGGTTGAACAGGAAAAGCTACGGTCCAAGGTTCCTGACAAGCCTCCCCTAGTAACAACTCCATCCCTAGATCAATGGCGTGCCAAAGCCCAGGAAATCAAACACATGCAGATTGCAGGAGAGACAAAGCACCTCAAAGCTAGATACACTGTAGGTGACCCCATCTACACCCTCAATCCCAATTCTGCCAAGTTGGAGCCCAATCACCTAGGGCCCTTCAAGATAGCTGCAGTCTATGACAATCACACTTATCAACTTGAAGATGCCCAAGAAAACACCAAGAAGCTTCACCATGATTGCTTTCACCCCTGCTGCGCCATCCCCACACAAAAGCTGTTTGTGCAGACCTTCCCAGACCTTCTGCAGACTCTGGTCTTGGTGTCTGACAACAAGCAGGGGGCAAGGGGGGGTGTTGCAACCAAGTTTCCAGACTTGCCTGCTAATGTATATTGCAATACACAGGGGGCGCTCAATGAGTTTCCCCTTGACGTATCTAACAACATGAACTAATCTGATGGCAATATCAAATGGCGGGTACTTCATCCTAATTAGGAGCGCTACCAATTTGACCTGCTGATCTCTGCACAAGTTATTCCTTGGCTTTGAACCTTACATGAAACTTCCCATTATGTCACCCCCTTGTGGCCTTGTGGCTTTCCCCATATAGTATATTAATCACAATATTCTACAATAAACAATGCCTTATTCTTATTATTCTGTCCTTTCTATTGGACTTTTGTCTTCCCCAATTCCAAGTACTGAATCCTCATTGGTTCAGTTGCAACACTGGGAACAATAGTCAAAGAAGAACACAAGGAAATAGTTTTAAATCTACAAAAGGAAATACTCAAACGTTTAAATTTCAACAATGAAAGTTACAACTTGTGGAAATTTGCAAAAAAAAACAGAAAGAATACTCAAAATTTCAAATTGATTGAAGGAGCTGAAATTTCAAAGGAAATTAACACTAATGAAGAGTAAACCAATCAAATGGAAACAGATGAAAATGAAGCACAGTCAAGAAGCAGAAGCGCCTCAAGAAACAATGAAAATTCAACAAATAAAAATCAAGAGGAAGCACAAGTAGCACAGAAAATTAGAAAAATCAAACCCAGAAAATCAAATGAAGAGCAGCCAATGAACATGAAGTTTTCTGAAGGGGCGCCAGTGGCTGAGGGGGCCACAGGGGAAACAATTAGTAAGTCTTTTTATGTTTTACTTATATTTACTTTAGTCATAACTAGGAATGAGAACAAGGTTGTTGAAGTGGCAGCCTTTATACCCAGTTGGTTTTATGAGGGTTACCAATCACTGGTAGCCCCTGTAAAGCAAATAAATCAAAATGAAATCAATAAAATAGTTCAAAATAACATCAATTGATATGCAGCAAAAGAAGCAATGAATTGGGAATTCAAAGCGCCAGAAGGAAGTTCAGCTTGGGTCAGAGAAGCCTATGAAGTAGGTACAAGTATCAATTTCAAAGGAATTATGGATATCCAAATAAGTTTCAACATGAATTTTGACAAATATATCTTTGAATACATTGAACAATTTCAAATTTCAACTATGAACACATAAAATAAACCTAAAAAAATTCAATTTCAAGTTCCACAAGAAAACATCAAAGCTGCAATCTTCAATAACTTAATAAAATCAATATCAAATCAAATGGGCAATGCATTTTTAGTCAATAAGATGAAACCTTTATTCATATCTTTTGCAGAGGCATGGGTGGCAAATCCCTCCAAAATGCCTGACTCTCCTTTAATCAAATTTTCAAATACTTCCTATACAAATAGATTAGTTATTATATACAAGAAATTCTGCTAATTTGTAAAAATCTATACCTCACAGCAACTGCATCTTGCTGTTTACCTTGGGGTAGTACTACACTGCATTATGAAGTCAAACATAAAGAAGCTGGAGGACGTCCCCCTTCAAATGGACGTCTGCCGGCTGGCGCTGAATAAAATGAAGACGCCGCGGGGCTACCAAACAGTAGAGCATGTCCTATACAACTGTTTTACTTTGGTTTTGTTATATGGATACACAATACCTCACAAGAACCAACTCCTCACCAATTCCCTTTTGCAACTACCTTTTATAAGACGCTCAGCCACCACTGGGGTGCTGAGTGCCACCCCTCTAGCAACTTGCCCCAGAGTTGTCCACCATGTACAGAAGAGTATGTGGTCCCAATTGTACACATTAGCAGAAAATATAATTTTGGGGTATAATACCCCAGAATAATTGCATTCTCCTTTGAAATTTGCATCCTCCTAATAAATTATCTTCCCTTGCAATTTATCTTTTATTTTAATTTTAATTTTTTAATTTTAATTTTAATTTTATTTTTATTTTAATTTAAGTATTAAAATCTTAATATTTATTTTTAATATTTAGATTTTATTAGTAATATATCTAAATATATTATAAGACAGCAGTTATAGTAAGCAAACACGTCAAATAATAAAAAAATTAAAAATGTGTTTATTTAGTTGCTTGTCAAGTATGGGTTCATATATTACATATTTAAACAACAAGAACTGAATTTATCCGCATCAAGCGTCCCGCTCCACTTATGTTCTAAACAAGTGATTGTTTAGAACTCAAATTACCTTTCCCTTGTAATATGATTTGATAAATATATTTGATATTCTTAGACGCATCATAAGTACTAATTAGTAAGAGATACATGAAAATCATTGGTTTTCATGTTGTGTGGCTATAGTGGCACTAAATCAATAAGGTCAGATGATGACTTGCAATGTCCAATTTGTGGCTTAAAAAAGCCAAAGTACCAACAAGGATTCACAATTGTTTAAATAAAATTAATCTATTTCTATCTTTTTTAATCTATTTATTTGTTAGCTCAACAGTCAATACAATATTTGGTGCATTATAATAAAAATATGTGTCCTCATATCTAGTATAATTAATTTTACTTAACTTTTGTATGTATCCGTATATTTCTATAATACAATTCAACATCACATCATTATATATAAATAATAATTTTTGAGTCCTAATAAAACAAAATAAAACAAATAAAATCCAGAGCGCCCATTTATCTGATTGGCTCAGAGGCAAGGACTTTGGGCAGGAAGGATTCAGAGTGCTTGTAAAAAGCTGCCACCACATTAGGTGACATCGCAAATTGGCTGATCTCAAGAATATTGAAGAGATTCTTGGTGTCCTGAGATAGGCCTTTCTTCACCTTATTTTTGATTCACCCAAATACCTGCTCAATTGGATTCAGGAATGGGGAATATGGCGGGAGAAAGAAAAGTCTCATTAGACAATCAGCAAGCCAGTGACTGAAGATGTGGCTGTTTTTGTCAATAAGGGGAACTTGGACACAACCAGATCCACTTTGTGGAGCCCAACATTATCCAACACAACAATGTTGGTTGTGCTGCTATAATTGATCCAGAGGTATTCCTTTATGGCTTGGAGAAAATTGAGAAAAGTCCTTCTATTGTGGGAACCCTCAATCATTTGATATTAGTCTAACCTGCAAGGACCCAGAAGCGCTATCATTGAATATGTTTGGAAACAGACAGCTGCAAAATGTGCTACACTGTCCTTGGATCCCTTCTTGACCCACCCATGCCTAGACCTGAGTGAGGAGGAAAACAACAATTCATTAATATAAAAGAACTAGACATTCCCAGTCTCCTTTAGGACCAGATAAGTCTCAGCATAAATGTGTCAATCTTTGATGGTTTTTTCACTATTTTGATTGTGCAAAGAAACACCCAGTATCTTTAACAAGAAGCTCAGATCAACCATTGATTAGTAAACAAGGGTTTTTGAAACAGAAAGCCTAAACTCTTTGGCAAGCATTGATTTGACAGCAATCATGTCCAGGTGGCAATCCTTGATCACCCACTGTCTGATTGCCTTGAGATGGGTGGGCTTAAGTAGGCTGGGCTGCCACTTAGCCTTGGCAGATTTAGCAATTTGCCTGGTGTTGTCATACTTTTTGTTGATGTTGTCAATATATCTGGCAGTCACTCCAAATTGGGACACAATATCCCAAACTGTCATTTCCCCGTTCAAGCAGTTGAGGAGAGCTTTACGCTTACTATCTGTCAACAGACGCTGGTCCTTGGATAGTACCACAGCATCCTGGCTAGCAGGCTCAACACAGGGGATGGGGACCTTTGTGTAGAAGGTGGGATCACACTTGCTTGTGATGATGCCGTCAATGGTTGAATAGACCACAGGTGCAGATGGCTCAACAGTGGTGGCCAATGGCTCATAAGACATGTCAAAAACGTGGGGGCATGCAATGGCAACTCTTGGATCCAGAGTGCAGGCCAGGTGACAACTGGGTACACAGTGGAGGTGTAAGTAGCCTTAGTGTTCCTGGTGACCTTGGTATAGGAGACTTTGGTGGCAGGCCTTGAGAGCGGCTTCTGTCTGGGATACAGGCTGGTTGATCTGGCCTGGGATGCAAGAGGTGGTTGACTGGCGCTGACGCCTTGGGAGGCCTGTGTATTGGCATGACTCACCTTGAGATGGGTTCTGGGTCTGTTCTTGGACCCTCTGGGACGCCCTTGTAGACAGGCTGCCCCACAGGCTGGTGCAGGAGCTGGTTGGAAACGGGATTGTCTGTCCATAAAAATAAAATAAAAAATATATATTAGATTAAATATTTATTTATTTGGATTTTTAGTTTAGTTGTGTGTAGTTATTTTCTCTTGATTTAGCCTTGAATAGTAACAGAATTTTTATATCCGTAATTTGAAGTTTATAATATTGTATCCTTTCCAGGGTTGGATAATTTTAAAGCTTAATCACTTTTTATGTCTAAACATGGTTATTGAGATTGAATTTTTAGTTTGATTTTAGTTGTGATGGAGCTTCTTTATTTGAGTTGGTGTTTCCTAGTGTGCTTACTGTATATTAAATTTGAATTCCAGTTCCTGCAATTAATCTTTGAGTTTACTAGCGGCATTCCAAAGTGATTTGTAATTTGGTTCATGAATTTGACAATCCTGCAATTCCAAAAAACATAGTAAATTTAATGAAAATGGTTGATGGATCTGAACGCTTCAAATCTGATTCCACTTAATTCATTTTCTCCATTGGAAATATGCAGTTCAACTTGAAATTAGCAAAGTGTCTATGAATTTCCGCACTTTTAAAAATCCACATAAAAATACAAAGAATTTAATTTAATTAAAAAAAAGCATCCTGCAAAAGTGATTCAAAATTTGGACCAAGGATTTGACAATCCTGCATTTTCACATTTAGGTTCTGAATCTACAGTATAATGGCCAGAATAAAATCCTCCACCAAGATATATGTGACAATTAATATAGTTGACAATAAGCTCAATGTTGTGCCTCTTTCAGATAGAGAAGGCTGCTTAAAAAATCATTCATCATGGTTACTGGTATTTTTCTAGGTGGTTTTAAGTCATTTTTATTTTCTTCTAACAAGAAGAGACCAATAATGACAGTTATTTCACTACTATAACTTAGTAATGTGTATTCAAATAGAGATTTTGGGCACTTTCTACTGGTCAATCACTACTTGCATTGAACTGATTGATACACTTAGCAAATTTGCATAAAGAAAGGCAAAAAATCTACATCTGGGATCATCAAAGTCATGAATCTTCTTTAAAGCCATCTATATTTGCATTGGAGCCTATTGTTTGACCACAATTTTATAGATCAAGATGAAAATACATTTAGTGATAAATTAGTTTTCATACCTGAGGATAAACAACATACACTCACCTCAGAAATAAATCAACTGATCTCAAAACAAAGTTATATAAATTTATATTGGTTAACAATAGACTTAGATATATTTCTATTTTATAAAGTTCAATTGGTTTCTTTCTGAGATGAGTGGATTTTGTTCATCACGCAGGCTTGGAAACTATGGTATATGTTCACATGTAAAAGGTGATGCCCTTAGAGGAGACCTTGTTCCAAGTTTAGCTATAAAATGTTAACTTTAGATTATTGAATTGATTTATGAAGTAGCACAATACATTTATGTTGAAGGATTATTGTGCGTGGTCGGCAGTGGGGTAAAAATCAGGATGTTTCTTGATGTGCTCAAGCAATTCATCACGCTGCTCTTGTAGATGAGTCGGGATGGTGTCAAAAACATCAGTAAAAATATTGGCGATGCTGGGTTTCTTCTTCTCTTCGGCTTGTTTGAAAGCAACGAGAATCTCTTTGCGGATCTCAGCTTTAAAGGCATCCTCTTGTTCCTGATTCCATAAGCCTTGTTTTTCTAGCCTTTTGCGGAAGCGTGTGATGGGATTGTCAAGACGTTTCCAATCTTCAACATCCTAACAAAGTTATTATAAATGGATATGTATTGTGGCTACCTGTTTCGATCTGTATGCTGAAGAATCATCAGAAGTACTGTGATGTCCAACTCTAACATAAAGTTGTTAGTGACGTGGTATCTTTTATTGCATACCTGTATGTCATGGCCTCAATTAGCACAGGCTTCCCTAAATCAACGGCAATAGCTCGAGCCGCTTTGGTGGCATTATAAACTGCCTGAAAACGTCAGTATTCGGAAACAGATCATCTAATACCAGTATGTCGTTTCCGTCGATTCTGATGGTATCGACCCCATACCCTAGGCTATGATAAATATTGGTTCTCTTTAGAAGTGACGATTACCTATTCCTCGGCTGGCTGATTAAGTTAGATATGTCAAGAAAAGCAGATTACCTATTCCATCGCCACGGTATTGCTCATGTGAAGGGGTAGAAATTGCGAATCCGTTGTTTCGACTGTTGAGATAAACATCAAGGATTAATTTATAAACAGCTATAGTTACCAAAAGAATATAACGGGGCAAGAAAGTGTAGCCGACATATTCAAGGCTGCATGGAAGTCTCCCTCGGAAGCGGCCCCTTCACCAAAATAGGCTATGGTACAAGCTTTGAGTCCCGAGGCTTTTAGTGCATAAGCTGCACCGGCAGCTTGGGGGAGTTGAGTACCAAGAGGAGAAGAGATGGTTTGGAAATTGAGTTGCTTTGAACCATAATGAATGGGCATTTGGCGACCTTTTCCTAAATCCTCCAATTTGTATACACCTGATTCATAAATTGTTGCAAAGTAAACCCTCTATGGAGAAGAACGCCAGCTTCTCGATACTGAATCCTTGATTTAGATATATTTAACGTTACTTTACCTGTCCAAAAACAACATCCTGAAGAGTGAGCGCAGCAGCACTTCCTATTTGAGCCTCCTCTCCATAACTGGTCATATAAAAAGAGATGCGACCTTGTCTCTGTGCATCGTATAAAATAGTATCCATCGCATTTAAAGTAAGCATATCTTTATACATTTTTAGGAGCTTTTCTTTTGATATCTAGAACTATCAATATATAAATAAAGAAGTAGCTACTTGAGGCTCATTGCCTTGATCGAGTATATCGCCATCTTCGTTCATGACCCGGTATGTTGGGATAGAATCTCCTGGGCCCGAAATAACCATCTTTTCAGTGAAATAAGAGTTCAAAGCACCTGGGTAGCGTGATACAACTCTATCCTTCAATGAACCAGTGGAATAACTACAATTCTTGGATGTCGAATTTAATTCCCAGATAACTCTTACTTGTACAAGATTCAAAACTTTATTCCGGTATACCTCAGACAAGCGAGGCAGATTTCTAATTGCTTGGCGAAACATGATTCAGACAAGGCACAGGATTAGAACTTCAAATGTGTTTAGCGACGTTAACAAGTTGACGTCAAGCGACCAATGTTTCTATGGCCCATGGCCGTGACTAATACAAACCAGCGATAGTACATCCCAGTCACGCGAATTCGGGTCCAACCTTCAACCCAAATGCAGACAGAAGGTTTGAATTAAATACAATCAACATATCCATTTGGTATGAAACTCGGTCCAAACCCCAGCCCACCAGGGAAAATGTACATGTGAGCTGAAATTTTCTATCCGCAATCGGCAACGATGAATTCAGGATTTATTAAAATTTTACCCCTGACCTCCTACCAAAAAAAACTAAATCAACTTGTTTTTTTAAATCAAATTTCAAACTACTTTTGAGTTTTTCAATTCTCGGGTAGTATAGTGGTGAGTATCCCCGCCTGTCACGCGGGAGACCGGGGTTCAATTCCCCGCTCGAGAGATTAATTTCACTTTTTGTCCTTAAAACATTACCTAGGTTTAAAATAAGGTTTCTCAATTTACAATACATCGAATATAAATACTAAACTGACTTAATCTTTGGGATCAGTAGGGTTAAAAAATCATGGTGCTCTGGTTTAAAATATGTCTTTTAAATTTGATGAATACAGCAATAAAATTGTATATGTGCTTAAATTTAACTGAAAGCAGAGTATTCGCTGAATACAAGGTACAGGTTGTTAATTTGGATTTTCAGGGACTGTAAAAAATATCATAAAAAGTACATTGTCTACCTTTAAGATTCATCAAAAAGAAGGATTTCATACTGCAATGGACTAATAACAGGTGCCTGATACTGTATAATTCTTATTTAAGTTTTGCAGCCCCATCTCAAAACTGTCATCTTGAAAGATGGTCACTGTGAGAGAAGGGGCTAAACTAACTAAGTTTGGCTCCCATCCTGGTGGGAGGATCCATCAGGACACCATCCAGTGCAGGACTGGTATGGCCGCTCGAAGGGGTGCCCATAGAGAGGATGCGGCAGATAGCCAGGGGAAATAAGAGTCCAAACCTATCAAAATCAGTCCACTAAGTAACCAGGAAGCACGTTTGGGAGCGGACTCTGGGATACCCAAGCCTTCTTCTGGGACCAAGACAATAAGATCCCCAGATGGGAGGGGTATAGGGCAAACCAGACCAGAGGGAGTAGCAGGAGCTGTCTCAATGACAGGAAACTCAAGATCATTGCAGGTTAGACTCCTCACAACTTTCTTGCTGAAAGTGTATATCCCTTGAGTGCAAGCGGGGATATCCTCAAAAATGTGCAGGAACTGATTGGGGTTGGTGCTAACGCAAAAAAGGAATTGAAAATACGACCCTGGAGATCTGGAGAGGTAGACCAAATCATTACTAAGGCTGGCGCCAAAGTGAGAACCACAAACTTAACCAGAGGCACTATCATTTATTATTGGGTCTTAAAAATAAAAGCCAGCAGACTGTAGTAATTTCCTTGGATTTTTCTTTATCTTAAGTGTAAGACAAATTGGGATCAACATAAGCAAGTAGTTTTCTACGTTGCTGGAGAAGAAAGAGAACGGCAGCCGCAAGCCAAAGGGTCGGAGAGCAAACAAGTGTGTAAAAGGAAAGTGCATGTAGAACCCCAGCAAAAGCAAAGCAAGAAAAAAATCAAACTTAAAATAGGTAAATATATAAAATTCACTACTAAACTTTAAAATTGAGTCAATCTTTTCAAAGCAAAAAGGGTAAACTTTAACTTTGATGTCAAACATGTCTGCAAAGGCTTCGGAAAGCAACAAGAAAGCCCAACGGAAAGGGGAACAGGTAAGGATAATGAAAACCAATACTAACACTTTAGATGATCAGAAGGGTCAAACAAGGGACCCAGACTACCAAAAATCCAAATGTTTTTTTTAAAAAGGTTCAAACTTTTAATTGTAAGAATGAGCAAGCAGGGGACCAAAAATCCCCTGTCTTACTTTAAGGAACAGGCTTCAATTTTGAAAGGTCACCTGACCCAGGAAATGGGTCTGATTGGGCAGGAGAGAAATTTTGCAAAGGCTTATCCATTAAGTTGGAGGGTTTTGCAATAATTTCCGGCTTCAACTCTGATTGGCTGGCATAACTGGAATGATTTAGATCAGCATTCAACCCAGTTGGATTGGAATTTGATGGTTTAGCAGTAGCGCAACCTGGTTGTTTGGACTTAATTAATTTTAAATGTGGTTGAGCCCAAGTCAGAAGATAGTCCAAATTAATCAGGGATTCCTCCCAAGTGGGGACAGAATCCAAAGCACCATTATTTACCACCTGAGAAGGGTATGCCAACACAAATCTCTCATCAATTGTGTAGGCTAAATCTTTGAGGGAATTGAGGGGCTTGGCCAGCTTCTGAGCTGATTTTTCTGTGCGGTGCGGGAAGATTGTCCTATCCAGGGCTAAAGGGGGAAGTGACTTTACAGTCACCTTAAAATGTATTTAAACCTGGTAATCCAATTATCCTATCTCAGATATACCATCCCAAATAAATCAAATGTGGTTATTAGTACATCAACACTATAAACCATGATATAATACATTTTATTTTTGAAATAAATATCATCTTATATCTAAATCAAGAAATTGATACAATGTACTAGGTGGATATTTCACAATATTTACCTGTCACTTATAAAAATCTAGCTTTCTAACAAATAATATTGACAATATGAAAACCCAACAACAAGCTTAAAGTATTACTTATAGCAGCCATATAAAGCATATCCAATCAAGAAGAAACATATGCAAGCCTGTTGCACTATCAAAATATAAGATCATGGCCTTTCTTACACCAGGCTTTATACCTGACTATAATAGGCATGTGATCTAAAAATAAACTATAACTCTTTAGCTTCCCCTGTTTTTATCCTTTTAAAATACTAGTAAAACACAGTCCATATAGCATACAGGCTTTCATTTCTCATTTTATCAAGAAAAAATCTCAAAAGTCAGAAATTACACATACTTTAACATGATTTTCAACATAAATCCAATCAAACCTTTCATAGTTTCAATAAAACAAGACAAACTACATGGATACAGGTTACATCAACCAAATTTCTTCCTAGAAGATATATTAAATAAATCTTTATAAAATGGTATAACACATAAGAGATTTTTTTGTAATTAATATATTTATCAGAGTGTTGCATCTGAATTAATTATAGTTTCATATTTAAAGGAAAAAGACAACAACCCAAAGAAAAAACAGATGTTTAAGATAAGATAATAGCTTTATTGAAAGTTGGTAGTTAATATACTGTAAGATACAGTAGTTTTAAAAGCTATGGGGACAAGCAAAAATACTTCAGATTTAAACAAAATCCAAGTTGCGCAAGATTCAGGATTCAATTAATTTAAATATTTTTGGTTAATAAATGAACTGTCAAACCAAAAACAAAATTTCACTAACCCATTATACAAAATTAAAGCAAACATCAAGCAGTGTAGTTCAAACCACAAACAAAATGAACTGACACAACAAGTGAAATGGATGAATGCTGTTCTGGAGTATATTATAATCCAATCAGGATTTATATGAGGCACTAACAGAAGAACTAAAATGAAACAAAACTTGAGCAATCTAGAAGCAAGATTACACAAGCACAAAACAAAATGAACTCACATAAGATGTGTAGTATGAGCAGCCTAAAATAGAAAAATAAAAGTATAACAGCTAATCAACAGCTATCCAATTTAGGAACAGAGGCATTTTATTCATTTTCATGGCTTCAGATTTGTATGAAATGGTTTGAGAACCTTCCAAATATGAGCTCAAGATTATAATAAAAATAAATTATTAATTTTTAAAATTTCTACTTTTAGTGATTTTATTCTAGGTTTTTTACAATGTTTTTTACAAGCAACATCTTCAACTGCGCCAGCAGCCAAGCCAGCAGCAGCCAGAACAGCTTCAATAGAGGCAAGGCTCAGAACGTGGAGGCACCTGTTTACACCCAAGCCTTTGAGGCGGGTAACAATGAAGCTGACCTGTTACTGTCTCACAACCCATATGGCTTTGAATTGTTTGAGAGTCACTTAGCGTCTAGCTCTGCCCTTGCTCCCACACCCACCCCTGCACAAGCTGCCCGTCAACCAACCAATCAGAATAGCAACCTTGATTCAGAACAACTTCCTGCCACCACCCAACCTGCCTCCCATCAGCCAATCAGGCTTCAGCTCCCACCGCCCAGCGCCTTAAATGCAGAATAATCACTGCCCAAATTCTTCAGAAAATTGTGGCACTCAACCTGCAGGGTCTGTCCTGGGATCAGATAGCCAGCCAATTAAATTCACCTAGGCTACTGTCATGCAGGAATTCAACAACCTGATGAATAAGGGAAATCTGATTGGGACGGCCAAGAAGCCAAAGAAGGCCACACAGTCCCAGATCAATGAGGCATATCCAATAATGCTTGACCTCCTCCAGCAGGACCCCAAGCTTTCCTTGACCCAGGTCTGGAAGCAACTTGCACACCATGGCATTTGGGTGTCTGAGCGCATGGTGCAGCTCTGGATGCACAGAAAGGTGGCTTCAATTAGGGTTCTTACAAATTTTGCTGGCAATCAATGGGATGGCGCTGAGGATTCCCCATATGACACCACAATTGAATCAACCCTGGTCAGATGCTTGACAAGTCTAACAGATGACATCATGTTTATCTTGTACTACAAGTTATTGATTGCATTTGACAATTTCAGTGAGCAAGAAAAAGCTGCCACCAAGAATGGAAGGAAGAAGGTCAAGAAGGGGACATTTATTGGTGAATTTCTGGCTGTTTCAGCCAAGAGTTTTGTCTACTATCAGACAAACCCTGATTTCATCAATAGATACTCATATGGCCACATTATTGGTGGATTTCTTGGCTCCTGGGATGGCTCAAATTCCAAATACCAGGTTTTCTTGAGCCACCAGATGGAGGGTAGCTTCACTGCCCTCAAGGCCATCCAGCAATGCGGGCACCAGGCCTCAGTATACCCAGCTGGTCACGCCAACGTCCATCTGGCAGATGTTGCGTTCTTTAATATTAGAGATACACTCCAGGAGCACCACCCTCAGGCTTTCAACAACCTCTATCTTGGGGTCCTTGATCATAATTTTCTCTTTGGTCACCAAATGGTGGCTGACTTGTTTGCGCAAATGGGTTTCCATGTGAACATGGGCAACCAATCACACAAGGATAAGCGCCTCCCACCCTGTGCCATAGCCACCTACCAGCCCATCCAGCCAATGACTGATGAGAAGTACAATGTGCGGTATATGGCAGCCATCACGCGCAATCCTCCTGCCTCCACCCCCGCCACCAACACCCCCCACCCGCAAACCCAACCCATCCAATCCCAGACCCCCCAGGCCAGTACCGCCTCTACGTCTTCCTTCCTGCGCCATTCTGCCTACTAGGCATCACTCTCCCCCGCCCCAATAAACCCCTGTCACCAAACATTTTCTATTTATATTATCTTTATTTTGAATTTCAATTGTTTGTGTTCTCTTTTTTTATAGTTGGCTATATTCTTTATGTTCAGCTTATTTCTATAAAATCATATATTTACTATGTCGTATATCTAGATCCTGAACACAGTTATTTTTAGCACCCAAACACATCCCCTTGTGAAAATATTAACAACAATTTGGTGATCAACTGAATTTAAATTAGAAAATTATAGGTTAATTTTATTTAGATAAAGTTGTTACTGATCCAAATTCAAAACCTTAATGATAAACTTTAAGCCAATCAGGAGCTGAGTGATAAAGTGATTGTTGTGACATAAAGGATCATTCAATAATTCTTTGGTGCATGTGCGCTAATTAATATGATTGGCTGGATGTTTTTCCATTGTACGCCATTGCCGCTGTGGCAAGTTGTTGATGTACTAGTGCCCAATCAGCTGCTGGATTAGCACTAGTCCATCAACATCTTGCCACAGCGGCAATGGCATACAATGGCAAAACATCCAGACAATCATATTAATTAGTGCACATGCATCAAAGAATTATTGAATGATCCTTTATGTCACAACAATCACTTTATCACTCAGCTCCTGATTGGCTTAAAGTTTATCATTAAGGTTTTGAATTCAGATCAGTAACAAATTTATCTAAAAACAGTTAACACTATAATTTTCTAATTTAAAATTTAGCTGATCACCAAATTGTTGTTACTATTTTCACAAGGGGCTATGTCAAGCGCCAAAAATAATATGATAATCAAGGAAACAATGCCAACACAAAGCAAACAACACATATCAAGATGAGCGTAAAACATATACACAATGGGTAAAAAGATGGGATAATGTAGTAAATGGGAAAACAAAAAGAGATAAACAAAGAGGCAACAGTATCAAAATAATACAGAATTTATTGGGGCAAATTCTATAAAAACATATGGAAAGGTTAGTAAAAAATCAATGAGAGAATTGGAAAAGCTTCTGAAGGACCTCAACTTGGTGATTGCCAAAATAAAGGACATTGTCCGCAAGGTCAAAGCCAAAATGAAGTCTGCTGTCCTCACTGGGGACAAAATTGACAAGGTGTCCGCAAAGGCACTAATGTCAAAAATGCCAGACACCCCAGAGAAGACAATTGAGCGCTTACTAAATATTCAAGAAACTGTGGTCAAGGGCCTCCAGTTCAAGACATACAATCTTTCCGCACTGTCTGTCTGGGTTGATGACCTGGAGATGTATGCCCACCTCAAACCCGCCAAGCGTGCCAGGGCAGAGGATACCAAATTGCCAGCGCAATTGCTTGCACTGAGAATGGCAAAGCCAGCTGAAGCTGCTGGCAAGAAAGAAACCCACAAAGGTAACCTAAAAAACAAAATTAATAAAAATTTAAAATTCTTACCTTTTTTATAAAACATAGATGGTGAAATCTTCTGGGTCCTGGTCCCCTTTGTCCCTGCCACCTTCTACTCCAACTACGCCACTCATGTGGCCAAACAGCTTTTCCTGTCCCCCCCTGTCTTACAGGAGCTTGAAGACAGGATCCATGGTACATTTCCAATGTCCAGGGAGGCATTGGCTGGGCTTTCACATGGTGAGAGGGCATCTGAGTGGGCAGTTACTGCCTACAAGGATGTCCAACTGGTCTGCCTGGACCTGGTTAACCTCAGTGGGGTTTACTGTGTAAACTCCATTAAGCTTGTTTGGGACGTCCTGGCAACGCTCCCATTCAAGAATATACCAGAGATGGGCCAGGCTCATGCGGCTGCTTGCTTCTGCTTCCCAGTGGTGCATACCATCTCTTACCTGTTGGAGAACTTTGGGCGCGCGGTGTCAAAATTAGCTGTTGCGTCTGCAACAGCTGTAAAGAAGACAAAAATCCTCCTGGCAGACTTTGGGCTGGCCTGGAATGCCAACAAGATGGGGGTCCTTGCAGCTATGGAGCTGATCTTTGCCAAAACCAAGCATGAGAATAAGATTAGCGCTGTATACAACAAATTGTGCAAGTTTACAAAAGCCTTTGCTGGACAAAGGCTTCACCTTGTTGTTTACCTTGGGTATCTTTTCTTCTTTGGGATGAGTGCCAGTGTAGAGGATCTAGACAGGGTTCTTCTTGGGGTCAACAAGGCCAGGCTCTCACTGGACAGGAAGAAGGTCCCCCCTGGGTATGACTTGGTGGATCACGTCATCCAGGATGCCCTGGTCCTGGCTGGCATCTTTGGGTTTGCAGCCCCGCCAGAAAAGCTGCTCCTCCATCCCCACCTCACCATCCTTCCTTTTACCAGCAGGTGCAAATACTTTAATAAGGGTGTATCCGCGTCCACGGTGTGGTGGTGGAGGTTGTGCACCACCTCCATTGCGGGGTGGGTACATACCGCCAAACCCATTATAGGCGCACTTAATTTTATCTCTATATCAATAAATATATTTATACTCTACTATATTTTTATATTATAAATAATTTTTCAAATAATATTTTTGCAAACAAGATTTGCAAAATATATTGCAGAAATGGGTTTCATAAAAGTATAAAATAATACGGTAATAAAATAAATTTCAACCTTAAAATTTATGTTTAATTTTTATAAGACTATTTTATATTTATTTAAGAAAAAGTGATATAAATATATTTGCGTAATCCAGTATCAAGTGTTTGGGATAACCTCAGATGACATATTAAATAATATATAATAAAATAAATAAATTACTTAAATCTATTGATGGATCTTCTGAATGTGATTGCGGGTGTGGAACCATCTAAATATAAAATGATAATCAATAAATCTTGAATAGTAAATTAGAGAATATAAAAAAGTTGGACACACTAAGCCTTTAATTAATTGGCTGTTTGGCTAGGCACACGGGGATGAACAAATCAGCGTGGCCATAGAATTTGGTCACGGTCTCAGCTGGGAGGGTATGGATCCCGGCCTGCTGTAAATCAAACAGGTCCTTGGTCCCTGTTGGGGTTCCTCACTTGACAACTTTCTTGAGCTACTCAAAGACTTCCTCAATGGGATTTAGGAAGGGCAAATAGGCAGGGAGGAAGAGAAGGTGCAAATTTGCCGTGGCCAATTGCTGGGGGCCCACTGCAATGCTTGTGTCAATCATTGGGAATTCCTCAAGAATTTCAGCCACCTTATGGAGACCAACATTGTCCAACACAATCACATTGGTAAAGCCCGGGCTTGTGCGCCTCAGGTGCTCCTGGACCAATCAGAGGAATGACAAGAAGGTAAAGCTGTTGTGAGAACCCAATATCATTTGATAAAGCTCAACCCCCTTTAGACCAAGGAGAGCCACCATTGAGTATGCTGTGGCGCAGACTGCAGCACGCCAAGCCATCCCGTCATTGGAGCCTTTGGGGACATATCCATTGCAGATTGACAAGGCAAATGCTGATTCATCAATATAATAGAATTTCACCGTCCCCTTGGCTTTGAGGGCAGTGTACACCTCAGCATAATTTTTACGGGTCTCAATATTGGCTGGGCTGTTTCTGTTGTAGGGAGATACCCCAAGCTTTTTCCAGGAAAAGCACATCCCCTTGAGCAGATGGTAGTAAAAGGAAATTGAGGCCCTAACCCCAAAAGCGGACTTGACCATGGCCTGTATATTTGCCAGTTCAAGATGGCAGTCCCAGGTGATCCACTGGCGGATTGCCCATTTGTGCTCCTTGGTGAGCATGGTGGAAACACACAAGGATTTCTCTGCGGCAAGGACTTGGCCAGTATCAATGAACTTGTTGAAGGTCTTTGAGGCGTACTTGGGATCCACCTCAACAAAAGCCGCAGCCGCCTTGTAATCACCAGATTCCTGCATGAGCCGGAGAAGGATGATGCACTTAATGTCAGGAATGCACTTGTGAGCGGGATTTTTAGCGGTGGGGATTGGCTCATTGGCGTTGGGCACAACACAGGGCATGGGCACCTTGGTGTAAAATACAGCAACTTTCTTTAGCACTAACTGTCTCTCATTAGTTTGGTAGAACTCAGGCTCCTTGTCCTCCTCCTGATTGCCATCACTGACGTAGGGCTTGTAGCTAGTATCAAGTACAGGCTTCACCTTCTCCAGCATGGCTGACGGGACTGACTCTTGCCAGTACAAAACGTCAAACACATACAAAGTAAGTTCTACCTCCTTGTCTCTAACTGTTTTGGTAGTGGTAACCTTAGTGGGCTTCCAGGTCAGCTTTGGGACCTGAGGGTTTATGCTCCGCACCCTAGCAGCTTGTGCTCCTTGAACCGGCTGTATCAGTGCAGCGTCACTATGGAACTCTCCTCTCCCACCTCCCTCCTGAGTAGGCACTTGTGTTGCACTAAGTCTATTCTGTGACCCACGGGGCAACCACAACCACAACACACAACAGGTGCAATGGTAGTCTGTTGCTGTGTTCCTTCCATTTTGAGAATTTAATAAAATATTAAATAAAACTTAATTAAGTTACTCCCTATTTTTAATTTTTGCTTTTATCTGTTTATGGATATTAAATTAATATTTTTTCCCACCCAATATCCCAATTATAGATTTTTTATTTCTTAGTTGGTTGTTTTTGGTTTTACCACACCCATTTTAGAATACCCAAAATACTTACCACCCATTTTCCCATATTTTACGCCAAATTAAGCACCCAACACAATATTTTTAAAAAATTTGTTTCAGATCTTGTGCCTTATTTTAGATACCTTGGTATCATTCTTGATTGAAACCCATTGTACAAACTGATTGAGTGATTTTGTTTACATAGTGAGTTGCTATTGTGTTTTGTTTTTAGATTGAGTTTTGACACACCACGCTTGGGTGTATTTTGTCACCAATTCACATATTAAACATATGTACACCAAAAGTCAACTCACACCATTTTGTTTGTGAATCAATGTATTTCTGATTGTATTTTGAATGGTTTTGCTTTACATGTGAGCCCTTTGTTGCTGTGTTGACCCATTTTGCCTATTAACGCCAATAAACCCTGTTAACAGAGTGTATATTTTAACCTGAGAGTTGGGTTTTGTTTAAATCTGAAGTATTTTTGCTTGTTGCCATAGCTTTTAAAACTACTGTATAGTTACAGGGCCACAAGGGGACAGCATGATGGCACAATCCAAATAAGGTTTGGGTTTTAAATAAGCTGTTGAGGGCTTTTGACTAGAATTGGCTTCACTTCTTATTAAAAAGTATTCTACCATAAATGTCATTTCACTTCATTTTCTGAAGCAAAATAACAATCACAACTCAAACCATGGGCTGCCTAACATGTGGCCTTTTCCCCCAAAGAACCAGACATCTACTCACTCATTTTTTTGTAGCTTTAATCTTAAAGCTGTCATTGTGAGAGCCCTCAACCAGCATGAGTTTTTCCACGTCCAACCAAAATTGAAACCAAAGATTTACCACATGATCTCTTAATTATGCTGATATGATAGCCTGCTATATTAAGCCTCATCCAATTCCTACAAAGAGTTAGCCAATGATAAAAATCCAGGGTTGAACTAAATACCAGTTATCAACACCCATTTCTCTGGGCAGCCTGACAGGAGTGCATTTGCATATTATCAATTCAGTGACAGGATTTATTGCCATCCTGATAATAAAGTTGTGATAAATCCTTGGTCCAAACAGATTTTACCTTACTTTATATAATCTTTCATTTTTAATCAGCAACAACAGGCTCTTCTGCACCTGATATTTACCCACTAATTTTTCAGAGACTCACAGCCTAAATTATATCACCCACCTGGTTAAATACTTGGTCAATATATTTCACCAAATACAAAAAAAACTCTGTCTATAAGGATTTCACCTTAGAGAATATTCTTCTATCAGGAATCCTGCCCCAAACCATAAAACAAGTACAAATATCTGCCTGCCTGTCTTGTATCTATGACTCTGCTGCTCATCCTAAATACCAACTGCCCACAAGTTACTGTTATTGCAAATAATATCACCTTATGTGATAAAAAAGAGAGACAAATCATGTAACAACAAATTTGGTGGGCAGGAGAGCTCATGAAAGAGTCCACACCAGAGAAACCAACAGAGAGCACAGGGCTTGATGCCCAGGCAACATATGCAATCCCGCAAAACTATTGTAAATGACCAGCAAAATGGCAACTGAAGAAATAAAAAGGCAAAAAATCCAACCTCCACATTTCATCAGCAGCACAGAACAGTTTCCCTGAACCCATATTTTTTCAAAACTAACTGACTTGATCAAGTTTTGAAAGTGTAACGTTTTATGACCTTTATCAATTTTTGTTGCCCAAGACAAGTGAACCTAATTTCTGCTGTCAAGGTTCTTATTAGAAATAAGAAAGTCTGGCATTTAAAACTGACTCAACCTGAGGATATATACCCCAGGCTTTGAAGAACAGAGGAAGGAAAGACCTTTATTATTGAAAATATTACTTAATGAAGTCAATTATAGAGATGAATTGGAAGTTTTATTATCCAACAGAGAAAATAAACCTTTGAGGGTTGGATTTTTTTTACATGTGTTGCAACTGAACTAATTATAGTTCAGTACTTAAATTTAGAAAACAACAGCCCAGGAGAAAAATATGAATATTAAGAATAATATAAAAGTTTTATTAGGAACTTAACACTATTGTAATGTGAAAAAGTGCCACTAATTGTCATGGCCTGGGTTGCCTTCAGAGGAGCTCTCTGTCAAAGGAAAGGTTTCAGGATTGAACAATTTTTGTCTCCTCAAAACCCAGGCCCAAGGGCGGGATTTGAACCCTGGTCCTAATCCCCTGCAGGCTACTAGCCCTAAGGACCAAAGGGCCAGCTGCCCACATTTTCCTGGTATTAAACACCCTCAAGCTGAAGCCAAGCATAATTGTGACAAAAATCACGTGATAGTATGAAGCTGTTTATAAGTGATGGGGAATTACCACCCAAATCCACATAGAATTAATGATTAACCACCAACATGGCTTCAGATATCTTTTTGTAAATTTCCAATTGTAATACCAGGATTAAGTAGAACAATTAATCCTAACCATAGTAGCCCAAGATAAATGGCCTGAGAAAGCATCAAAGTATCTTTAGAATAAAATTCTGGACATTGTGAGGCCACACAATTTTCAGTTTCCAGAATGGAGGGGGGGGCTTCAGGATTGGCTGGCGCAAAATTAGCATTGGGCGGCACCAACAACAAAGTTCCAACTGCTGGGCCCCATCTTCCAGAAATGATTCAGTTGAGAATCAGATTGTACGGAATATATTGTAACAACCCAACCACCGGATGCATTTTTGAAAAGTAAATTAGAACTAGGGATAAATGATTTTTATTGAGTAAAATTTTGGGAGGACTCAACTCTTAGAGTTGAAACAGTGAAAATTATTCAATATATATCAGAAAATTGCCAAAGCAATACCACCTGAATATTGGCCTCCTATTCCTTCCACATTGTCAAGTAAGTATCTGGTCCAGGTTGCAAAGAACCCTTGTGTGACCAATTTCTGACAACCATGCTGCTTAACAAGCTTGTATCAGGTGACCCTCAAATTACGCCAATTTATCAACATCAATTTGCAAGGAGAAACTGGTTTCAGCTGATAGACTGGAGAAGCCGTAACCCATTTCTGGTCAACTGTTTGATTTAAATCCGTTAACTTGGTCAATTTTGATAAAGGCTTTCCGGCTTTTTGAGCCTTCTTGCTTGAGCAGATAATTCCTGGCATGATGGAACCTACTGTGACAATAATTCTCTAAATGATAATATTGGCCAAACCTTAGAAATTACAGCACCCAATGGAAGATCAGAAACATTGCCTAATGGAAGCAAATAAATCCCTATCATTATCCTTATGAGTTTGAAGTCTACAATAGTGGCCAATCAAAATTCATCACCTGAGGAAAATGCGGGCCTGAAGCCTGCTCCCATGACCATGGCTCAAGAACAGAAAAATCAAGCAATCTTTCCAGAGGTTTCAACCAATAAGCAAACAACTAGCAGCAGTGCCACTTTGCCACCCCTGAACCCAGGCATCCTGGCCACATGACCTCATATTTCCAGATCCTATGATGAACCCCACATGAAAAATATATAGTTTGGTGGTGGGATACTATATAAACCCATATACCCTGCGGTAAGACTTTATTGTTATTTTTAATAATAAAGCTTATGAGACATTGGTTTTACTAATTATTACTTTTTTGTCTGTGTAATTTACCAGTTCAGCAAAAGATCTCCTGGCCTTCCTTCCCCTCTGCCTGAAGTTTACCGTCTGCCAGGTGCCCTATTTGGACCCATCCACTTTACGGAGTACCAGCTAAAGCCTGAATACAAGGGATACACCCTTGAGAAGATCCTGAAACAAGACCCCCTGGCTCACAAAAAATTGGCAGCCAGATATAATAGACAAGGTCCTTGATATTTATCTGAACTCAAGTTGTTCAGAGACAAATATAAATTCCTGCCCGCTTACCAGTTGGATATGGAACCACCAGTGACCCCAAAACCAATGCCTGCATCCGCGCCCAACCTTCCCCTGAACCATACCAATAAACTATTTGGGATTGTGTACATCATCCAAGCTGGGATGATTGACACTATAATCCCAGCTGCCAGCCTATGGTCCTGGGTGGAAGATTTGAAGTCCTATCTTATCAAGTTAGCCCCAATCTTGTGGTGGGCCCTGCCCGCAAAACCTGCGGCCCATGGGTTCCCAGAAACAACAGGCCAGCTGCCCAAGGTTGGCTCCCTGACAGAAGGGTCTAGTCTGAAGGGCCCAGTAGTGTCACAGTAGGTTCCATCATGCCAGGAATTATCCGCCCAAGCAGGAAGGCTCAAAAAGCCGGGAAACCTTTATTGAAATTGACCAAGTTAACAGATTTAATTCAATTAGTCAATCAAAAATGGGTTACAGCTGCTCCAGTCTATCAGCTAAAACCAGTTTCTCCTTGCAAATTGATGTTGATAAATTGGCGTAATTTGAGGGTCACCCAATACAAGCTTGTTAAGCAGCATGGTCATCAGAAATTGGTCACACAAGGGTTCTTTGCAACCTGGACCAGATACTTACTTGACAATGTGGAAGGAATAGGAGGCCAAGATTCAGGTGGTATTGCTTAGTCAATTTTCTGATATATATTGAATAATTTTCATTGTTTCAACTCTAATAGTTGAGTCCTCCCAAAATTTTACTCAATAAAAATCATTTATCCCTAGCTCTAATTTACTTTTCAAAATGCATCCTGTGGTTGGGTTGTTACAATATATTCTGACCAATCTAATTATCAACCAAATCATTTCTGGAAGATGGGGCCCAGCAGTTGGAACTTTGTTGTTGGTGCTGCCCAATGTTAATTTTGCGCCAGCTGATCCCAAAGCCCCCCCTCCATTCTGGAAACTAAAAATTGTGTTGTCTCACAATGTCCAGAATTTTATTCCGAAGATACTTTGATGCTTTCTCAGGCCATTTATCTTGGGCTACTATGGTTAGGATTAATTGTTATACTTAATCCTGGTATTATAATTAGAAATTTTACAAAAATATATCTGAAGCCATGTTGGTGGTTAATAATTAATTCTATGTGGATTTGGGTGGTAATTCCCCATCACTTAGAAACAGCTTCATACTATCCTGCAATTTCCATCATAAGTAAATTTTGGGAGCCATTCTCATCATTTAGTTGGAAGCAGTGGCCTGAGGACACCATACCCCCATGCAGGGAATCAATTGCTCAGCAAGCCCCAGCATGGTTAAGTAGGAAAACCCAAACTTGCTGTAATTGTAGGACAGTAGGGTGTTGATAAGAGGGAGTTCCCATGTGGCGGCAATTATGGGCTGGCTTGGCAGAGAAAGTTGAAAAGCAGAGAGACACCTGGAAAGAAAAGAGAAGATGCAGGAGTAGGAATTATCTTCTGATCCAGTACTCTGGGAGAAGGAACATGGGCAAAATTGGTTGATTAGAGGCAGCAAGAAGTTCCTATGTCTCCCAGCGCTGGTGTTAGAGCTGCAGATACTATATATTAGATAACACCAACAGTATGAGATTTGTGAAAATGTAATAAACTCCTGCAAGGTGAAAATACTCTGATTGCATTAACCAACAGATTTTTATTTTGTGATGTCAACAGCAAGTAATTTGTAACTTTCCCAGCTATATACTACTGGAAAATTAGCTCTAGGCTTGGCAGGGCATCTTGGTTGGCTGGCTAGTCACATGCCACCGTTTTCCTGGCACTGGTATCATCTGGTTGGTTGCCCAGGGGTAGCAACACACTATTTTTAGGTCCTGGCACTTGGTTCAAACTTTGTGGTCTTTTAGAGAGCTTTTGGGGGCCAAAAATTCTCAACTTCTGAGGGTTTTGGCCAATGTGAAGCATTTTTGGAGGTAAAGGCCGCTTTTTTGGGTGCCTCCAGGTGCAAGTGTCCCCAGGGCATTGATTTTGGCATTTGGGAAATTGGGGTGTGAGTTACTGAACCCTTATTCTTGAGCCTAATTGGGCAATCAGGTAATCAAATGATCACAAATTTGCATTACTTTGTCCCAATGCTATTGAGTTTCTTGTCAGGTCTATTCTGGGCCTTGGCACTAATCTGCAAGGAGATAAAATGTGGTGTTAACTAAGTAAGGTTTGAACTACAAATAACTTATCAAATAAATGACATATGGAATTGGGTTTACCCCTAATTTGAGAATATTGCCCATATCTTGACATTAGAAGCAGAAGGAGATATGTTATTAGATACATAATGAGGCTATGAAAGAGGGGGTGTTAAACTAGCTAAGCCTAGCTCTCATCATGGGGAAAAAGTTCACCAGGATGCCATCCAGTGCAACACTGTAATAACTGCTCTAACAGGGGTCCATAAGCACAAGGTGGGGGATACTGGAGGAAAGTAGGCATTGGCTGCCATCAAGAGCATACCTGACAATAGTCAAGGTGTACAGCCAGGGGACATTTTGGGTTGCTGCAAGGGTTCCTTGCTGATAGGAGCCTTGATAATAACCTCAGGCTGATGAACTAATCCCACAGGCATAGGAGAGCAGGGGGATAATCTCCTAAAAAGGGGAAATGTCTTCCTTGTCAGAAGCAAGGGTTTGGACAAGAATGCTGCCAGTGGTCAAAAATCTGCAAGCTCTATCAGGTAGGTTAGCCAAGACATAGAAGAGACATGAAGTGTCCTTTATAACAGAAGCAACTGAGATAAAAAAGTGTTGGCATATACTGGGAGATACAGAGAGCAACAAAAGCAATACAGGAAACACTGTGAGAACATCAAATTTGACCAGTGAAAATAATATATTTGTACCCCTTGACAAATTCTGAGGATCCCAGAGTGGTAGCAGAGGCTCTCAAATTTAAGAAGGGCACCTCTATGGGTGATTTCAAGCTTTTTATAGTTTGAGGGGGAGGCCATAATAACACTGGAGACCAGGGAGACCGCTAATAAGCTTTCTAAAGCTTTAAATGCAGCTTCAAAGCCAACTTTTTCTTTGAATCCAGGGAAATCCAATTTATAGTAAATAGATATAGAGAACTTACTAGGAAACTTTAGTTTTGAACTCAGTTTGAGAAGCTGCAAAGGCAAGATAAAGGACTTTGCGCTAATGTTAGGAGCTAGCGTTGGGAGGCCCAGGGTCCAGGAGAAGGGGTAGCAGGTAAAGGGAATCTTAATTTCACCAATATGGCCAAGGTTTAACAAGTGGCACATAGATTAGAAATTTAAACATACAGAGAGAAGCCAAACTTTATTTTGTAAACTAGACAAGCAGGGATCCATAGGAGACCTGCTTGAATTTCAAGGGGTGAGTTTTTTAACCTTGGAGTCACCAGAGCTGGGGAACCTCCCAGCTGGTTGAAAGAGGAAATTTGCAACCCAGAATCTGGGAGCTGGAGAGTTTTGGATTGATTTCCTCTTCTGGATCTGATTGGTAAGGGTTATGGATTGAGCAGGGGAGCTCAAATTCAGAGACCCAGAGCAGGAAAAGCCTTTTAACTTGGCAAATTATGACTGGCTAAGAAAAATTTGTTTGAAACAGGAGCAAAATTATACCAACAAACAATCCAAATTATTCAAGGTTTCTTTCAGAGTTAGAGCCAGAAGCTGGGACCAGAAGTTGGGACCAGGTGAAAACTGGTTGTGAGGGGTACACCAAGACAAATCTCTCATCAATTGTGTGTGCCAAATCCCAGCGAATTTAGAGGTTTGACAGGAGGTTGAGAGGATTACTTAGTTCTTTGGAGGGAAATGTCCCTATCCAAGGCCAAAGTGGGGAGTAGCTTTACAGAGGCAGCTCTATGAGTGCCCCTGTGTATTGTAAGATACATTGAAAAAAAAGTGTCAACCTTTTGTTGCAACCTATGGAGCTCCAGAAGAATTGCAACTATCAGGATCTAACATCCTCATGCCAAATTTCAAGATTTTGGGGGATTGACTGGTTAGGAATTCAAGCCATAAATGCAGGTGTGAAGCCCAGGTGGACCAAAGCTGAGTTTAGCATAAGAATACAGGCAAATGGGCTGCAGAAATAGATAAATTACCAATCAAACTTGTTCCTGGCTTGAATAAAACTACTATTCTCAAGGAAAAACAGAGCCAGTATTTATCAGCACTATTAATTATACAACACAAAAGAGCCTTTTTACATATGCAACTTATAATTAATACTACTATAGCTTTTATGATATAATGGAATCAAAGAGCTGCAAGATATAATGCAATCATAATAGTGTCTAGAAAACCCATCAAGGATTAGGTCATCAGGCCAACCAGCCTAAGATAAAAGATCCAGTGCCCTTAGTTTGAAGGCAATATATGATTAAATCAAACCACTTTAGTTGTCAATCACCTCTCACTCATAGAAGCCATCTCCCGGATTTCTATCCCTGGGCAGTGGCCCAGAAAGACACCTGTCTCTACTCTTCAAGAAGAGCAGTTGTTAGAAGCTACTGTGTTGTACACCTGACTAGTATCTTAGGACAATGGAACTTAGTGTACCACACCTGTATCACAGATATCTTGCCCAAACCACCTCATACTGAGCCATCTACTGAACTGCACTTATGCTTTGTCAATCTTTGCTTATTGGAGCATGCAGGGTTTATGATTCAATGCAGGGAGATGTATCAGGTCTATTGCAGTGCTTGTTATAAATAAAAATGTTGGCATCAGTGATTCTTTCTCCCTTTAGGGCTGACCAACAAGCTTTGTCCCCCTCCCTGATTTTTTTTGCTATCCAGTATATTGGGAGCTAGAGCAAAAGCCAGTGCTGCTTTCATACAGCCAATTATATATAATATAGGTTTAAACTGAACTGTTCCCCCAGGAGTTTATAAAAACGTCTCACTGCCTTCACAGCTGCAGCTCCAGGAAAACCTTTTGCACGTGTAAACCTTAAGGGCCAAGGTATAAAGCCAAATTAACATTTTCCTCATGTGCATTCCTAATGTCAAAATAATAAGGGCTCCATCCGGGCGGCACAATATCATGGCCTGCAGTTTTCTGACATGGACAATCATGGAATGATTATGGCTCTATCCTTTAAATTTTTCCTTAAGATTTAAAGTGAAAGTTGGGGTTGGCTTTTAACACCAAGGCCACCCATTCAAGCCAAAGAAGCAGCCCACAAATAACAAGGGCGGTTTCTGCAAACAGTTGGCATGGATAGTGTTGAATTCTGGTTGATTGAGCTATGAAAGTTGGCCCAATTAGCCTCCAACTACCCTCCTCTTATACCACGCTTGAGTCAATAGAGCTACAGGGGAAAGATCATCTGAGTTGGTCTATGGCATATATCCCAGTATTGCTAGGGCAATGGCTGGACCTTGTATGATGTCCTCTCAAAGTTATCCCTTGAAGTACACGGCAGATCTGAGAAGTGATGCAGGAGCAGAAAGTTCAGGAGACTAAAAGAGTTGAAGAGAACAAAGGATCTCTCATCAAATGCCATGGCCCTGGGATAAAGCAGGGGTGATAAATCCAGATGTAAGTATATTGTAACCTGAGAAAGTAGGCCATGAGATCATTCTCAAAGTGAATGAGGACAGCACTTACCTAGTCCAAGGGTTAGGTAAATGTCACCAAGACAAGATCATACACCATAGTTGACTCTGTCCTTTCCAAGCAAGATGGAAGCAGTGTAATGTAGCCCTGCCCACCTTGGAGAGCCATCTTATGAAGTATGGCACACAAGATTCTGATGATCTCCCAGCAGACCTCCTACCTGAAGATAAAGCCACCTCTTGACTGGGGTGAGCGTTGAAACCAAAGAGTTGACCCCCTGGCAAGGTTTCAAGCCAGAAAAGAAAACCTGTGGCTCAACTCAATCTTTTCAAGACCCAAATTCAAGACGTCCAAGCCGAGCCTTCCAGCTGAGATGCCATAGCTAACGGCTCTACAGATAGTGTGCAGCTCATTACCCCCAGAACAGTGCCTTTTATAGTTGAACACCTATTTTCCCAAAAGCCACAGTCTATACTATATCATCTCTTATTCTAAAATAAAGTGATTAGCTGGTTCGACATACTTCCCCCACTCCTGTAACTCTGCTAAAACAGCTGTTGCGTCAACTACCAGGACCAACTTAGGCTCCCAAAACAACATTCTCCGGTATCACACTGCCTATATGGACAAATCCGTGGGTAACATTCGGGTATAAAATTTTCCCACTTGTATGAAACTGTTAAGCTTTACTAACTTTCCTTTTTCTTGTTCAATATATTTTATTAGAAGTATATTTAAAACAGTTGTGCCGTTACACCTTAGCATTTAATGGAGCTTTGATGGAGGCAACTAATAGAGTTACTAGAGAGTATAGGCAGTAAATAAAATCTCAGAGCTAAAAATATGCTTAAGCATTCTCGCAAATACATAATTTAGACCTATGATTAACTTTAACCAGCCGGGAGTGTCGTTTTAATCACTAGTTTCAGGTTAAGGTTGGTGGCGTTACATTTGGCTAGGGCTTAAATCAAAAGTCAGAGTGGCCCATTGCTTAGGAGATGAATGAACGGTTGACGTTCTTGAGGACAGCTGCTTTCCAATTAAGATAGTCTAAATATGCCCGAGTTTGTTCGAGGTGTTGAAACGGCAGCTAGGAATAATTAGAGACCGCTGTAATATTTCCAAGTCTGAAACAAAAACTCACCATGGAATATCCGGCATAAGGGGATACAAGTTTGATCTTCTTTGACGCCTGAGTCTGAGTAGATCCGCCTTCAATAGGCTTAGTACTCTCCGCTTGGCTAGGTCTTTTTGCGCCTAAGGATTCCGAGGATCTTTTGGGTAGTGGGTCTATGGTCTGCTGGCAAACCTCTTCGATGAATTCTTGAAGGAAGCGGAATTCCTTGGGGTAGTTAACGTAGCTGGAAATTAGCTTTTTAAGGTCGATTTTAATCTGGAAAGCGAAGCTTAGCTAAAGACATTGGCAATCAAACCTTCATCGTCTTGGCCGCACAGGCGAATATAGCGACCAATACCACTGTTGAGTTGGGGTCGATGCGGGTGTCTCCCTTCTGGTGCTGGCTAAACTTTTCAGTAAATTCTTGCCTAATCGCCCGAGCCTTGGATTGGATTTGAGGGCAGCCGAATTGAATTGCCAACTCTTCAAGAGTAATCTTGGTTTGGACATTCAAGAGTTGCGTCAATTCTTTAAGGGCCAAGTCGTACTTGGCGGCAGTTGTGCCAGAGAAGGCTATGATTGATTTGGAAGAAACATAGATTCCTAGGCTATCAATGGTTTAGCTGGGGTTTAGAAATTTATTTTGCTGCTTATTAGAATTTATTTAACGTATTATAATAAGACTTTGAACCAAATTTTTTTGACCAAAGGTGAATTGACAGTTCAGACTGTCTTAGATGTTCTAAATGATAGCTAGTCCTTATTGCTCAAACCATGACTGTCTCGACATTTTCAAATGAAAAAGGGATTCCACATACTTAGAATGTGAGGTAATTCTTAATTGATCCTTTTAAGGTTTTTTCAATTAAAAATATTGAAAGGTAGGGATCAGTTAATTCTGATTCAAACTACTCTGAGGTTTCAATATTTTAGTTCACAAATAGTGTGTGCAGACTTGCTTTATATATATAACATATATAAATGCCTAAGGACATTAAAGCCTCCAGTTTACACATGAAACTTAGGCACCCGCTCTAAAATCTTACCTCTTGCAAGCTAAATGGATGCACACAGCAGGGCGAGTATTTATACCATGCTTATTTCTTCCTGTAAGCTTATACTGGACGGTATCCAAATAAGACTCTGCTCGATTTTGGATTTCGGAAGTCTGGGCTTCAGTAAAGTTTAGTTTCCTAAGGAAATCATTGATTATTATGCTTGACATGTTGGATCTGAAATAATAAGTTGGCTGGTCTAACTTATAGCATCTTTGATCAATTGAACAGAAGTTTCAATGCCACTCTGAAAAATCGATTCAAAATATGAGCCTTTTAGTAGCGTATAAATAGGTAATCTAAATCCTGCAACCAATTGACCACGATTTGGATAAAATAAATATTAAAAATATATAATGTATATTGGAAGAGCATTGCTTTTCAACAAAAAGTCTATAAATTTCTTTGAAAATCATGAAAATTCCGGCTTTGAGTTTTAAGCTAATTCTGCCATAAAATGGTAGTTTATTTCAGCTTTTGTTTTTAGGCGCTGGTAACTATAGCAAACTATGAAATTCGATCCCGAATTCATTTTCCCAGGGTCAGGCTGTAAAGATAGATGAGTTTCATTTATGCAATCCCGGTCTCGGGATCGCGTGAGCAAAACTTGATACGCAATCAGGTGACTTCTTTTCATCAATACCAGAGACAGGCTTCTCACCAGAATTCCAAGCTCAACAAAGCTTATCCCGATCCAAGGCACTATTCTACTGGCAAAGTGATCCAAGATGAAGAGCTTTACAACCATTTCGCCTATAAAAAATGCTCCCTTGTTTACCAAGAACTTTGCGGGACCAGGCGAGATCGACCTGGCAGTTAAAAAATCTCATGAAGCCTTTCTGGAATGGCGTAAAGTTCCCATCAAGAAGAGAATCGCCATCGTCCAACGGTTTCTCGAAGAGCTCTTAAAAGACAAGAAAGAGTTGGCCAAGGAAATAACTTTGATGATGGGAAGGTAAAGTTATAATCAGAGTAGGTTTAAACTATTTTTAAAGGCCGATCCGATATACCGAGGGAGAGTTGAGCACACTTAAAGACAGAGCCGATTACATGATATCCGTTGCGGAAAATTCACTTTCTCCGATTCAGACCGAAGATAAGCCCGGCTTTAAGCGCTACATAGAAAGAGTCCCTCTTGGGGTTATACTTTTGATCGCGCCTTGGAACTATCCATATATCACTTCTATTAATGGTGTTGTTCCATCTCTATTGGCTGGAAATACTGTCATCTTGAAGCACTCCCCCCAAACTCCAACTGTGGCCGAGCATTACGAAAAGGCCTTCAAGAAGGCTGGCCTACCAAACAATGTGTTCCAGGTAAGGGGACAAGCTTTCTCAAAAGTAATGAAAATTCAGTTCCTTCACATCGATAATGACGATGTTGTCAGAGCTGTTCGCCACCCTTTAGTTAAGTTTGTAAACTTTACTGGGTCAGTACAGAATGGCCTCAAAGTGCAAGAAGCAGCCAGCTCAAAATTCATGGGTATTTTGCTTGACTATAATTGATCGTTGATTTCAAAAATAGCTACTGGACTTGAGCTCGGTGGCAAGGACCCTGCCTATGTTAGAAAGGATGCCGACGTCAACTACGCTGCTGAGCAATTGGTTGACGGAGTCATGTTTAATTCTGGGCAAAGCTGCTGCAGCGTTGAAAGAATATACGTCGATGAAGCTATATTCGATCAGTTTGTTGCTAAATTTGTTGAAGTAACCAAGGTATTGCTCTAAAATAAAAGTCGCTGATTGGCTTAGGATTACAAGCTCGGGGATCCCTTAGATCCCGAAACTACGCTTGGACCCATGGTGTCCTTGTCCTCAGCCGAGTTTGTCAGAAAACAAGTCAACGAAGCTAGTAAGTCACATGGCTAAAGACCTGTTTCTCATTTTTCAGTTGCTCAGGGTGCAAAGCCCCTGATCGATGCTTCTCTTTTCCCTCGGGCCAAGGTAAGTCTGTTATTAGTTACCGCTACTAATTTTCATTAGGAAGGAAGCAACTATGTCGCACCTCAAGTTCTTATCAACGTAAATCATAGCATGTCTATTATGAAGGATGAATCATTTGGACCAGTAGTAGGAATTATGAAGGTACTTTGAGACTTTTATTGGTCTAAAGTTCGAAACAGGTGAAATCAGATCAAGAGGCCATTGAGCTTATGAATGATAGTGAGTTTGGGCTGACTGCCAGCATCTGGACTTCAGAGCTCGATGCAGCAAGCTCCATTGGTGATTACGTAGAGACGGGAACCATATTTATGAATCGTTGTGATTTCCCTGATCCCGCACTTGCCTGGGTGGGCGTTAAAAATTCCGGAAGAGGATGTACTCTAAGTACTGTAGCGTTTGAGTCTTTGACTCGGCCCAAGAGCTATCACCTGAAATACCAACTTTAATTCCCACATCTGAGACAACAATGCCTGCTTTTTAAGTTTGAAAAGACGATGTAGTCTCTCTTAGTTGATCCATTATTTCTGATTGTCTTAGCGGATTGGAAGCCTCACCTCTATAAAAGGAAATATAGTCATTTAACCAAATGTTTGATATCTGTGTATTGCAAGTCTAATTACTAGTCTTTCAAATAATATTTTTCTCAGGGAACATAATAAGCTGTGTAGAACCTTTCATAGCTATTGAGTTGAACAAAACCAACCCATAACCGAATCGAAATGAAAAGTTTTAGGTTCAATCTTAAATATTCATGGCAAGCTATATAAGCTGTAGGCCATTCAGTGAACAAATTTACAACCAAGGTTAAAATAAAGTGGTAATGTTAAAACAGCAGGTCAGCCCCCTGGAAAAGTTCTGCACAAGAGACCCTGTGCCACTCAAATTGACTTCCCTGCAACTCAAAGCTAAATGCAGAAGTCAACCTGAGTTTCCAAACAAGGCAACAAGACCCAGTAACAATCTCTACTTGGCAGACAGCTCAATTTGGTACTTGACTCATTATAAGGATCAAGCCACCCTCTGCCCAACCCAATCAATTGGTTGTCCCAATCTTGTTTCTCTTAAAACAATCTACCCAAACTATACAAGTAAGATATCTCAATAAAGATGACTATCTAGTTTCCAAAACATCCCCCCTTGTAACTTGCTAATACAGCACAGTTACAGCAGGATCAAGCATGCTATCAAGAGAAAGAGACATAATATAAATCTGACCACAATTTCAGGCAAGTAGAAACAAAGCCATATTGATATCCAATATGGTTTGATGGTTATAGGTATACCCACCCAAATTGAGAAACCCCTTTATCAAGATGTTTGCATCTGGAAGGATGATCATTTTATTGGCTTTGTGACATTTAGACATCTTGATAGGTTGTCAACTAGGGGTGTATTCATATGGTGAAATATGTATGTCTAATCAGTGATGCCGGGTGGAAGTGACTGGTAGACTTATGTCCTCAGGTCACTGGAGGCAATTGTGGTGAGGATTTTCTAGGCCTACAATCAAGGCACCAGCAGCTTTTGGAGGCCAAAGTGACTCAAAAAAATCCAGAAAGCAACATCAATAGGTTTATCAGTTACTTGACACTACTACAAAATGTTCAACAATAATGTGATTGATGCAAAATTGTCTGCCTTCCAAGTCCATTTAAAAGAGCTTTTTATAAAGCAAAGGCTCTATGTCCAGACTGGCATCTGGTGCTACTAACTCTTGCTAGCCAGCCTATTGTCTCCAAGCTGCTAGCTTCAACCCCCAGACTTGTGATTAATAACCTGAATTGCGTTTTTTAACAATATTGATATCCTTATTGTTGTAACTGTGCTGTTTTAGCAGAGTTACAAGGCAAAAAATATTTAGAAACTAGATAATATTCTTTATTGAGAGATAATGATTATATAGTTAATTTGAGTCATGGATAACAGGAACATGATTATGTAAATCACACAGTAGGATGGTGAAGGAGATGGCTTGATCCTAGTAATGGGTCAAGCGCCAAAATGAGGTATCCACCGTAAGGGATCATCATTTGTTCATGTTGTTGGATTTGGAAATTTGAGTTGACTTCCTAGTCTGGCTCCAAGTGACTGGATAATCAGATTGCAGGTCATAAACCTGCTTACTTGGAACCTTGCTGGTGGATCAAGCCTGCTGTTTTGACACCCCCTGACTGAAGGTTGGCCTCCTCTGGGAGCAGGTCGTCAGGGAGGTTGTCAGGAGCCCGGTTGCCATATTGGACTAATTGTTGTTCTGTGGCGGGCAGGACGGTTTCTTGTTGCTTTTGTCTTGCTTTGCAGGGTCTCAGGAAATCATGGTGGAGGACCTTGTCTTGTTTACATTTCCCAAGTCCTTTCACAAGGTAAGTGTTGTTTTTGTTTACCTTTAAGATGATTGCCGGGCCTACTTTCTCTGGTTGTAGTTTGCTTTTGTCAATGTTCATGACCCAAACTTTGTTGCCAACTTTGTGTCTGTTTTGGATGGAGAAAAATGTCTTTTGTAGACGCTTGTTTTCTCTTTCTGTTTGATTGCTATTGGCCTCTATGACCTGGGGATCTGAGTGGGGCGGAACCTTGCTTGGTATTTCTAGCTTGGGTCCTGACAATGCTTGGATGATATTGGGCTGTGTGCCATATACTAACTCAAAAGGGCTTTTTCCCGGTGGATCTGTTCACACAAGTCTGGCATACAAGTAATGCAGTCAATAGCTGCTTGTATCATTCCTCAGCTCTCCCGGTGGTGAGCTTAGCCAAGGCTTGCATGAGGCTGCCATTTAGCCGTTCCACACATCCATTGGCCTGAGGATGATAAGGTGTTGTCACTGTGTGCTTGAACCCATTCTTGGTGAGGTATATGTTGGTATCTTAAAAGGTCAATTCTTTGCCCCTGTTGGTTATCAGGAGTTCTGGCTTTCCAAACTTGCTGATGATTTCTTTTCCTATGAATTGCTGCACGCCGTTACCTGTATGTGTTTTTACTGCTTGTGCCACTGGCCATTGTGTGGCAAAGTCTATTGTGGTGATGATGTACTTTTTCTCATTATGTTTTCCTGCATAGGGCCCACACTTTGCAGGGTAGTTGCATGCAGATAGGTAGTACTAGCTTAGGTGGGGTTTTGCTTCTTGCAAATTTCTCACATACTTTGCATTGATCCAAAACTTCCTGATAGTATTGGTACAGGGTTGACCACCATGATGTGTGTTTAAGGAATTTGTAGAGGTTGTGCTTTTTATGTGCCCTATGTAAAGTTATGCCTCTCCCTTAGGCCTCCACTTCAATTTCTGTCAAATGCTTGGGAATTTCTACCAAATTATTTTTGAATATTTATCTAAAAGGTTAGTGAAAAAGCTCAAAAAAGACCATTAATTTAATATTTTGGAATTATTCTGAAGATGACTCCACCTAACCCACCCAAGAGACACCTCTGGTTAAGTATCATGTGCAAGAGCGGCTGGGAGCAGTGGTAATTGCATCCAAAGCATATTCCTGATGTTAGTTGGTTCAGTTTTACTTTTGACTATGTCTGTTTAAAATTTGGCAAGATCTTCCTGCCTCAAGAAATGCATTTGTATCTGCTCATATCATTGGTCAATTGGTTTGTGACATCCAATCTACCACCCCAATTCTATCTCATCCCTTAAATGAATGCAAGAGTTTTAAAAGACCTTGCTTCATCATTCTCTAATCTAATAAAGTTTGAAATTTGTTAGTAATTTTGGTCATTTGGTTTTATCTGTTGCTTTGCAGTGTTCAGTTGACTCCTTCCCCCCTTTCACCTACCCAGGAATTGTTGGCAACAAAATTTTGGTTGTTGCTGAAACCGCAATTTTTATTGTGGTTGAAAGCTTGGTTCTATTTCATCTTAACCTGCTCCCCAATTCTCACATAATGATGAAGCCAAAATTCTGGCAGTTGAGCCTTTTGCTACTGGTTGGGCGTGCTTGTTTGGTCAAGATATGAATTTACAAAAAAAAATGTAGACACAGTCTAGTCCCACCCCTGCCCCCCAATACCTTGTCCCCTCTCCCCCTTGGTTGACTACTTTTTCCACTCCTTTCCCTTAGTCCTTTTGTCCCCGCTCAGATTTCCTTGTTATAGGTGGTATTCTTCCCTTGGACTGCTTTTTTATTTGTAGCATTATCTTTTCTGCGCTCTACCATCAATTGCATGGCTTGAGTTTGTTAGTTAGGTTACTATTACTTAGTCAAAGTTGACTTACCTTGTGGCAGGCTTCTCCTTGTGTTGCCTCGCGCTTGGGCACCTGGTTTTGCTTTTTGATTACCTTTCCTTGGGTCCATACTTCCTGCTGCTTTGCTTGGCTTGCAGGCAATATTCTTGTATCAACCTATCATCTCCTACCACATGCCCTGCCTCTTTCATTTCCTAAACCCCTGTTCTTGATTGGCTGTCCTTTTTCCATTCACTGCTTTTAATTGGTTGCAATTTTCCCACCTTAGAGGCGACAACAAAAAGAAAATTTTAGTGTGAATTGGTTCCTGGATCTTCCCCTTGGTTTCTTGTTTTGGGCCTTGATCTGCACTTTAGATTCTAATTGGCTGCAATCCCTGTTGCATGTTATGGGTCTCAAGTCAACTGCACTTGTAGCCTAGATTTTAAAAGAAGATAATTATTATAATTTAGTTGATTCTAATGTGGTTCTCCCAGCCACTTGCCTCTGCCGTTCCCTGGGCTCTGTCCTCCTTCACAAGAGATATCAAGCCCAGTAAGTTGATTCAATATGCGCGCAAAGTTGTATATCTTATATAGCTTGCATATTTATATACTTTGCATTCTCTATATACATATATATTTCAGATACTTTATATATTTTATATCTTATATAATTTATATATTGTAAATGTTTGGATATTCATATATATTTTGCATTATATACTCTATAGAGTCTATGTATTGTGTACAAGCTTGGGGTTCCAATCTGTATTTGATGTTCCTCCCTGCCTTCCAGCTCTTGTTGATTGCACCAAGTTCTTAGTGTTGGTGCTTCTTTGTTCTTCTATGCCAGCTTTTGTCTCCTGTTTGTTTTCAACTCCAGTCATATAGCCACTTGCAGTTTGTGGCCTGCTGATCAATTTACTTGGGCCTGTGCCGGTTGGTCTGTGCTCCACATTCCTCTGTCTCTTTCCATGCTGTTCCCTTTTTCTGGCCAGTGGTGGCCCTATCCTTATTTGGCAGTCATCTTGAAATAATAGATTGTATGAGATTTAGTCTCATTTTGGCCATCAGTCTGGTTAGCTCACCCCTGGCTTTAGTGTTTCCTTCCTGCCCTTGCACCCTGTCCCGCCCTTTTGGTCCTAGCAGAGGCAAATTTATTTGTCTCCTCCTTTCCCACGCCCTTCCTTATCATGGCTGCATAGTAGTTGTTCAGGATGCTCACAATTAAGTGTGAACACCAATAATAATTCCCTATTGTTGCTTGGAAAGGATGTCCAATATGGTCCCTCTAAAAATATGTGCCTCATGAAAGCCTTCCTTATAAATAGCTTCCAAATTGGCCTTTTGAAGGTCTCCTAAATTGGATGGTGACTCTTTCATGCTCTAGTCCCTGACTGGTCCCCTAATCCTTTAATAAGAAAGGATAATGTAAATTTACGCCTCCCCCTTAGGCCTCCACTTCAATTCCTACCAAATGCTTGGGAATTTCTACCAAATTATGTTTGAATATTAGCCTAAAAGGTCACCAAAAAAGCCCAAGAAAAGCCATCAATTTAATACTTTGGAATTATTCAGAAGATGCCTTCACCTAACCCACCCAAGAGACACCTCTGGTTAAATATCATGTGCAAGAGCAGTTGGTAGCAGTGGTAGTTGCATCCAAAGCATATTCCTGATGTTAGTTGGTTCAGTTTTCATTTTGACTATGTCCGTTCAAAATTTGTCAAGATCTTCCTGCCTCAAGAAATTCATTTGTATCCGCTCATATCATTGATCAATTGGTTTGTGACATCTGATCTACCACCCCAATCCCATTCCATCCCTTAAATGAATGCAAGAGTTGTAAAAGACCTTGCTTCATCATTCTCTAATCTAATAAATTTCAAAATTTGTTAGTAATTTTGGTCATTTGGTTTTATCTGTTGCTTTGCAGTGTTCAGTTGAATCCTGTCCCCCCTTTGACCACCCAGGAATTGTTGGCAACAACCTTTTGGTTGTTGCTGAAACCGCGATTTTATTGTGGTCAAGAGCTTGGTTTTATTTCCTCTTAACCTGCTCCCCAATTCTCACAGCCAGCTCCAAGAAATAAGAGTGAACTCCGCACCTTCCTTGGAATGATAGCCTATGTAAGAAGATTCATCCCTGACTGGGGTGCCCTAACAACCCCCTGTCTGCCATTACGGGCAAAATAACCAAGTTTTTCTGGACACCACTACAATATCATCACTTCTGTCAACTAAAAGAACGTATGGCTACTGCCCATATCCTCCAGTATCCAAATTGCAAGGGAATCTATAAATTAGAAACCAATGCATCTGACTACGCCATAAGAGGGGTGCTCTGTATCCAAACGGCAGAAAAGAACTTCTCCCTGTGGTGTACAAATCAAGGAAACTATCTGATGGTGAACAATAATATCTCATACACAATAAAGAGTTGGTGGCCATCATACATTGCTTCATAAAATGGCAATGCTATCTGGAAGGGGCCCAGACATTCAAAGTAATCAGTGACCACATTTTGCTAATATTCTTCAAAACACAACAACACTTTTCAAGAAGGCAAGCCAAATGGATGAGCCTCATAAAGAGGTACCCAATGCAAATTGAATACAAGCCAGGCAAGGAAATGCTTACTGCAGATGCTCTGTCAAGGCTATATAGCAAACAGATATTTTGCGCTGATGACAACCCTGAATGGCCCATGTTAATCATGGGGAATCTCCAGGAAGGGTTCCAATCTGTCACCCCAATGAACATCCAAGAGATGTCCTCTAAGAACAAACATCTTTTCAAAAACGTATATGTCACCCTGCACCAAATACTTCCAAATGGTGACACTGTGCCTTACGTCTTGTCAACTCAAAAGATTGACACAATCCTCTTATATCACAGAAACATGAGACACACCTGTAGTAGAAACTTGTATGAATGTCTCAAGACACACTACTGGTGGCCCAACATGTTAGATGATATCAGATATATACTAGAACAAGTCAAAGTCTGTGAGAAGTATGCCCAATATAAGGTACCACCCAAGTCAGTAGTACCTGTATTCATCACATAACCCTTCAAGGTATGGTTTTTGGATATTGTTGGATCAATTCCTGGTGAAAACAAGGGCAATAAGTACATAATAACAGCTATCAACTATACAACCAGGTGGCCTGTAGCACAAGCCACAAAAGAACACAAAAGCAATAATGTGAGGCAATTTATTGTGAAAGAAATCATAGACAAGTTTGGGAAACCTGACCTCTTAATCACAGATGGAGGCACCTAACTTAAGGCCATTGACACCAACATTTACCTTGCCAAAAACAGGATAAAACACATCACAGCCAGCCCATATTACCCTCAAGCAAATGGGCAAGTAGAACAACTAAACTTTGCGCTTGTAGAAGCTCTCAGTAAGTTATCTGCTAATAATCCAAAGGTCTGGGCTGACATGCTCCCAACAGCGCTCATGGTCTGTAGAACATAAGTTAACCACAATACAGGTAATAGCTCTTATGAACTTGTCTATGAACAAAAACCTGCTCTCATTAGTACAGCCACAGGACCACAATTACCTCTACCCAAAAAGATGCCAGACGACAGTGACCCTGACATATTACAGGCCAGAAAAGACCAAGAGGAGATGGAACACCAAAAGGTCAAAAGGGAAGCAATCCCGTTGCAACAAGAGAGATTCCAAGTCAGGGACAAAATCTGGGTTGTCAACCACAAACAATACAAATTGGACCCAGGATTGTGTGAACCAGGCATTTTCATGGAAGTCAAACCCAGTAACACCTACCTCATCAAAGGAATTGGAGCTTGGACTGAACTGAAATGTATGCACCACAACTGCCTCTGCCTGTACAAAGCAAGAACAGCCCAACAAAATTCCAGACTCCCTGTTTCCAACGCCAAACTGGATCAATACCAAGCACATATCCCTGACACTCTCAAGAAGATCCCCAAGATTCCGCCTTCCAGCACCCCAGGGGGAGATGTTGCAACATCTTTGATTACTCCCTCTTGGGGAATTAACACCCCAAGCAGATCACTGAATGGTGCACCAAACGGTTCACCGCCTAGCCAGTAAACCGGTGGCACCATTATCAGTCAAGTCATCTATGACGGGGATCAACCAATCCAGATCCTAAATGGAACACAACTTGAATAAGTCTCATGACCCAAGAGGAACATTACTCAGATAAGCCCCGTGACTCCCATTATGTACATGGATGACATGTGGCTTGTCATGATACTATATGTTTGCCTATATTAAAATTCAATAAAGTATCTTTCTCTTCTTAAATCTTCCCCTTATTCAGTTTATTATACTTCCAAAAAGTATAAACTTGACATGGAATTTTCACCATGTTACAGTTGACTTGTGTTCTACAGACCATGAGTGCTGTTGGTATCATGTTGACCCAGGTCATTAGATTGTTAGCAGATAACTTACTGGGGGCTTCTACAAGCAAGCCATTTAGTTGTTCTACTTTTCCATTTTCCTGAGGGTAATACAGGCTGGCTGTGATGTGTTTTATTCCGTTTTTGGCAAGGTAGATGTTGGTGTCAACGGCCTTAAGTTTGGTGCCTTCATCTGTAATCAGAAGGTCAGGTTTCCCAAACTTGGCTATGATTTCATTCCCAATAAATTGCCTCACATCATTGCCTTTATGTTCTTTTGTGGCTTGTGCCACAGGCCACCTGGTTGCATAGTTGATAGCTGTTATAATATACTTCTTGCACTTGTTTTCACCAGGCATTGGTCCCACAATATCCAACAACTATACCTTAAAGGGTTGTGTGATGAATACAGGTACTACTGACTTGGGTAGCGCCTTGGTTTGGGCGTACTTTTCACAGAATTTGCATTGTTCCAGTACCTCTCTGATATCATCTAGCATGTTAGGCCACCAGTAGCGTGTCTTGAGATGTTTGTGCAAGTTCCTGCTACAGGTATGTCCCAGGTCTCTGTGATATTGGAGGACTGTGTCAATCTTTTGCGTTGACGGGTTGTAAGGTACAGTGTCACCATTTGGGAAGTATTTGGTGCAGGGTGCCATATATGTTTTTGAACAGGTGTTTGTTTTTAAGGACCTTCTCTTGGATGTTCATTGAGGTTCTAGGTGGGAACTCTTCCTGGAGATTCTCTATTATAAGCATGGTCCATTCAGGGTCCCCATCAGTGCATAGTGTGTGTTTACTGTATAGCCTTAAAAGGGCATCTGCAGTAAGCATTTCCTTGCCTGGCTTATATTTGATTTGCATGGGTATCTCTGTATGAGACTCATCCACTTGGCTTGCCTTCTTGGCAAGTGCTGTTGTTTCTTAAAGAATATTAATGCCTTATGGTTGGTGAGGACTTTGAACGTTTGGGCCCCTTCTAGATAGCATTGCCATTTTATGAGGCAGTGATGATAGCTACTAGCTCTTTATTGTGTATGGGGAACCTTTTTTCATTGTTAGACAGCTTAATTGACTTGTAAGCCACAAGGAGGAAGTCCTTTTCTGCTGTCTGGATACAGAGTACTCCTCCTATGGCGCAGTAAGATGTGTTGGTTTCCAACTTGTATATCCCTTTGCGGTTTGGATATTGAAGGATAGGGGCAGTAACTGTGACAGAAATCACAGGATAGTACAAAGCTGTTTCTAAGTGATGGGGAATTACCACCCAAATCTACATAGAATTAATGATTAACCACCAGCATGGCTTCAAATATCTTTTTGTAAAATTTCCAATTGTAATACCAGGATTAAGCAGAACAATTAATTCTAACCAAAGTAGCCTTAGATAAATGGCCTGAGACAACATCAACAAATCTTCAGAATAAAATTCTGGACATTGGGAAGAAACACAATTTTCAGCTTTCAGAATGGAGGGGGGCTTCAGGATTGGCTGGCGCAAAATTAACATTGGGCGGCACCAATAACAAAGTTCCAACTGCAGGACCCCATCTTCCAGAAATAATTTGGTTGAGAATTAGATTGTACAGAATATATTGTAACAACCCAACCACAGGATGTATTTTGAAAAGTAAATTAGAACTGGGCATAAATGATTTTTATTGAGTAAAATTTTGGGAGGACTCAACTCTTAGAGTTGAAACAGTGAAAATTATTCAATATATATCAGAAAATTGCCAAAGCAATACCACCTGAATATTGGCCTCCTATTCCTTCCACATTGTCAAGTAAGTATCTGGTCCAGGTTGCAAAGAACCCTTGTGTGACCAATTTCTGATGACTATGCTACTTAACAAGCTTGTATTGGATGACCCTCAAATTACGCCAATTTATCAACATCAATTTGCAAGGAGAAACTGGTTTCAGCTGATAGACTGGAGAAGCTGTAACCCATTTCTGGTCAACTGTTTGATTTAAATCTGTTAACTTGGTCAATTTTGATAAAGGCTTTCTGGCTTTTTGAGCCTTCTTGCTTGAGTGGATAATTCCCGGCATGATGGAACCTACTGTGACAGTAACCATTTGTTCTTTTAGTTGGCAGAAATGTTGGTCTTGTAGAGGTGTCCATACAAATTTGGGTTTTTTGTCTGTAATGACTGATAGAGGGGCTGTCAGAGCACCCCAGGCAGGGATGAATTGTCTAACATAGGCTACCATGCCTAGGAAGGCACAAAGTTTGCTTTTCTTTATGGGAGCTGGCATTTTGGCTATGGTGCATATCTTTTCTGGGTCTGGTTTGATTCTGTCCTTGCTGATAATGTGACCAAGGGATGGGAGTTTGGCCAAGAAGAAGTCACACTTTGATGCCTTGGAAATGAGGTGGTTTTCTTTGAGGATGCAGAGGATCAGACAGACATCTTCCCAGTGTTGTTTTAGGGTTCAACTGTAGATAATTATGCTGTTCAGGTAGATGATTGCTCCTTCCCAATGTGTTCTTTAAAAACATTGTTCATGAAGGTCACAATGGTGCTAGGGGTGTTTGTCATGCCAAAATTGAGGACAAACCACTCAAAGGACCCGTACTTGGTTCTAAATACAGTCTTTGGGATGTCTTCAGGCTTTACGCAAATTTGATGGTAGCCTGCTGTCAAATCAATTTTTGTGAAGATTTTGGACCCCCCAGGGCGTCAAAAAGGCCATCAATCAGGGGAAGGGGATACCTGTTCTTAATTGTGACCTTGTTGAGTGCCCTGTAGTCTGTGACTAGGCAGAGTCCTCCATCTTTCTTTACCACAAATAAGACAGCAGCACCAAAAGGCTATTTTGAGGGTCTAATGAGGCCCTTTTCAAGCGCTTTGTTCAAATAGGCTTTCAGAGTGTTGTCTTCTTGGGGTGTGAGGTAGTAGATGGGTTGTGCTTTGGGGACACTTCCCTTGAGATCAATTTTTTGTTGTATGCCATGGTGTTAAGCAACTTGTGTTATTGCTGGTATGTTCAAAGCTACAGATAGATGTTAGCCTTGCCAATGTACTCTACCTAATCCTATTCAAGGGCACTACAGACTACAATAGAGTAGAACTTTGAAGATAATTACGTTTATTGAAGCTGGAGTACAATCTAGCCAGCGGTTGCAATCTATCCAGGTGTAACTAAGAACTTGTTTCCTTTCAAGTGTCTATATCAATATATACTGCAACAACCCTTGTTCTTGTTCTTTCAGACAGTTCTCAGTGGCTACCTTTGCAATAGGTCCATCTTTGCTAGCTACACCTATCACAATTGACTGTCCTTGGCACATGATATGCTACTGGCCTTAACAGGTGTCCATGACACTTCAGCTACAGCCTACGCTCTTCTTGAGCTAGCCTACTGTCATTTATTGATTGGCTGTATCTTACACGTCTATTATTGCGCTGGGAGACTATGCTGTATTTAGTTAATGTTTAGAAATTGTCCCTGTTCAGCCCTCCTACATTGGAAGGTAGAATTCCGGTATTCCATTTGCAGGGCTTAATCAGTGATCCTTTTCTGGCTGGCAAACCTTCTGCTTATTAATGCAACGGTTTGAATTAGGGATTATACGCTGTATAATAGCAGACTCAATCCAATAGTGACTTGTAGATTATCTGCCGTGTAATGCTGGCCCAAACCGGTAAGGAACCCAATTATACGCTGTGTAATGCTGATCCAAACTCAGTATTTCCTAGCCATTTGTATATCACTTGTTTGATATGAACATATACACCCATCAGGCTGTGTGAGGCTGAGTTGATACAACATCCAGTAGGGTAGAATGGGTGATATACAATTGATGATTTAGTGATTACACGCCAGGTAATCAGTGATAATAATTATACTGGTTAACGTTTATACGGCATATAATGCTAATATCAATTATAATTAACTAGGGATTATACGGCATATAATCACTACACATTGGAATGATAATCAGTGATAATATGGCGTATAATTGTTGCATCTAATCTAATAAACTAACAATTACACGGCGTGTAACTGCCATATCTATTATAATATATTGGTGATTATATGGCGTATAATTACACACTTAATATAATGATAACTAAGTGATAATACGGCGCGTAACTGATTAAGATCTGCGTGCAATGATTAGCCTGATTATTTGTGGTCAATCAGCCTAATCTCACACATGGTCAGGTGGTAACCCTGGTAGGGTTTCTTGGAAGACTGGAGGGAACTCACTGACAAGCTGATCTTGTATATAGTCTTTTTCACATTGGGTTTCCGTATTCTTAAAGTGGATGACCTCATATGTACAGGTACTCCAATCAATTTTTCTAGGGTTGACTTCCTTTTCTGTTTCTGTGATTTTCACAAACACATGGTCTCTCATAAGCGTATCAAGGTGGGTTGGGTAGACATGGTGGTGTACTTGGCCTCATTTTATGGTGAGGGTTGCACGGTCCTAGCCAATGTGAGGTTTGGTCTTTCCCACCCAATCCAGGCCAAGTACAACATTGTATTTGGGGATTTGTATGATGGGGCCAACAAGTGTGGTTTGCGCATCTTCAATTTGGGTGCGGAAAGTTTTGCCTCTTGTGTGACTGGTGTGCTTTGGTTGTCTGCCATGATGACTCTATTGATATTGCTTTGGACTGTTGGTAGTTTAATGAGGTTGGCAAATTTCTTGTCAACAAGGGATTAGTCTGCTGTAGTGTCAAATAATGCTATGTCCTGATATCTGTGAGAGCAGAAATGACAAGTGAGGAGTTTATTTCCAGTTTGGGCGGCAAATAGTAGAGGATTGCTGGAGGGTACTTGGATCATAGTGATTGAATCTACGTCCTGGTCCCTGTACAAGTCTTGTGAATTGGGAGAGGACAGCTTGCCTAAGCACTCCCCTGAGCTTTCCCCTCCTTATTGGCGTCTTTAGTATTTGCTTGGTTAGCCTGCGCTGTACAGTTCCTGTTTTGAGGATGGGAGTTGCTGGTTTGGTTGTTCTGCTTATTGGGGAAAGGGTCCTTTTTCCTTGGGGTTCTCCCTTTGCTTGTTTGTTGTGTGTAGATTGTTGGATTTCTGAGCTGCGTTTTCTCCTTTCAAGAATACATCTTCAAGGTTTGTGCAGTGGGTCATGTCAAACTGATGTCAGATGTGTGTGGGGAGGCTGTTGTAGAAGTCCAACCAAGGTCCTGGCTTTTCAAAGTTGATGGTGCTGGGAGATCAGTTGCGTAGACCTTCATACGCTGCAATGTAGTCCTCAATTGTTCCCGTCATTTTGAAGGTTCAAAGTTCTGTCATGATCACCACATTGGAATCCTTTATGGCAAACTTTTTGAGGAAGGCAGCTTTTAACACATCCCAGTCTTCACTGTGATCAGAATTTTGGTTGAACCATTTGCTTACACAGCGCGAGGCAGCCTCTGTGACACAGAGGACAATCTCACTGGCCCAGAGTCTGTGGGGATAGCCTAGTTGTGTGAACTTGCTTTGGGTGCTATTGATCCAGAAGATATTGTTTTCTCAGCGTAACCCTGCAAAGGTCCCAATTTCTGCTGAGCATAGGCGTTGGAATACAATGCTAGGTATTTCGGGCTGTTGTGGTTCTGTTGTAATTGGGACTGCGGGTAACAGCCTGCGGGCTTTGAGAGTGTTGTATTTTTCAATGGGTAAAAGGACTTTGTTGTAGATGACAAGGCCTGCAGGGATGTCTTGTCCTTCTTTGTAGTCTCTCCAGCTGGTAGGGAGTACCATTGCTTAGGTCATTGTCGTGAATGCCGCCATTTACCATGTTTCAATTTTGTCTTCATTGGGTTATCTCAAGGAAAAATCT